>VZTX01016216.1:0-43445 GCA_013400915.1 Pardalotus punctatus
ACACTGGCCTTTTTTTTTTTTTTATGTGCTTTGTATTAATAAATAGTTATATTTCTATTTTAAATAGTATCATCCATTTTCCCTGTAGGTATTTATCCCTTTGCATGTTTTACTTGGGGATAAGTGTGGGTCATTTTCTAAGGACCCACATATGAGGACTAAAGGGCTCAAGTCTGAAGAATCAGAAGTGTCAAGCAGGTGCAGGAAAACAACAGATGAAAGAAAATTGTAATTTATTTCAAGGCAAATTGGTTTTTAGGGTTAAAACAAACTTCCACTGTACATATTGCCTCTCTGGTGAGCTAATTAGAGTAATAAAATTATTGAAGTTGAAAGGGACCTCTGGAGATCATTTAGTAAAAGTGCTTTGGTCAGAAAAAGTTTTCTAGGACAGGTTGTTCATGTTGCTGGCCATGTACCATGTGTACGAATGTTTTGACTGGCTCCAAGGATGGAAGTTCCACCCAAATTCAGACTAATCTGTTTCAGGGTTTGAGTAACCCCATTAGAATTTTTTTCTCTTTTACATTTAATCTGAATTTCATGTAGATAAATTTATGACTATTGCCCCTTGTCCTGTCACTGAATACCTCTGAGAAGAGTTTGACCTTGTCTTCTTTAATCTAATCCATTGGTCATTTATACATATTGATTTAGTCCCCCCCGCCAATATTTTTTCATGTCATCCATAAGAACCAGGACCTTTGAACCTGATGCTTCTGTCAGCTGTACAAAGAAAGCCACATCTACTTTTTCTTCTTTGGGCTGGGTTTGGCTGGGATGTAGTTAATTTTCTTCACAGCAGCCTGTTAAGTTGCAATGCTTTGGCTATGCAACTGGAATGGTGTCAATAACACATTGTGCTTTAGCTGTTGCTGAGCAGCGCTTACACAGCATCAGGGTCTGCTTGCTATGCTGCCTCCCAGGAGAAAATGTGGGGTGTAAAAGAAGAGGTGAGGGGACATAACCAGGACATCTGGCCCAAATTACCAAAGGGATACTCCATGCCATATAGAGACATAATCAGCTATAAAAATCCAAAGGGAGGAGTGTTTTGGATAGGTAGCCATTGCCTAGGGACTGACTGGGCATTGGTCATCTGTGGGAAGGAATAAGAGACTGCATTTGCACCACTTCTTTTGTTTACATTTCTGCCTTCTTTCCTCTTCCTCTTTCCTTCATTCTTTAAACTATTTTTATCTTGTCCACATGTTTTGGGGTCTTTTGCTCTTCCTACAATTTCTCCCCATGCTGTTGGTAGCAAAGGAAGTTAGTGAATGGCTGGATACTGCTTAGCTGCCAGTCAGGGCCAAACCATTACATTCTTGAATTAATTGGTGAAGGAAAATACACTCACAAAGGTTAATGGAACTGCAGAAACAAAGCCAAATATCTAATTTATATGTATGTGGAGAAGAGATTGAGTGTACTTGTTTTACTGTGCGTGAGTGTGGAAGGGATTCATTTCTGTTAGAAGAATTTGGAAAGGGCTTAGTTAGCTATTCTCCTTCAATTATTTGAGGGAAAAGTGTAAAAAGGGGATTTCTAAACATCTAGATTTGTTTCTTGTCATTCTCTGACCATGAGGACTCAGATATTTTGTGTCATGCTCTGTTGTTAGCTTGCCTTGAACTAAATGACTGCTAGCAGTGTTATGCACTTAGCTCCCTCTCTGGAGTTGTTAATCACAATACTGGCAGGCTAAGACCTGATGTATAAGACTTGAATAATCCTGCTTTGCTGAAATTAATTTGGATAGAATAGCAAGTTAGCCTCATCATTCAAACTGTTCCTGTTAACAGCAAAACTGATGCAAAAAGGAAACTGATGCCACCATCTAGATTTGGAGTTCAGCCTATTCAACAAGCAGGCTGAAATTAGCACTCAACTTTAACCTTGCAAAATTTAATGTCTATTTGAAAAAAAGATGTGATACTCATCTGCTTAGGTCTATATGTCAAGAGTGACATAGGATTGCTCAGGGTACATACAGACATTCTTACTCTGTGTCTGTAATGATGCAGATGGCTTGAAGATTCTGACAGAAGTACCTCCCACCTTGCTCACAGTGCCACCCTACTCCCATGGGAGAGAGCAAAGTGAAATTTAGGTCATAATAACGTCACAGAATAGCTGGAAGGCACTCTGGAGACCATCTAGTTCAACCCTGGAGCAGGTTACCCAGGAATGCATCCATGTGGATTTTGAATATCTCCAAAGACGGAGACTCAACGACCCCCGCTTGGCGGCCTGTTCCAGTGCTCTGCCACCCCCAATGTAAAGATGTTCTTTCTCATGTTGAGGTGGAATATCTTGTGTTTTAGTTTATGACTAAACTTAGTTGCTTCTTCACAGTTACTTCTTCTCAGTTACTCCTATCCCAAAAATTTTGCAAAGTATTACTTTATAAATGACTGAGTCTTTTTCAAGCAATGAAACAATAAACCCATGGAAGATTTTACGTTCAGAGCAAATCAAATAAATGTCCTCCCAGACCTAAGGAACTAGGGAGAAGGCATTACAATTTTCCAGATACAACATGCCTCTAGGGGGCTTCCAAGCACCAAATGATTTCTTACTGCCCAGTAAGAGTTCAAAATTACCACAGGACTGCCACAGATACTCTGAAACAATAAGCTCACTGAGCTTCAAATAGAGAATTTCAGATATGGCACATCATATACTAAAATTTCTAGAGGAACACATGGCACAAAAGAGTTTCAGGATTTATGTTTTCCTGGCCTGGAATCTCTTTTCTGTAGAAAGCATGCAATCCAGGGCCCTGAAATAAATGTCTGCAACACTAAGTACATATTTAAAAACCCTTCTATAAATCAAAATTTACAGTACAGACTCTTTATGGCCTCCTAACAGTGGAGTGGTCAAATACTACAGCAAGCATCTGATACCATGGACACAAATCAATTGCTTAAACACATGTGCTATGGGACAACTAAAACAATCTAAGGCATCCTAGACATCCCCATGTCACTGCCAGATGTGACACATGATTTATGAGATACCTCTACTGTAGATAGAGGCCAGGCATGAATCTAAAATTACTCATCTTCAAGTGACACTGGAGACTTATGTTTTGGCAACTACACTGAGCTCCATCACTTTACTCTTGTCCAAGGAGTCTTATCCACCTGTGGTTCATGGAGCCGTCTGATGCAACACAGCTCTATGACCATGGCTAATTTTAATAAGAAAATATATTATTAATATGTGGCAGCATAAGTGAACTAAAGCCTTTCAGGGTAATTAAAAACAAAGGCAGAAGTATAGCTGTTCTGATAGTCATAGCTGCTCCAGTATTGAAGCTAAAAATCACTGCCATGGAAATGTGTAAAACTCTAAGGAGCAAAAAATTAAATTATAACAGAAAAGGGTTACAGAGCTCTGGGAGAGGTGGTAAGGGACTCCAGATCACAGGTATTTTTTTTTAACAAGCCTCCCAGTCAAATAGAAGTGTTTTGAAAGAGCCAGTTGAATATGGAGAATCAACAAATGGCTACAAGATTGGTGCCGTGGTCAGGGGTTCCTCTGCTTAGATGATGAGACTTGGTTTGAGAATCTTGTCCACTGAGGGCTCATGAAAATCAGCTTCATCTAGGGAGCATGGGGAATAAACAAGGGGAGTGTAGGCATGCACTAGAATGTCTAGGGCTAGAATCTTACTGTCATCATGGAGATGTGGTGGGATGTCTTCTGTGACTGGAATGTTTGAATGGAAAGATACAGGTTCTTTAGGAAGGGCAAGCAGGGGAGTTGAGGAGGTGGTGCTGCTTTCCACATCAGTGAGCAGCTGAAGAACATGGAGCTCCACCTGAAGATGGATGAGGAGCTGGCAGAGAGTTTATGGGTTTGAAATGAAGGGAGGGCCAGCAGAGATGACATTATATTGGGTATCTACTACAGATGGGCTGTCCAGGAGGACCAAGTGTATGAGGCCCTCCAGAGACAGATAGGTGCAGCCTCATGTTCATGAACTCTCCTCATGGGATAATTCAACCACCCTGGTATCTGTTGGAGGGACAGCACAGCGGATCATAAGCAATCCAGGAGATTCCTGGACTGTGTTGATCATAACTTCCTACTCCAGATAGAACTGCCAGCGAGGAAAGATGCTATGCTGGACCATATTCTCACCAACAGGAAAGGGCTGGTGGGGAATGTGAAGCTCAAGGAAAACCTGAGCTGCAGCAACCAATGCCTTTCTTGCTTGCTCTGCAGCTTTCTTAACAGAACTGCTATTTCATCTCTGTATAGTCTGTCAGAAGGCCAGCCATTACTGTAGCTTCTTATACTCTTCACATGGAAAAAAGAATGTAGGAATTTTCCTAATTTGAAGATGGAAAGAGATATAATTTGATTAATGTTATGGAGAATGTTAAGAACCACATGCAGATCTGCAAGTTTATTTGCTCAAAAGAAGAAATACACATTTTAAATAGTACTGAAGACATTTGGACATAATCTATCTATGATGGAAAGTCAGTGTGCTTGACCTAATAAGCAATTTCTTAGAAAATACAGCAGTAGGTGGTGACTATCAGCTGCTCAGATTAAAATTTGACAGTGTAGACACAGGTGTAGCAGGCGCAGCTCTTTGTAAAAGAACAAGATATAGCATATTACTGGTAGTTCAGCATGGCCCACCTGTAGCACCTAAAACTCTGATTTGATCAGTTTCTAAATAGAAGTGCTAAACATGCCTGTGAGAAAATGATATGAGTCTCAGGCATTTTTCATTTTCCGGTAATTTTGTCAAAATTTTCCAGGTAACGTTTTCAAAGGGGACTTCTTTCCCCTGATGTCACACATAGGCAGAGAGTCTAGTTTTGCCCTTTGCCTTCAAATTTGTGTAGTTTCATTTCAGAGACTCTTGGCAATACATCCTGAATTTGTCCAGGGAGTAACAGTCTTGGGTAGCCTAGTACATCCAATTAGGTTTTATATTCCCTTTTCAAATGCAACTCTTCAGTTGGATGACTTGTCCATGGTTAACACAAAATTCAACCATGCATTCAACATTTTAAGATTGGTGTGATTTAAGTACTGAGCTGTTACACAAGCTTAAGTCTGTGGGTACCTAATAATTTGTAATACAGTATGTGAGAAACAAATATTGTACAAAAAGAAAAGTATTATATTAATACTTCTATCAGAGCCCAGTTTTATCCAAAAGCATTGTGAATAACCAAGTATGCCAAAGTGTCCGGATTAGGTACCACCTTAATTCTACTTGCTGGATTAGAGAACTCTATTCACAGTGTTCTAAAGTCAGGAATGCCCTTCATTTCCTCATAACAGTTTCAACTATCCACTTCAGTTTAGCTTTAATTTGTAAGGAGTGGGTTTTGTTTGTTTGTTTTTGTCTTCTTTTGCTTTTAATTCTTAAAATATTTTAAATTACATGACTTTGCTGAAAGCTAGAAAAACCCTAAAATATAACTCAGGCATTTGACATGAAGAGAGGAATTCGCATCTCAGTGCCTACAGCTCCAGTAGTTTGTAATGGTATAGAAAATGTCTCATCATCCATTTCATGCTAATCATGCAACTTAGTGAGAGATGAGAAGTGTTCACATACACACTGGATCCTGAGTTTAAAGATTTAAAAATAAGATCTTTAGTTGGGACTTTATATGGCAATAAATTAATATTTGAAATATTCTACCAAAGAGAGTATTTTTCTGTTTGTTTCCAAAATGAAATTCCATGTATTTAAGTGTTCAAATATGCTACTATTCTGTGGATTAATTTTTAATATATTAGATATAATTTTTTATATATATATTGCACATAATTATATTTATCTGTGGTAATATTGCAATTTTCATATACTGCTTTCAGATGTCTTGATGACTTTGCCAGCAGATATGGGATTTAAATTCTTCCTTGGCATTATTAAAGTACAAGTTGTTTGTTTTTTTCATTTAACATTGGATTGGTAACTTTTTTTGTCTACATTTAGAAAGTTATCTATTGCCTCTAAATGTCATGTTTTCTAGTTTATTTTAAGTCAGGTATGTTGGAAAGCATATATGAACATTTAAAAGGCCATAAATTTTTATAAACTACTCTAAATATGACATCTTCTGAAGCACAATCCATGAGAGATGGAACTTGTTGATCTCATGCTGAATACCACTGGGCTTGCTCCAACAAACCAGATGGAATTTTGACCTTGTACGTTGTGTTGTCTCTGATTCACCATGTCCTTTCACAATTGAAAACAATTGTGAATTGTTCTGTGCTTTTGCTAATAAGGAACTGTTGTAATTAAAAAAGACACAATTCTGCAAATTCTAAAGGTCACTACCTTTTACAAAGGTACACAGGGACTATAGGCGGAGTTGTATTATTTTGCAGAATCCATCTACATGGCAAGTAAGATGAGGTATTGCCACACACAAGCTACAGTGTTGGAAAAAGACATTTCTTTCAAGAGCAGCAGGAAAAAATTTTGCATACCATCTGCCTTCTAAGACATGTGAAGGGAATTTCATATAACAGAACATGAATGACTTCCTCTGGAAAGTGGGGAAACAGATTGTCAATATTTTTTTCACCCAATAATTTATTGTTAAGTCACTGGGCTCTCAAATCCTGTGGTAACTTCTCTGACATGTAAGATTTATTTATTTACTTACTTGCTTATTTATTTTGGTGAAGGAAATGTTCTGTCCTTGTCTTCCAGAATGTTTCTTAAAATATAAAACCCGAAACAAAATAAGACACAAATTTACCAAATACTGAAAAAATACTTCAGGTTTGAAGGCAGTAAAAAAAAACTTGCTTAACTCAGCTGTGATACTTAACTGACGTACTGAGTTTCTGCTGACTTCTGAAGGACTGCAAATGACTATAATATGCATCTTGCACTTGCAATTCTTAGAATAAGTAAGCTCAATATATGAGAATTTTTTGTACAACTCATTATATAGTACCCAAATAATTAACGTTATTTCACAAATTTGTCCATTGATTTGGAAAATGTACAGCTAAGAGCTCTGTGCATATTTTTATTAAAATCATGGAATATCAAAATGCCAAAGAGAAAAAATATGGTTTTCATTAGTTTTGGCAGCTACTTTAAGCATAAGTATTCCAATTATGGAATGATGGCAAAAAAAATAGCTTTATCATTTGATCTTTTTCTTTTTTGGGTTGTTTTGCTGTTGTAATTGCTGGTAATAACACAAGTTGGAAACATTTTCCATAAAAGCAAAAGAGTTTAATTTCAACTTATATAATGACTCACATAAGAGCTCCATTTACAGACACTTTAACACTGTGAATCATTAATCTCTTTGACAAATTACAACACAACTCTATTAGATTTCCTGTTACGGACTTTAACAGATGTCTAATTAGAAACTGGAAGTGAATTCAGATTAACCAGTGCTTGGCATATGTATTGCATCAAATCATTATTTATTGAGATAAACATTTCCTGAGGGGTAAGAAAAAATATTAACATTTTTCTCCATTAAAAAAAAAAANAAAATTTTTTTCCAAAAAAAAAAAAAAAAAAAAAAAAAAAGAACATTTTAATATTGCATATACACAACCTTAGCTACTAAGGAATATTTTAGAGATATAAGACAAATATTCTATAACATTCCTGTCAAAATGCAGAGAAATTTCTAACACTGTAACTGATTTAATTCATCATTTCTGGGCATGGAAACTTTAACATAGCCATGGTTAGTACACTTTTTTTTTTTCATTATCAGACATAGCATATTTTTGAGCTTGATCTTGTCACATGAAAGGCAAGAATAGGTTATCAGTGGATACAGAAATCATGCCTAGTATTTGACATCTTTGCTACTTGATCTTTAATTGCTTAAATAGAATAATAAAATTAATTATTTAAGAAAAAATTTTAAAAGTGCCAGTTCTTAGGGACAGACTCAAAAAATAATAATGAATTTAAGTCCCATAGCAACATTAGTTCATAACAGTTTTGAACTGATTTCAGATAAAAACTTCTCCAAAACACCTGCCTTTGTTGTGTAAAGTTTTAGTCAAAGATAAGTTGCCTTAGGCCACATCTACTTTAAACTGTAGTTTGGAATGGAAATATGTTTTATAAAAAAAATTTCATGATCATCCCATACTAATCATGGTCGCTTTTTGGACACAGTTTCTTTTTTACTTTTTTACCCCCGCAAAAAGCCCAACACTTCCTATATAGGAAACATAATTGGAAATTTGTTCCAGGTGCTCATCAAATGCTCTCCCATACCTAGTGTAGAAGTGCTTGATCTACCATATACCTTCAAACAGCATGCCTAATATTCTGTCCAAGCCGTCAACGGAATCTGTTCCAAAGGAAAAGCAAGTAACCAACCAATATTGTAGATACAGAGGCCTCTTAAAACGGTTTTGATTTACGGATAAATTCCTGCTGAAGAACAGGATTTTTTATGAAAAATATGTTGCTACTGTAGCTATAACATTAATCTTATATGCAGGATATTCATAGTCTCAGTATTGATTTTGCTCAAGGTGAGTAATTCGCTATGCTCATCCTCATTCAACCCACTTTTGAACATATTATTAATCCACTACATCACTTGAGTAGAAGTATGACTTAGATGTGTAGATGTACTTCTAAATATTTCAACATTCAGTACCAACATAACCATTTTTAAGTACCTGACTACTACTGCAGAATCCAAAATCCTTTCAATCACATTCTGTGTGTAATGTGTGGCAATATGCTCTTGCAGCCCAGGAACAAAATTGTGTCATGCATTGGATAAAAAGAAGTGCAGCCAGTAGGTTTCACTCTCATGAGACCCCACTTGGAGTACCACATCCAACTTTGGGGGCTTATAAGAAAGATGTAGGCATCTTGTAGTGGGTCCGGAGGGACATGAATATAGTCAGATGATGGAAGCACCTCTCATAAAGAAAAAAGGCTCAGACAGTTGGGATTGTTTAACCTGGAGAAGGTTTTAGGGACACTTTCATGAAGGCTTCCAATATTTTAAAGGAAGTTTATAAGAAAGAGCAAAAAATTTTACTGGGGTGTGTAATGACAGGGCAAGGGGTAATGGCTTTTAACTGAAAGAGGGTTGATTTAAATTGGACTTGAGCAAGAAATTCATAACTGTGAGGGTTATGAGGCACTGGAACAGGTTGCCCAGAGAAGTTGTGGATGCCCACTTCCCTGGAAGTGCTCAAGGCCAGGCTGGATGGGGCTCTGAGCCATCTGGTGTAGTGGAAGGTGTCCCTGCCCATGGCAGGGGTGGTTGGAACTAGATGACCTTTAAGGTCCCTTCCAATCCAAAACATTCTATGATTCTGTGAAATGGTTAAACATGCAGGAAAGGGACTCTCAGTAATCAGTACCATGAATAAAAATGTCCCTAATCTGACGAGCAAAGCACTCCAAAACAAGAAATACTTATACTAAAAACCTATTATCCAGAATTCATTCATCATAATCTTAAAAATTACTAGATATGTTTGGCCAGAATTTATACCACATAATTATTTTGCTATTTTACCTCATTCTGTTAAAAAGCACACCAACCCCTCAAAAAAAAAACCCAAAAAACAACAAAAAAAAAATCAATGCAAACAAAATAAATCAACCTGTAACAAAAGCCAAACAAGTATTTATTTTACTTTATATGTATTTAAGATGTTGTATATTCGTCTTTTCTGTAAGAGAAGTCAAAACTGTGTTCTCTCGGGTTTTTGGCAGGTTATTCCTTTTTGTGGACATATTCTAATGCATCTCTTCCTCGCTATATAAGAGGTCTAAGGATTAAATGTTTAAGAAAAAGACAATGAAGAATATTAGCTATGACCTTCCTGATCTGGTGGCTAAGACAGTTCTTGGACAGAAAAAGATGACATTTTCATCTATGCCTCTATATTGGTTTTATGTTTTATCCAATGATTATTTAACACAACTTCATAGATGCTAGATCTGTAGACACACTGGCATCTTTTCTAAAAAAAAAAAAAAGAAAACTACACTAGAAACTGAGACTGCTGAAATGTACTTTTGGCAGTTTATTGGATAATGATGCCATAAAACTTCCAGTGAATCTATATCTAAAGTCTTTAGTCAAGTGAAAATTTACAGCCAAGCATTTCAAAAGTTTAGCATTTACCTAATCCCTAATGGGGTTTAATTACCTTAAGTTCATGCAGTTGTATAACATTCATTACTCTGTTTAGGTCAAACTTTTTCTCCTGAGAATAATGATGTCAGTGTGTATAAATTCAGAGAATCCTGCTTACCTGGCAATCTTGCAGGAAAAAACCCAACACCAAACCTCCGTTCATTGAAGAAGAGGGTCAGAAGTGCAATCTATTTCCCAGTTAGTTATTCATATTAATATTTATCTTATTAATATTAATATTTTTTAAAATATGCCATTTATTATATTTTTACTTAATGTCAGTTTAAGGATCCTGAGTTAAATACCTTTTCTTTGTCTCCATTTTGTTTCTTCTTGTTCCTCATGAGAGGTCATTAACATTCACAAGCCTCTCTCAGAATTGTGATTTTATCAGAATGCATCTCAACCTGTCCAAAGCCCAAAGATGTTCTGTTATTGTTCTATAATTTTGGTAATCCTCTTCTAGTATTATTTTTCTATTTTATATGTTACCAACTTTTTTTTTTTAATGTCATCCCTCTCAATTAATTTGGATGTACTTGGTCTCTGTCATTGATTTCCTTCCTTTTCCTGCTGCTTAAATGTTGTTCAGAACAAGAACATTTCTGTGATGCTGCCTTGCTTGGAAATGACAGCCATTTAAAGCAGATATTTAAATTAAATAATGAATTTGCATTTTACTTTATTTGTGGATGATGATCATATTGATAAGTTGGAGAAAGAGATAACCACATTATCTGTAGTTACTTCCCCATTTGCGTGAGCTTTTTTTTCTATTTTATTATAGCATCATCTAGATTCCAACACTTAAGCTTGAATATTAATAATGACATGCCAGTTGTCTTTGTTAACCTTTGGGCATATAATGATACTGACTACTTAGAAGACATCATAGTTTCTGAGGGAGGTAGACATTTTCAAAGGATTTCAAACTCAGACTAATGTTCCTTACACAGGAACAGGTACACACAAACTATCTTCTTTTGAAATGCTTTCCTTGAATGCTTACCTTTGATCAACTTTCATTTCTTCTTTTTATTAAGGAATTTTCCAGAAACCAAAACAGACTTAAAAGTGAAGAGGAAGTGATTGCAACTAAGACTGTCAAAGAGTTCACTGATTCAACACACTCCCTAAGCAGCTTATTAATGTCAGAACTCTTAGGAATTCATGTATAATATTAAATGTTGTTATAAGTAAGAAACCTCCCAAAGGTACTTGGTCATGGGGAAACTTCTACTACCTTTTTCTGGGGTAAATATTTCCTGGACTTAGATGGCCACAGCTGGGAGGAAAGATGTAACTTATATTTATTTGCATTATCTTGAGCTAATAGAGAAAATAGAGCACTTGTGTTTGTTCTCAGTCACATATCTTTTCTTTTTTAATAGATTTTTGTGTTAGTATGATTATCATAGCAAGCATAACCTATTTCCCATGACTGTCACATGTTCTACTGTTTGCCATTATTAATGATACAATGATGATTGCCTGTCGAAAAATATCTAACAATGTTGACAGCTTTGTCTGGGAATCAGCTGAATGTCACAAATATTCATGAGTGATTGCCATCAAAAGCCTTTTCTAAATCCTCAGGACTTTCCAGCAGTATAAAACTGAATTTCAGAACTGTTGAGCCTTCACTGATTAAGGCTTTAATCAAAGGATATAGAAAAGGAAAGGATCTGAAAAAGGCATGGAGAAGTAAAAGATTTTTTTTCCTACACAAAAATGAGCTGTCACAGAAAAGCTGATGTAGCCAAAACTTCTTTTTACTTTTTTTTAGCCTTGACCCAGCTGTCATATGTACAATGCCACCTATTTAAGTATAAAAATAAGACACTTAAAACAAGCAGCAGGGTTGCCCTAAGCTCCCTATAAAGTTAGTAGAGAGAAAATACATTAAATATCTGGCTTTTGTGGAGATTTTCTCTGCACTGCCTATAGAAAGCTATGTTTCCATAAAGTTCCAACAACTATCTTTCTTAATTCCTTAAGGTGGGATATATATTGATGTTAGTACGTGTTGACATATCAGGCACATATGTGTGAGTCTGTCTAAATTATGCAGCAAGTAAACACAGATATATATGCATGTACCATATTAATATCTTCTGTTTATTTATCTCTATAATATTAAACTTAGCCATCTGAAAGTACAGCAAAGGAAGTATCTTGCAGGGATTATCACATAAAAAACCATTTCCTGCCCCCTTATTCATCCTGTTCTTCTCTTTTAAAGGAATTCTATCAATGTTAATGCTGTAATATTAAAATATATACAAAATTAATTATTCCTTTTTTGAAATAATGAAATAATAAAGTAATTGCATCATGAAGGATTCCTTCTGAAAAACTTAAAGGTAAAACATATGACTGCAGGACTCAGAGATATCGAAAATGTTTGAATACTTTTTATATTAACCAATAAGAAAATGTAGAAATGCCTTAATAAATATTATTGAAGATCTCTCTACATGAGCCATATATATTGAAGCGAATACCTGTCATCCAAGGTCAAACTATAGGGTAGGATAAAGTAGAAAGATTTTAGTTGTGTCTGTCTCTGTTGATAGGCAGACTGCCATCTTATTAAACTGAAAGGTCCCAGGAGGAAAAAAAAAAGAATATAATAAGTAGTGAATATTCTTAGTATCTTCTTGTGAAGCTTTATAAGATTTCATTATGAATGGTAATGGGTCCAACAAACACAGAGCTGTCAGAGAATCAAGTGGTAGCTAGATCAGACAGTTGTATAGGCTCAAAACCCAATCTTAGCCAGTAATCTTCACACTTGTGAAAATGGGGCTCAGTACTTACCCTCTTTTGGGTACAAATAATAGGTTTAATTTCTACTATGAACATATAATCAATCCTCTGTATTTTAAGTTATTGATCATTTGAGGCAGCCTGAGCTGCAGTGATCATACACCGATCATGAAGGGTCAGGTGAAGAATGAAGTCAGGAGCCTAAGTTGTAGGATGCAAGATTCCAGCTTTCCCAGGAGTTAGTCAATTGGACCCCCTGGGAAACTGCCCTAAGGGTGAGGGAGCAAAAGAGAAGGAAATGTGCAGAATTAGTACAGCATTTATTCTGTGCTTAAAGGGGTTTCTTTGTTTTTCACTATTGCTTTAGAATTTATTTTTTTTAAACCGCAACTGTTCTTGTCTTTCATGAAGCATTTATTCAAACACTCCATTAAACAATATTCATCTGAATTCTGAAAATAATTTAAAAAATAATATTCATCTTTGCAAACTAGTCTCTAATAATACCTTTATTCTCTTAAAATAACAAAAAAATATAACATTCTTGCAAATAAGGAATTTTAAAAAAAATTTCATCCTTAAAAATAGTTAGCAACAGAATTAAGAAGAAGACCTGCGGTAGTTTATAATTTTTTCCCTATCCTAACTCTCCAAGTTCTCTACAAATATGGGTTTACCATTAGTGTTTATTCAACTTGTCTTCAGGCAATTGTTTTTGCAAGATATATTAGCAACATTCAGAAACACTCTCATAGTAAAGGAAAACCGGAATTTCAGTATGATAATTTTTTACTGTGTTGCAAAATCTACATCATCACAGTCATTTACACTTATCAATAGTATAGATGGAGTAAATATGTAAACAGAGTTTCTAGTGGCTGTGGCTGTATGATCACTATTCCACACCTATTTTAATCACCATGTAGATTATCTCCATTTTTAATGTTAAAAATCCTGCTTCAGACTATAGTAGTTAAATTGGATTTATTGGTATTTTACATTTTCTTTTTCCTTTATTAACGGAAAGAATATACTCAGCAGACTTCTCTCCTGCAGGACCTGCAAAAGACATAAGAGAAACTTACAATTTTGTGTTATACCATCATCTTAATCTCTTCACCAAGAGTAGTCTGATGCCAAAAGCTATATAAATACAGTATCACACAGAAATTACTATGTCTGTAAATAGAATCTGTAGACTTCTAGTTTTCACTTGCTTTTTACCTCATATCTTTTTGAAATAGAAAGAATGCAACTGCAGTCACACCTCGAGTAAATGTGATGGCACCCAATAATGATCAGATGTTCAAAAGAAAAAATTAATAGAATCTCACGGATAAGATTCTGCCTGGCCTCCACAGACTGATATGTTAACATGTTAGTAGTCCTACTGATTTTATTTGTTGTGACAGTACTCCAGAAAGAATTATAATTTATTAAGTCTAGTTGCACTGGTTGCTAGAATCATTTTTGCTAGAAGGTGTTCAGAGCTGAAAAACCCCCCAACATTTGAAGGAATCAGAGATGTCACAATCAGCCTTTCCTAAGTAGGTCCTCTATCCTTCTTGCTTTCTCAATTTGATTCTGATTTTAATCTTAAAAATTAATAGAAACTGATATTTGTTCTAAAGTGTGCTCAAGTATATGTCAACACATGTAATTAATTGTCTTACAATACAGTATAATTGACTGTACTTTTGGAATATGAACAGATATAAATTATATTAAATATAAAGGTTATTTTCTTGATCTGTTATCATTTAGAAATAACTTTTTTCCACTCGTCTAAGCTAAATGATGGAAGAGAAGAACTGGGTCTGATTCACTTTATAGTATTTAATTATAATTATTGATTTGAGGAAAATCATGGCATATTTTCCAAGCAAATATTTTCTGGAACTGTCAGTTTTTCTGACACTCAGCAAAAGTACTCAGCATTTTTATTTAAAAAACTGTTCTGTCACTCATTAAGAAATGCCAGTTACTACAGAAACTGTTGCAAGAATTATGTTACTAGTGGCTCAATGAAAAGTTATTGACAACTGTTTTGGGAGAAAAGGTCTTATTTACTCCGTCTTCAGGGAAACAGCTGCTTTACAAGTATGAAAGATGGGTTACCAACAGTAGGGAAAGAAGAAGCTTTGACTGAACAAACTTAGTATGAAATCAGGCACTTAAGCTTGAGACAGAGGGTTTCAGAGATATTTGTCATTAAATGATTTTGCTGTGCAATAAAAGAAACTGTTTCTTAAAGTTATGTTTGCAGCTAAGAGGATCATCCTTTCCTTGTGGATAAGTACATCCATCCCGTATATAACTCCCTAGAGTAACGTTCTCCTGCAGATATCTAAGTACAAAGGTGTCTGTTAGACATATTTTAAAAATCTGTATTTAAAAGCAACAATAGGAAACTTCTGTGAGCTGCATGCTCATTAATAATGGAAAGTGTTAGCAATGCTATTCTGGTTCAGTACTGTCAGGTGTTCTTAAAAACATAGATCATGCACTTTTAGTATTCTCTTGCATTCAGTTTTCTTTTGCTTTGATAATAAATGCTGCTGTGGCATCTCTGTGATTCTTTCTAAATATTGTCTGGCATACACTGCTGATTTTTTTATGTTTGCATTTCATTTTTTTTCTTGCATACTCTGAATTGACATCAAAGATCACTTAACTGATCAGATAAAAAAGAAACAGCGGGATTTTCTTAAAAGAGACTCTGGGGTTCATGGCAATAAATCCATAGTCCCAGATTTCTGAAGAGCTTCTTCAGAAGTCTCTGAAGGTTAAGAAAATGCCTCAGAAAGGAAAAGAAAATTGAACTTTTGCATGTGGTAAACAACAGTTCTTCAGAGAAGCCTGTCAGTCCAGCAGTTTCTTTCTTCTGCTAGCATAAAAAGATTGTGTATTAGTCTTTATTTTGTTACATTAACTGCTTAAGTAATTTGCCATCTTAAAGTAGACCTTACTTATTTTTTCTCAGAAATATAAACAAAAACTACAATTAAATTAAATGCATTTCGTTAAACATTAAGTTTTCATTGAAAGATGTTATATTGCTGCTGCTTTCTAAGACTGGTTGTTCATCACCTCTATACATGAAGAAGACCACTGAAGATATTCCTGAGCAGTTATAGAATATTTCCAGTTATATTGAATCACTATTAAGTAGAGCAAGTTGCTCCCTCACAGTTGTACCACTCCAGTTATTACATGTGCTCTTCCCAACAAATTCATTTTGTAGATGATTGTGCCTTATATGCCTTATAACCCCATAAAAACTCTATAATCTTCACCCTCAAACATTAACCGTACATTTAAAGTTAGTTTTGCTGAATAAAATTAATTTTAAACATAGCCATGAGCACTTTTTTAAAATTTAGCTTAAATAAACATTTTTAACACAATTTCCAGCAAAACATGTCCTTAAACTTTGATTAATAACTGTAAAATTATCTGCATTTAGTTCTGATTATAAATGAGAAGCACAGTGTCAATATATGGCCTTATGAGTACTGCCTGGTGTCAAACATAAATCTGGAGATTATATGTGTTATTATATATATATATATATATGTATGTATATAAATGTATATAAATACTTTCTTGATAATGGTAACAGTAAAAAAAAAAAACAAACTCCTTCTAACAGGGAATAATTCTAACGGGAGCTATATTCAGTAAAGCTTAAGACACCCCAACAATCATTTGGATATCTTTTCATATCAGAGTTTAATATTATAAAATAATAATATTTTGATATTATTTGAGGAACAGTTTGCTTTACAATCTTCTGGTAATGAGACATGAAGGTATTAGAAACCATCAACAAATATCTAAAGCATATCCTTGTACACATTAGCTACCTTTTTCATTTTCATTACAACAGGAAAGATGCATGGGAAACATTGTCTTCAAAAAAACCCTAACTTTAAGGACTTGCCTTTAGAACTGAAAACAAAATGCTGACTTAATTGTGATTTTCCTGTTTCTTCTTGTGTTTCCATTAAAATATGATTAACATAAAACTAAAGTAAGTCACTAATACTGATTTAATTATATTTTCATGTGAATTTTAAATGAAATCCAGCACAAGTGTAAGACAAATACAATATTACTTATAACTTCCTGCAGTAGTTTATTCAGATTGTAATTTCAATTTAGTTTTAATTTCAATTTAATTGAATAATGTAGTTGCACTGAATAACGAGTATAGTAATTGAACTGATGGATCCAGAGTTTTATTTGTCTAGTTGAAATTATAAGAAACTTCGGAGAGAAAAAATGAAAAAGAAATCTGTCTGGTTTTAATCTTTCAAACTTGATATTAGGAATTTTATTAATTTTTTCCTTATTTTCTGTATGAGAGCTATGAGCTCCCTGATTATATGCATTGGAAACAACTACATTCTAATTGTACATTTGATTTTAGATCCATCATCTGAGTTCCCCCAGAATTCTGTTTCACAGATAAGCTACATATAGCTGCAACAAATACACGATTCTCTGCAAATACATACAAATATATACAAATTGTGGAACAAGCAGCTGGAGATGAGTCCCATGGAAAGTGATCTAGGTTGTGGTTGACTATGTGTCAATAGTGCTCCCCAGCAGCCGAAAGGACGAGCTGCACCCTGGGGTGCATGACACGCAAAATCTCCAGCCAGTCAATAAAGGTGATAGTCCAGCCCTGCACTGCACTGACGAGACCTCACCTCACAGAATGACAGAATGGGGAGGGCTGAAAGGGATCACAGTGTTTCACCTGGTCCAACCTCGCTGCTCAGGCAGGGTCATCCTAGAGCACATGGTACAAGGATTGTATCCAGACAGTTCTTGAATATCTCCGGTGAGGGAGACTCCACAGCCTCTCTGGGCAATCTGTTCCAGTGCATGGTCACCTGCACAGTAAAGAAGTTCTTCCTCATGTTCTGGTGGACCTTCCTGTGCATCAGTTTCTGCCCATTGCCTCTTGTCCGGTTCCTTGGCACCACCAAGAAAAGCCTGGCTCCATCCTCTTGACACCCTCCCTTCAGATACAAATAGACATTGATGAGTTCCCCTCTCAGTCATCTCCTCTTGAGTCTGAACAGACCCAGCTCCCTCAGCCTTTCCTCATAAGAGTTGTTAAGTCTCTTGATAATTTTGTTGCTGTCCACTGGACCTATTCTAGGAGTTCCATGTCTCTCTGGTATTGAGGATCCCAGAACTGGATACAACACTCCAGATGTGGCCTCACTAGGGCTGAGCAGAGGGGCAGCATCACCTCCTTTGAACTGCTGGCAATGCTCTTCCTAATCCTCCCTACAATTCTGTTGGCCTTCTTGGCCACAAGGGCCCACTGCTGGCTCATGGAAAGCTTGTTGTCCCCCAAGACCCCCAGGTCCTTTTCCACAGACCGCCTTTCCAGCAGACTTTCCACAGGTGCTTTCCCCAACCTGTGCTGGTGCTTCAGCTGCTGTTCTGGGTTGTTCCACCCCAAATGCAGGACCCTTAAATTCCCCTCATTGAATTCCAGAGTACTTAAGTACTGTGTGCAGTTTTGGGCACCCCAGTTTAAGAAGAATAAAAAGCTTTTGGAGTGTATCCAGAAGAAGGCAGTCGAAACAGTGAAAGGCCTCAGGGGCAAGACTTATGAAGAGTGGCTGAGATAATTTGGTTCAGCCTGAAGAAGTCAGAGGGTGACCTCATAGCAGTTTACATCTTCCTCAAGGGGGACAGTGGAGAGGGGGGTGTTGATCCCTCACTGGTGTCCAATTTATTTCATAGTGGGGGGAAGATATACTTCTGTGATTTGGAGAACACATGTTAGAAAAGGAAGGAGACAGGGTGGGCCAACACAGTTGCAGAACAATGCTTCACCAACAAGCTCATGTTAATATATTTATGGTTCCAAACTGCTATACATGTAACTGGAGAGCAACATTAATTTTCTGGTGTTTAACACAGAGTTATGATTTTGAAGGACTGACCTAACTGATTTGAATGATACCACACAGACTTCTTTTTCCTATTCCACACACAAACTCATCTGTGATAAATTATAACAGCCAATGGTGCCTTGGCACTTTTATCTGGATTTCTTAAAAATAAGAGATTTACTGGTTGGTTTTCAAGTTCAGTGAGATCTATATTCTTTTTTTTTTTTTTTCCCAAAAAAATTGTTCTGTGACAACCCCAGGCAGAAGACACATCACATGAAAAACATTTAGAAATTGCTCATTGATTTCTTTCTCAGAGGTAATATGTTCTGCCCTCACTTCCTTGCACTCTTCAATTCAAAGCATTATGCAGAAGTTAGGAATAAGAGGACTTTTTCTCTCTTCTCACCCACCACTGGGCATCACAGGGCAAGGTCTTTAAGAAAGCACAGCTGAACCTTTCTCCTTTTGCTTACTCTGAATGCTCAGGTCCTGCTGCCTGTCCTCCAAGCTCATCTGTAATACATCTAACATCCCAGTGTAAGTTGGCTAGATGCCAAAAAGTGGCCAGTTTTCCTTATTCTCCAAAATATACACAGAAACCTTTGTTTTCTGCCCCCTCAGAAAAGTGGAAGTGAGTAAGATATCTCTGAACCCAGATTTCATCACTAGCCTAACCTGCAGTCTCTCATGAATTGAAAGAACACAGGGCAGGAATTAATTTGAATGACTATAACTACTGTTTCCAGTAGGTATCATGTTCTTACCTGTCCACTTTAATTCATTTTTTTTAAATTGTGAAAGGATTAGCATTATTCCCCAAGATATTTCAAACAGGTTTCAAATTCATTTGGGTCTACCACCTATATCCTCCCTTTGTACCTGCTTTCACTTTTCTTCATCCTGAAGCACTCTGCAAGTCAACTCATTTCATCATGTGAAAGAAATGTCATCCACCCTGTTATATTGCAGACTCTAAAATTATGTGAACCAATTTGGTTCATTCCTCAGAAAAGACTGCAACAACTCCTCTAAAATGAAACTCACTCTGCTTTAATATGTCTTCTAGACCCAAAGGAAGTTCCCATTATCCTGTTGCCATTTGTCATAGCCAAAGACAGACAGAACTTTGCTTTCCCCTTGAAACATGAGCAGCTAGAATAATAACTTCCTTTTATTAATAATCCTTTACATTGTTTTGTTGACTTCCCAAGACATTTGGAATAAACTCCAGAGTAACTGTGGCATGCTAAAGCAGTTTAGATCTGTTAAGTAACATGATCTAAACTATGTATTGGATGAAAAAATCTATAGCCTCACAAATTTTTAGATGCTTCTTCCTCATCCCCATTCTGACTTCTTCAAAAACACACCTTTCCAGTTTCCTATGTATGTCATTTATCCTGTGATGACCATTAAATATTTTCTTTATAATTTGATATTTCTGTTTATGATTTTCCTTTTAATGACTGCAGCTTTAAGATAATGCTCAGTGTCACTGCATCTGCCCTTCACAATTTCTCGCCCTGAAGAGGGAGGACACACCAAAAATATGTCATCAGATTTGCTGGTTTGGGGATTTGTGTTGCTGTGATGACCTCACAATGCACAACTGGACATTTTCCTTACTGTTTCTCTGTTTTTCTGTAAGTTAACCATGCCTTAATCTTGTTTTATGTAGCCTTCTAAAAGCCGAAGAGCCCAAGCAATTAATTTGCACAAATTCTGCTTGTCTGGAAAGAAAATATAGGAAACATTTTCTCTTTCGATCTCCTGTTTTTTCAGTTTACTGTATTTCATGATTTCCAAAATGTTTTATGACTCCCATTTTCTTCAAGACAGGGATTGTTAATTCTGTATTTTATGTGATTCATCTTTGCTTTCTATATCACATTGTTGAGGAAAGCTATAAACACAATGTTTCTATTTAGGGACTTACAGCATGTCAATTTCTGCTGTGTCATGATTCACATATTTTTGTTCCTTTAGACTTTTAATTAACACTTTAATTATGTTTTTTTCATAAAATCAATAGTGGTTCAGTAGCTGCTGACTGAAAAGCACCATTTGATTGTGTCCTCTGACTTAGTGGATATACAAACTGTTATGATTTGATTACAAGAGATGCCTCTGCCCCAATTAAGGTGCAAACAAGACCATATGCCTAAGCCAATACTATAGTTTTTATTTAACAGTAAATATGACCTAGACAGATAGAAACAGGAGGGCAGGCAGAGCACAAGCATAAGGGAGGGGTGGAGAGAAGGTGGTTTAAGATTTGGATTTCTCATTATCCTACTCAACTCCTCATTGGCAATAAATTAGATTATTTTTTTCCAAATGAAGTCTGTTTTGCCTGTGGTAGTACTTGCTGAGTGGTCTCTCCCTGTCTGAAAGCCAGGGAAAGCTCTCCCTGAAAACCTTTCATCAGATTTTCTCTCTCCTATCCAGTACAGGGGAGAAGTGATAGTGGCTTGGTCGGCAGTTGATGTCCAGCCAAGGTCAACCCACCAAAAATGGAAATATTTTCTACTGCAGAGATTTCTCCAGATTATCTCGCCTGTCTCTGACACATTTACTAATCATCCCATGTCAAATATTCAGCAAGGAAAAGTGCATTGCTATGCCTCATAGTTATCTATTTGAACTGTTTGTCCTTTCTTCCTATAATGATTCTTTGATGTCTTTGAATAGTAGTATTTCAGTTTTATCTCCTTGTGCCATTTTTCTTTATGTGTTTAAGTGTCCATGATGCTGCAAACAGCTTTGCTGCTCCTAACACGAATATTGAAGAGTGTCCCATAAAAGATGGTAGATCATATCTTTTCTGAGGCATAGAGCTGATCTGAAATTTTATGCTGATATTTTTTAGCATGACTAAACAGGAGTTTATGTTGCTTTCCAAGCACTGAAGACTTCAGGGCTTAGGATATGTTTTGATCATGTCTCTTTTGTCTTCTCTGGTGTGTAATTTCCATAGCTATGAATGTCTGCTGAAATAAAAGTATTATATACTGTCTGAAGTCAATTGCATCTTCTTTCTATGAATTCGTGCAGCAGAATATAGATATGCTGAAGAAGTAAAAATATGCTGTAATTAGGAGCCTTCTTTACCATCTCTGAACTGTAGACCAGAGTTCAGAGTAACTAGACCTTATTCTCATTAAAACTTATGATAATTAATTAAAGAAGCAATTCAGTTTTTGCTCTTGAAGTGTGACACTATTTTGCTGTTTTTGCTGATTATTGTGCTGTTGACCTAATTTACTTGGGACCACCAGTCTAAAATTTACAGTGTCTAGCAGTCAACAAAAATCATCTAATAATTTCAAGTACTTGGAGGGAAGGAAAAATTAAAAGTCCTCAGTAGTGGAATAAATATCCAGTGGATACAATGGATAAAAACCATCTACAAAAAAAAGTAATAAAATAACTTAAAAGCTCTCCTCCATCTTCATATTCTCTTTTGATTTTTGAAGTTCTGTCCTTAGGTGTAATCAAGAAAACTTGCTTCTGAAGCTTAATAAACATAGGCTGCTATCCAGGGATAAAATATGTGCTATTCCTGTTTTTCTTAAGCAATTTGGTGGAAACTCATATAAATTTATGTTGAAAACTACAAGAACCACTAAAAGTAGTGTCAGATTCAGGTCACCATTTCAAGAATTTCGTTATTAATTCACAATCTCTCTGTGACATGAATGCAGAAAGTAAAAATGTGTTTGGATCAGATGAACATATTATGGTATAACTGATGCAATTACCTTGTGTGCTCTTGGAATAAAATATACTTTAGAGGGAAGAAATGAAAGTGTTGCAATAAGCTGTAGAAAAAGTAGAAATTGCGGAAAAGCCAAATAATTATAGCACCTTCTTGCTCGTATCAAACTGTTTCAGCATCAGTTGTTACCATGTTGATGATGTGAATGTGTGGTATTGTTACTGCATATGCAAGGCTAGTATAAAATTATGCTTAGCCTATGACCTTTAACTTCTCTTTGTATTACTTACTGAGTATTTTCCTCTGCAGATACATTTTTTCCAGAGTAAATAATGTGAAGTGAGTTTAAAGCACAACATACTTACAATATTCAATGTTAATGGCGAATAAATATCTAATGCAACTTGCAAAATGCAGTTGCCTCTACAGTGCAAAATTAAAAAAAAAAAAAATTCAGTAGTTGAATGCATATTCAAAAGCCAATCTAAGACTGTGTACAGTTTTCTATGTTGAGTTAATACAGAGAAACTCATTTATATATGAATTACTGAAATTGTTTCTCATTTTACAGATTCCTTTATTTAGCTTTCTCTTTTTATAAGTTTCTTACAGATGTTACATTAAAATCACATTATTTTAAAATATTTTCATAACACATAATGTCAAGTATTTCTTATGACAAAGCCAGATGATAATTTGAGAAAAATCATTCAATATCATCCTTTCAATTTACCTCAGTTATAGGTAAAGTAAAAAGTTATAGGTAAGTTTATAGGTAAAGTATAGGTAAAGGTTATTAGTTAAGGTCGTAACTATAGGAAATGCCGCATATCTGAGGGCATTAAAATAAATAAGTAGCAAGGTACAAGACAGATTTACAAAATGCATGCATTTAATATAGATATTCATTTAACTGTATATATGTTATGGAATATATGTCAGGACTGTAGGCATGAATGTTTTACTCTAAACATCTTCACCTCTGAAGCAAACACAGTTTGACACCCTCCAGTAGAAAAAGAGTGATCTTTGAAAAAGAACTAGAGTTAAGATTAAAAAAAATTATACCTGCAGGAGAGTGTTTTGCTACTTTTTTCATCGATGTGCTGCTGCCCTTCAGTTGTTGCTATAGAAATCCAGCAGACAGGGAGGCTATCGGGGCTTTATAGATACGAAGTTCACTTAAGCCAATCAGAGCTCTGCCCATTTAGACTTATTGTGGTTGCCTCCATGTCATTAACAAAAAGAGACAACAATGGGAGTGTTGCCACATGAAAGTTTAAGAACACATTGCTTTCCTTTATGTCTACAAGGCAGCCTGCCTACTGTCCAGGCATAATAGAATTTATAATCAAACTTTTAAGTAGATTATATAGCTCACTGAACCTGACTTCATTACGGTATCGTTCTCTTCTTCCTCTGAACCTCTAAAACCCTACTGCTTTCTTAACAGCTACATAGCATAAACTATTTAGCTCTGAAACTTATCCATTTTATTTGGCTGAAATACCTGCTTTCTCTCTCTCTTTCTCTCATTCAATCTCCTATTTTTCTTCCTCCTTATGTTTTTTTTTCTTTTTTTTGTTGAATCAGATTTTCCCTACATGAAGAAATTTCCTAAATAAAATAGGAAAATGCAAGTTCCATCTTAATTTGATCCTTTAGATATGGGGCAAGGGGGGGGGGGAGAACTGCATAAAAACAAGTTTATCTTCATCTAGGAAAAGAAAGGTTGCCTAGAAAGCCATTTTTATTTCAACATACAAAGTCAGAGGTTGTGCATATGTTTGCAGTTATCTTTCCTTCATAGATTGTCAATTTCTTGATACAGAAATTCTAACAGTTAAACAAAAAATATTCAGATAAATAGCTGTGAAAAATACACATTCTTTTGACATAATGATAACACAGCATTCTTATTGAATGCAGTCTGGATTATCCCTCACCTTTATTTGTATCTGTAACATATTTATATGTATTTAGATCCCTCAATTTTATTTATATCAGCATAGTCTCCTAAAGAGAAACACTTAGATGTAAAACTGCGTCACAGAAACCACAAATGTATTCCACCTCTGACTTGTGACATACTTAAAACCTTCAGACCTGGGGCTTAATTCAGTGTCTGTTGATGTAATTGGAAGCACTTGCATCCATTTTAATATAAACAGTACTTTGCTTATGAAACCAAACATTTCTGAGTTTAGGCAAGGGAGAAAACCTGATGCAAAGCCATGGTCCCTGTCTCTGATTTATCAATTGACATTTACTACTTTGTTCTGGCCGTTTTGTGCATCATAGATGTTTCTTCGATGTTACGCATCAGCTTTATACCTACACATGAACTTTACCATTCACAATATAATATTATGGTTTCAAAAGTAAACTACATTGCATTTTTAGAAGAATGGTGTGTGTAGTGTCAAAAATGTACCTTTTTCAGGAATCATTCTTATTTCTTTAATGAACAAAAAAAGTGATAATATCTTGTTACTTTGCAGGAGATTTCCAGATAATGACTTAGTTATGGACCAGTAAGGATTGTTTTTTTCCTTTCCTGATAGAATTTCCCTTTGTTGATGGAATTTCTATTTTCTTTTGGCAGGGGGAGCTGTGGCAAGCATCAAAGATTTGCATGATTATGCTGCTTTCTTTGAAATAGATTTTAGTGCACAGTCTGATCCTGGAAAATATAGATCAGCTAGGGACCTTGTTCTAGTCGGAACTGGTAGAAAAACAAGTGTGAGATAAGTAGAACAATGCAGGGGAAAAAAAATATGCTAATATCAATACACCTGCTAATCACTTTAAAAAATACACATCAAGTTATTAAATTAATTTCCATAGGTCTACAGGTCTAATTTACGCTATTTCTTATACTGGAACTGTCAAGTGGGATTATGCCAAGCACTGAACACTAAATAGGACAAAATAATCTTTCTGGGGGAGGTTGTGGGGTTTTTTTGTGTTTTGATTTTTTTTTTTAAGATAATGCATCATTTGTGTGATCAGTGGGAGAGCAGCAGCAGTATTCACAAGACCCTGGAGCATTTTTTAATTCTATAAATTTTTCTGACGCTACTCAATGGCAGATGTTTAATTTAATGATATAGGAAATAGGGGATCTACTATACAAATCTTTCATGGGTTATCATTCCAAAGACAGCCTATGACTAAATTTGGCCAAGCTAAATGTGTACCTAAGCCATATTCCTATTATAAATAACCTTAGCTAATTATACACAAAAGTACTTCTATGTTCATGCTTAAACCAGTTTATCAGTTGCTGCATAATTTAATTAGGTATTAGTTAATTTCTGGATCATGAGAAATGGTGAATAATCACTTTCCACTTGCTCCATTAATTCATGATTTTAACTCTCTCTACCAAAGTCTCCCTGACCTAGCTTATTTTCATAAGTTGAAATGCTAACATCTCCATGTCCCAAAGTAGGAAATACTTTCAGATAGAATATCTCTTCTGTTTCTTTTAAAATCTTTTTTAATAATGAAGATACAGGTCAAATGGACTTCAAATAGCATTGAAACTGCTTGCAAACCATACATTAATTAGTATATTATATATATATATATAATTATAACTCATAATTTAATTATGTGTAATATATATAATTATTTAATATATTGTTCATCTCTCTGATGCTCAACATTGAGTTTAAATTTTCAGAGAACAGTCAACAGTAGCTTTGGGATCACTTTCACGAGAAGTAGCAGCTAACTTCCAGTCATACTTTCCCTCAGGCATATTACCTCACACTTATCCACACTGAATTTCATCTGCTGATACATCAGCAGATGTTATTCATATAACATTTTCAAATCCTCCTGCAAGCCTGTCCCATCAGCTTCAGATTTGTACAACTGGAAAAATTACAAGTTTGTTTCCTTCTCCAAGTAATTTAGGTTAAAAAAGGAACAACGAACGCAGTTTCTTGGATAAGGCTGTCATATATCTTTTTTTGCCCTTTTTGTGCTTGGATCTCAGTTTCTGTGCTACTTTGTATCCAAGTAGATTTTGGCAAGTGTCTTGTTAAGGTAAATCCCTCCCACAGCAGCACTAAGTCTCTGTTCCAGGCCAAGTAGGGAGTAAGGAAAGTGGGGGAGAAAAGCAAGTTTTTATGATTGGTGGGAGAGCAACAGCAGTAGTCATAGGACCATGAAGCATTTTTAAATTATGTAGAAAGTGGGGGAGTTGACTGTTATTTACAGGATTTGGAGGGCAAGAAAGATGAGGTTCATGAACACAGAAAAATCAGGGCAGGGAACATAGATGGCGTGGCATAGTGGTGCTTTGTAGTTAAGGATGGGGTGCAGAGGGTTGGGAAGCTTAGCGTGGTGGCAAAACTAAGACACTACTTGGAAGAGAAAAGAGGGGACATGCTTGAAAGGTTATAAATTAAATACTTGGGAAATAAGATGTTAGGTTTTGATGACAAGGAGGGAAGATCAGCCACTCAGTACCTTTCTGAGTATAGTAGGAAGAAAAATAATGGAGCCATGAGATTAGCCCGGACAGCTTTAGAATGAATACTTTGTTGTAAATCTCTTTGTACTCTGATTTTTGACAGATAATACTATTGGAAACCACCCTGAATTACTAATCATAACCTTCTTTATTTAATACTTTTCAACTGGTGTTAAATTTATAAAAGAACCTGTGTCTTATTTACACTTCATTCATCACCATACAATCCAGTGACTTCACAAACTCTTATACAGATAATTTATGAAGCTGTCTGTGGTAAGTTGACCCTGGCTGTATGCCAGCTATACACCAAAGCCTGTCTATCACTTCCTTCCACAACTGGACAGGGGAGAAAAAAATATAATTAAAGGCTTATGAGTTAAGGACAGGGACAGATCACTCATCGATTACTATTACAGGCTAAACAGACTTGACTTGGGGATATCAATTGAATTTATCATCAATCAAAATCAGAGTAGGATAATGAGAAGTGAAATAAATCTTAAAGACACCTTCCCTGAACCCCTCTCTCCTTCCCAGCCTCTATCTCCTCCTCCCAGTTGTACAGGGAGATGGGGGAATGGTGGTTACAGTCAGTTGCTGGTATTGGCTGCTGCTCAAAGAGAGGAGTCCTTACCCTGCTCCAGCTGGGGGTCCTTCCCATGGGATACAGCTCTTCATGAACTGCTCCAATGTGGCTACTTTTCCAAGAGGTGCAGTCCTTCAAAGAAAGACTGCTTCAATGCAGATCCCCCACAGGGCTGCAAATCCCACCAGGAAACCTGCTCGAGCATGGACGCCTCTCTCTACAGGTCTTCAGGTCCCTTCCAGGAGCCTGCTACAGCATGGGTTTCCCACAGGTTCACAGTCTTCTTTTTGGCATCCACCTGCTCTGGCATAGGTCTCCTCAACAGGCAGAGGGTGGATCTCTGCATCCCTGTGATCCTCCATGGGCTGCAGGGTCACAGCTGCCTCACCATGGGCTGCACCAGGGGCTGCAGGGGAATCTTAGCTCCAGCACCTGGAGAACCTCCTGCCCCTCCTTCACTGACCTTGGTGTCTGCTGAGTTTTCCTTTCACATATTATCACACCTCTCTTCTCTGGACGCAATTACTTTAGGCATTATCTCAGATGGGCTTGTCCTTGGATGGCAGCAAGTCTGTCCTGGAGCAGGCTGGCATTGGCTCTGGCAGACATGGAGGAAGCTTCTGACATCTTCTCGCAGAAGGCACCCCTGTAACACCCCCCCACCCCCAACCCCGCTACCAGAGCCTGGCCATGGGAGCCCAATACAGTCCTTAATTAGGTAAACTGATTTTATNTCTTCTCTGGACGCAATTACTTTAGGCATTATCTCAGATGGGCTTGTCCTTGGATGGCAGCAAGTCTGTCCTGGAGCAGGCTGGCATTGGCTCTGGCAGACATGGAGGAAGCTTCTGACATCTTCTCGCAGAAGGCACCCCTGTAACACCCCCCCCACCCCCAACCCCGCTACCAGAGCCTGGCCATGGGAGCCCAATATAGTCCTTAATTAGGTAAACTGATTTTATCTCTCTGCTTAACAAACTGGTAAATGAGCAAATTTAGATTACTTGCTGGGGACACAAAGTCTGTCAATCTAAGACTTACCAAGATGTTTTATTTCACAGTGTCACACACCAAATAAAGTAATTAAAGCAAATGTATTGGTCAGCAAAACAAAATTAAATTAGACTGAAAAGACTGAAAAGCTGTTAAACCAATCCAGGAATGCTAAGTCACCCTCCCTATTCAAAAATATACATGGAAATTAAAGATAGGCTTATGTCAAAGAATCTCAATAGAGTTTAATATTACCTACTGAACTATAAAGATTTACTGTCCTGTATTTTGTTTTCAATAATATTGTTTGGAAAATGTAAATCTTTCATCAAACCAACAGAAAAAAAAAAAAAAAAAAAAAAGCTAGGGTTTTTTTTTATTTTGATCAATTATTTTTAGTTTCAAGACCTTTAGATTTTTAATAAATGTCGTACAAACACATTCCTAGGGTTTCTTTAATAATAAAAATATAATTTAATTTACTCTTTCTGTGAATGCAGGTGAATGGAGTTAAATCTAGCTTGTGGGTGTTCATAAGTGGTGTTTCCCAGGGCTCAGTATGTGGGCCAGTATGTGATATATGTGATGATCTGGATGAGGGGTATGAGTGCATCCTCAGAGAGTTTGAAGATGACACCAAGTTTGACAGGATCTTCTGGAGGGTAAGAAAGCTCTACAGAAAGATCTGGACAGGGTGGATTGGTGGCTGAGGCCCACAGTCACCACCCCTGGAAATGTTCAAAGAGTTTGCAGGTACAGCACAGGGATGCATGGTTTAGTGGGGAACAGAGTGATGCTGGGTTAGTGATTTAATTCAATGATCTTGGATGCCTTTTCCTGCCCTAATGATTCTATGATGTTATTTTTTGGTACAGTACTACACTGTTAATTTACTGATTTGTTTTATTAGCAACATCCTTTAGAAAAATAAATTAAAATCTGTTTCATGGACTAAAAAGATTGTATTTTTTTTCTTTTCTTTCTTAATGAGCATAGACTGTAAGTAAGTTACTGTTCTACCTTCCTTTTTCTTTTTCAGAAAATTACTAGGAACTTGGATTTTGGGATCTATATTATAAAATATAGCACCAAGCCTCAGATAACTGAAACATAAGAAAATGTCCATGGAAGCTAAAACTCTGAAAATTTCAGAAGCTTCAGAAGACTGTTCTGTCAAAAAGGCAGATAGATCTGCAGCACTTGGGGATGAGGATGAAAAGCTGTATTTAACAAAAGAGAGAGACAGAAGGCCTGAGCAAGAAAGATCACTTTTTGACAAATTACAAGCTTCTGTGTTTTCATGAATCAGCAGTATGGGGTTTTCATATATTTTTACAGTAGCTTGGTCTTGGAGATTAGAAAACTGAAACATGACTTGACCCTGAAAACAATGTTGGCTGGCATTGTTTATGAAGTTCCACAATCCTGATGGGGAAAAACATGCACAGTTACCACTGCGTTTGTTTGAATATCACTGTGGCTAAAAGTGTTGAGGACCCTGAACCAAAGGACAAAAAATGAGTCAAGTCTCCCTGACCAATTTCTCTTATGCTCTTAACTGGCATAATCCCATCGTCTGGCTTTACATCAGCCAAAAATCTGAATATTCAACTTTTAAAAATGTGCTGTCAAGACTACCCGTTTTAAACCATAAGTGTGAAAAACTTTGCAAATATTTAAAGCAGTGAAATGACTTAGTCCCACAAGCAACTCACCTGAGCTATATTTTCCCAATTTTTAAAAAATGTGTTTTGGATTTGACTGGCTTCAGATCTTCTAGTGGTCTTTTGTGGAGAAAAAGAAGGAAACTTAGGGTGTATTTAATTTGTTTTCACCAGCACTGCTCGCTATACTGTGGAATATAGAACATTAAGTGGAAAATTTTGCCAGAAATATCTGAGCTTGTACAGAGTAATTTGACATCTGTGGTTTAGCATTTTTATGAGTCATTTATTAAGTGCATTTAAAAATATGCTTTCCTTCTAATCTACCTTATTTGTGTCATTATCTGTTCTCCATAATTTGCTCACTAGAAAGGGATCTAAAAAAAACCAAAACAAAACACCAGAGTTCAGCACCTGTGTTGATCAAGAAGCAAGAGCAATGCATGTTCTGAAACAGTGCTGTCTGATTAAGATTACTGCCTTTGTGACTTACTTCCCACTTTATTTGTGCAAGACGCCACAATCAAAATCTCTGAAATCTATGTAAGTGAGATCCCAGTGAGGGACTTTTGCTCTGACCTCTTCATCATTACTAGAAATGACACCATGGTTTTCTTAGAAATTAATTAGGATGAAAGGCAGAACAATTTCACAGTCAAACAGGGAGCTAAACCAAAGATTTTGCAGCATATGAACAATGTAAACACCATTCAAGCATGACAAAATAATATCAGTAAAAATATTCAATGCTTCCTTTAGTTTCTATAGTAGGGCCACCTGTAGTTTTATACTTAGCATATCAACTATATCAACTAAAATACACCTAAGTTGAACCAAAAATTTACTTTGAGGACGTTTTTACATTTTTTAGTTTTCCTTTTTTATTGCAAGTAGACAATATGAACATATTACAAAAGGCTTCCATCTATCAAAATAGACAAATTTGGCATTTTCTTACCAGAGAAAAGGGGTCACTTACTGGGAAGTTATTTACCATAACAGCTTGAAATGTATTATTATTAATTAGGTGATTGGGACCATAAGATTGCAAAATATTAATTCCACTAACAGTGAATTATTTGTTTTGTATATATAGTTTGTTCCCTTTTGTTTATAAGAAGATTTTGATGTAAGAACATCAACATAAAAAGATCTGTAATGTTTGTAAGAATTAGTTTGGCAAAAATGCCTTACAAAAATTAGTCTTTTTCACTATCTGTCCTTATGAACTAAGCCTTCTTTGCAGTGTTTTGTTCTGCTTAGTTGTGGAAATAGAGTATTCTATTTGTTTTCCTGGGTAACCAAGTAAGATGAGGTAAATCTTCAAAGAAGAAACTTTTTCAGAACCTTATTTTGAGCTGAACACTAACAGACAGATCTATAATTCGTTACTGAAGAGAAGTCTGGTTCTTCAGATGCCTGAGCAGTCACACTGAAATCACTCTTAGAAGAGCTGAAGTGCAGGGAGGAAATCAGGGAATCCTCTGTACGCAGTGTAGAGTTACCAAGTTTGAAAGAGTGTGCAGAAATAACAGAGTTTAGGAGAAAGGATAAGATCAGGATGTATTTTGGAAGAATTCAGTCTCAGAATTTGTCTCTATCAAAGTTTGGTAAACAAAACAGCTATTCTCAAATGTTAACAATTCTTAGGCTAAGTGTGTGGTGATGAGAATAAATTTGTGTGTCTTGCTGTGGTGCCTTCCTTAGAGTAACAGAGTTTTACCCTGAAGTTCCCAGGAAACCAAAAGAGACTTTTTTCCTAAACTTTTCTGTTTTCTAATGCAAATTGTCTTCTGTACTTGTACTGTAGTAAAATATACAAGAAAATAACATATATAACAGTAATTTATTTTCTTCACAAGCTTGCATACCTGTTTTCTTTCCTATGTCACAAGGCTCTTTCTTACTGAACAGAATATTAGCAGTTCCATTTATTTCAAAGGATGGGACACTATGTACATGGATAAAGGTTTCTAAAATGGGTCCAGATTAATGTGTAATGATTCTTTTATCATTACCACACATGACTCAGATTCCATGATTCGCTGGAGTAGGCAGCACAAAATCCATAAGCTAAAGTTGCTCTATTTTATCTTCTCAAACCTTAGTGCTCATGATGAGTAGGAAGAGACGGGGGCATGAACATTTTTATTCGAAACCAGCACGGCATCAAAATATGTCCAGAAAGATATTGAGGCTGCCTGTACCTTTTCCTTAGCATCCTCTGAAGTGTTAGACCTCACAGAAAAGTTATGTTGCATTTTGCATTTTACTGCCAAGTATAGCCTTTAACATATTTTCCTGACATATCACAGTATAAGTTGATATAGATATATTGCTGCTCATAAAGTAGCAATTATGGTTCATATATTGCCTGCTAAAAAAGAAAACAGTATTCAACCTGCCCAGATTTATCATTAAAAGTTTAAAAAATTAGAAATACTTGTTACTAATTAGATAATTAGGAAGTAGATTAGAAACCTCTAAAGAGAAATGCACTTAAGCCTACAAGTATGCTACAGTATATCTGTTTGAATTAATTTCTGTGGTATCATTAGCATTATGTATTAACTTCACAGTTTTGATTAAAATGTGTAATCTGAGGTACCAGTAAGTCTAACACTTTGCATCTCACTGGATTTTTCATATAACTAATTAGCACAAGGTTTGTGTTCTCATTTTCTCAATATGAACACAGCATTAAAGAAGCACATCACTGCTTATGTTAATATATGTGGCAGAACACCACAGAGATGAATTTTTCGATTTTCTAAAAGGTGAATACAATTACAAATATAGCAAAGCAAAAAAATTGTGATTTAGTACATTACCTTTTGAGAATTGTGTCAATAAGAAAGAATTTTGATAGCTGCACCAAGAAAAAACTCAGCTCTGATGCAAGAACTAAAATAAAAGTCTCTTTACATGTCATTTATGAATAATTGAAGAAGTTAGTAATCAGATATTACTGAAGATTACTTGTCAAGTAACAGTATGCTTATCAGTAAGCAAGAGTAAAGTATGCAGATACTTAGGAGGATAATGTTAAATGAGAGGATATTTTTGTGGTTTTAAAAAGGTGAAAACCCCCAAATTTGATGACACAAAACCTGAAAATTAGTATGAATAAAGACTTTGAATCCAGTCTTATACTTTTTCCTCCTCCATATCTTCTTATGTATGTCACATTTCTTCTAATCCCTATGATTCCTAGACTTCTGAACCTTGTGTTCTCTTACCATTCATCCCCATTATTCTGCCTTCTCTCATCTTATATTTCATTATATTTTCTCTCTCCCTGTATATATATATATATATATATATGAATATGACTTATCCTACTGACTCCATCTGTTTTGTCTTCAAAAGTAGTCAATGAAGGTCAATGTTAAGTGAACAGATTCATATCAATAAGGAAATAATAAAAAGAATTTACCTCCATTTTTCATCTGTTATAGGCACATGATGGTTAGTTAAAAAATAACATTTTCCCCTCTAAACCCTATGAAATTGAACCTATATAATGAAATTGGTTTCTCTAGCAGTTGTTCACACAGCAACCATGTTCGTTTCTGGAGAAAATAAACTGTTTCCTGAGAGCAAACCTGAGCAGTCAATTACAGTTTATGACTTAAGCACCTAAATGTTTTCTTGATTGTTTTGGTTTGAAATGCAGAAGACAGCTTTTTCTTAAACAGTTGCTGATTTCAGAAGGAGCTAAGTCTCCTAAATACAAGTTAGACACCCAACAATCATTGTAAAAATGGCCACAAGGGCCATTTCTAAGACAATAATGTTTCAGATTTCATGTTCTTAATTAGGAAAGCTTGAAAAATTAACTAATTCCCCTTTCCCAACAAAAAGAGACATAATAAAATTATAGAAAGCTGGAAGCTAGAAACATCTTGGGATGGGATTAATTTATCTGGGATTCATTTATCTGGGAGGGACAGTTTGAAAGCAGCATTTGGAACTGATCTCCAGAGGGATGGAAGATATACTAATGAGCTCTAAATATTCATAATTTTTTTAATACGGCCACTGTAGTCAGTGAGTGTCCATGTATTTTACATATAATTAAGCTCTCATGTAAATAAATGCTAGGAAAATATCCCAGATTTAGTGTTTCTCTACTGTCCAGGATGTAAAGAAAACAAGACGAGCCTTATAAAAGAAAGCAAGCTGTTAGAGCTTGAGTAAGAAATTCCCATTGTGTAACAGCCGGTTTATTTCTGGGGTGGCAACTTCAAACAAGTGAGAGATAGGATCTGGTTTTCTTTTTTTTTTTTACATATGCATTGTTTGCTTCCCTGCCCTTAAGTACCCATCTATCTCAACAGCTATTGTTTGATTCAGAACTCCCTCCTTAATCTGAAAATAGGTAGGAAAAGATGTGAGAAAGTAACATTCTGAAGGGAATTTCTGTTGGACTGCTTCCATTTTTGTTTTACTTACATTGTACTAAAGCAGTTTCATGTTCTGAAATACTGATATATTTGGGACACTTCTGTTTATTCTTAAAGAGACACTGAAGATACTCAGTGCCCTTTAAGACACATTCTTACTAGTGGTCTAAATTGCATACTAAATGTTATGTATATAAATTTAAATTATAAGTGCCTTTTGAATTCCATTCTTTTTGACATTGACTGAATCTGTTTCAGTTCTTCTTGGCAACTGCCTGGATTATGTTGTTTAAATGTGGTTTTCTTCCTATCCCTCTATCAAAACCTTGTTCATCCTGGCCCTCATTTGTGCTTCTTTGTGCCACAGCACCTCTTTCATCATTTCACTTACAAAAAAAGATTAAACTATTCCAGGAAGTGGGAGACTAATGCAATTGAATGGATATTTAGGAGGCCTGGATGTGCATGAATTGGCCCTCAGTAAATAGTTTGGCCCTATGCCTTTAGTCTTTAAAGCAAATTAAATCCTCAATGGCATTTCTCCAGGAAGCATGCTTGATGGAATCCAAATCTCAAATATTAAACATAGGCTGAATCTCTGAAGCAATTTTTTCCTTCATAAATAATTTTAGGGGGTATAACCATTCTTTTCAATAGACAACTAAGTTTGCAATGCTCTCTTAGACCAGAAATCTAAAGTGCTGGACCGAAGCTATAGTAAAAATTGATTATGCAGAACTATAAGGAATTAGTTACAATGTTCATCACTGGCTGGTGACAATATTAAGCTTCTGTAGCTAAAACACAAATGAGCAGAATAGACATAAAATACAAAATAAAATATGTTTTTGTACCATTAAGTGATCTTAAAACTTATCACAGGATTTCTCAGCACTTATGGCTTTAAATGTTTTAAACAATTTTTAGAGAAGCAAGAGTGAAGAGTTTTATGCCAAAGATCTGATGTAAGACATCTGCCCTAAGATCATTTTATCATAGTTAAAATTACTCGTTAAAAGGCTCAAAATATTTTATGCCTTTTATGAACTTGAGTGGTGAACAAACCCTATTTTTATTTGAATTTTCTCTATTGAATGTGTGACCTTTTAAATACAATGGAGTTGGTTGGCCCACACCTTAGCTGGAGCCGTTTTCAGGAAATTTGTGTAATATTTTTACTCTGTAATAATTCTGAGTGTTTATATAGGTATAACTCATAGGCAGAAGCTCTGGACCAGGAAAAAATCATAAGTAACTGAGGACATATTAAATAGCAGAAAATAATTTGATAGCTAATTTCATTTCATCAGTACATTTGAAAACAGGAGACTAAAGGTTAAATTAACATATAGTTTCTTAGACAAGCAAAGTAATATTTCCTAATATCACTGTTAGTTTTTAAGTGTAGCTTATTTTTTTTTCCAAGACCAAAAGGTTAAGATTCAGAGACAGAAATGGAAAAACAAATATATATTTTAAAGTTTATTAGTCCAGCCCCTCAAAAAAAGGTAATGGAATTGTTTTGCTTTCTTTTTTTCTCTAAAACATTTTACCTATAGATGCAATTCAACAAAGCAAGCAAAGACTTCTCTTACTTCTTAAAATAGTATAGTGTTACACAAAATGCACAAGCAAAATGATGATTTGGTTTTTCTGCCATGAAAAATTCAGATGACAACTTTGGTTAGGCTTGGGATACTCATTAGAAATCTGTTCCTTATCCCTCTGCTGTTAGTGGAATAGAAGTGTAGCTGAACGATGAAATAGTTCCCCACCCCTGAACTAAGAGTAGAGTGTTTCCAAAGATGACAGAATCACACACAGAGAGAAACAGAGAATGTGAAAGATCATTTTGTGGGCACTCAGCAATTACAACAGGTAAATGTGAAGGTATCTGCCCCCTGAACAAATGCGTTTATTGTAAGAGTAAGTGTAAGCAGGGTGTCTGCTCTTCTAATGGCACCTGGTCAAAGGAACCATAAAACAAGGACATGCAGAGAGAAACCTCTCCAATACACAGTAACGGAGATGGTGAAGAGAGAAAACCTATTCAGTCACACAAATTAGGAACGATATGTAGGTTGTAAAGTTGTTTATTTTTTCAGTTGGGAGGATGAGGAAAGGGAGGGAGACAAACACAAAGAGACATAAACCCTGGCCAGTTAGTGTTAACGAACAATAATCAGGAGCAAACCTGGTCAGTCACTCTAACAGATGGGCTATCAAAAAACAGCAGACAAAGCAGGAATTTGAAACAGGTAAGTGCAAACCTGAGGATCCTACATGTTTTAGGTTGTCTGTAGGACTCTGCCAACTGGTGATGTGCAGGGAAAGGAACAGAAAGAGTGGTAGAAAAAGGAGACTAAAAGAGGTCATTTTTTGTGGAAATCTGTGCCAGTCACTACATTTGTCTGGCTGAGCTCTATGCCTGATTGCTGCATCTTGTCCTCATATCTTACTGGGTCTTTTCTTAACACTATCTGTGTAATATCATTCTTTTTTTCATGTGTGTGTTCTTCAAGGACTCAGTACCAGCTGCTTGTGGGACCCCTGAATGTGAAATATGGTGCCAGGCACTGGAGTCAGACTGGGAGTAAGGGTTCTCCTGACCTGTGGTGTGCTGGAGCCAGTGGCGTCTCAGCATCAACAACTGAAGTGAATGGGGGTTTTAACCCCCAGGCACTGGGATGGAATTCTATGATTCTGTGCATTCTAAGATTTTAAGACTGAAACAGACAGGTCTGGGGCTGGGTTTTTTTGTTTGTTTGCCTTGTTGCCAATTGTTACAGAAAACCGTGTGAATTTACCTGTTGTGAAGGTTCTTAAGCTAGTGTTCTGCTTCTTACTTTAATTCCTGAAGAAAAGAACATCTGGGGAGTTACAGACCTAGGTGTCTCATCTCAGTGTTAGTACAAAATTGAATTAGAGTGTAATTAAAGTGAGGTTGGCATAATATCTGACTCAGTATCACAAAGGTATAAACTCATACATGTGAAATTTATGCCCTTTTAACCTGTAAGAGCTTACTAAAAAATTAATAAACAATAGATTTATGTCCCCCTAATTGATGTAATTTATGTATTTTTTTCTGAAAATGGGGTACATAAAGGTTCATTACAATTAAGGAATAGCTAGAAGATAAAAAGCTAGGTCTTGTCACAGATTTTAAACTGGTTAATCAGTAAGAAAGGAATCGCAATGAAGGACGGTTCCCCGGGCCAAAAGGTACAATGTCTGATCAGGCAAGAAACTACTGATTTATATTCAACATATTCTTTAAAGTTAGTAAGTGTTCTTATATTTCGCAATCAAGAAACTGAAATAGATTGCTACATCAAATTCAGCTCTTGATAGCTATAAAAGATGTGACAAGTCGCACTTTTACAGTCTTGTTCTCTCTGACAACAGAGGTCAAGCTGAGACAGAGAAACTGTGGAAATTGTCCCACCATAAGATTATTTTTATAATGAAAGGGGAAATATGCGTCTTTCCTCTCATGGTGTTATTAATCTAAGTAAATAAAGAAATAGATTGTTTTTGTTGTTGTTGTTGTTGTTGTTGTTTTTGGTTTTTTTTAACTAAGAGTAGGAAAAAATCTGAAATATTTCAGAAACAATCTGAAAATTTCGTCACATTTGAGCAATGGTGTAATGTTAACATCTGTTTTATTTTATTTGAAAGTGTGACCTTCCCTGAGGAAAAAAAAACAAGGCAGAAATATTTTTAGTGACTAGAATTCAATAACAAAATGTATGTCTGATTTAGATTCAAAGCTCAGGATTTTTGACAGAGTTAGAATATTACACAACATGAACCATGCACTTTGAGCCACACTTGCCAACTTAGAAATTTGCTGTGTCCAACATGTCTTTGAAATCAAAACTATGGGATTCATTTTGTATATATTTTAATTTCTCAGTTTCTTGGTAAATCCAAATTATATTTCTGCCTCCTAATTTTCACTTGGCAAATGATTATAATTTGTATTAGTGCAAAACACTACCCTCCAAGCTTACATCTGGCCATAGCAGGTCACGCTGGAGCCTTTGCTGATTTGAAATGGTCCTGGAAAGCACTTTGCAGATGAAGAGGAAAGGTTCAGCTGCTAGCTATTATTCAGAAATGCTGCCAGGATTTTCTGTAGCAGTATATCTAGTGTCAGCTCATGATCTGCCACAAATATTTTTTACAGACTGTATAGGAGATAATAAATGGTTTCCAAAAGATTTGACACTCCACAATATTTATCCACCTGTTGATCCCAGGTTTCTTTAATGGTTTATTGCCAAATATTCACCTGTAAATAAAAAAATACTTTGATTAGTTCTCTCAAATATAAATCCCATGGTTCTTCATGATTCAGACAAGGAAAGATGCCATAATGCATTTTGGAAACCAATATTTTTCTGTTCTGGGATTTGTCTGATTCTGATTTTTATTTCAGCAGGCTCTGTCCTCAAAAAAGGCTAACATAGACAACAAATGTCTACTTAGTCCCTTGAGCTGAGTTATTTGGATTGCATGGATAAAACAGGTGTGAATACTCTGCTCACAAATATATTTTGTCTGCTAAAAAAAACCAAAAAAGCAGCTATGATTGCCTTGGACATTTACAGCATGATTTTACAGCCAGGGAATTTGTGGAGGGTACTACCCATTAAGACACCTCTTACTGAGCATAAAGCAAATAAAAGTTATTCCCAGTAAATGAGAAAGTTTATGTTTCTTTATTGGAAAATTCCCACTGTATAAGAATATTGTATCCCTATAGTCTGAATATTTGATGCAAGATGGGAAGGTCAGCTATTCTGTTATTACTGATCCTGAATTTGCTATGTTGTTCTTTTCATGGTGTCTGTTTTGTTTGTAAGTTGTTTATAGTCCTGGGGTCTCCAGCACAATCCTGTGCCCTTTTTTTTACTGTCCCATACCATTACTTCTCACCTACATCCCATTTTCAAGGCCCTTTCTATCATATCAACCTATTTGCATCTAAACTACGTTTTTAAGTCAACAGTGAATATTTCTATCCACACAAATCATCAATACATTACTATTACTATTCATATAAAAATTGGGGTTATGCCACAAAATTATACAAAGCTGAGCAAAGTGAAACAAATGAGGTAATAAGTAGTTGGTCATTACAAAATTGTCATGGCAGTTAAACAAGCTAAAAAATGCTCCAGGCAGGCCAAGAGGAGTTCAGACACAGTCTGACGAGCCTTAGCCCAGTTGGTGTAAAGTCCTTGGCTTGTAACTAGCAATGGCAGTGCTGTATCTACACAGCTAAATGGCTCCAAGGCAAGGCAAGAAAACCGTCTGGTTTTCTTCCTCTCTACTCAAAGTCTATCATGTTGGCTACGTGGTTTCCAAACATTGTAGCATTTCATTTTGAGTCTATTCATGGTGCCCAGTGGTAGTTTACTAGAAGAGCACATTGCCATGGCGTTTGAGTGTGACTTTCAGCTCAAATTATGCAAAAAAAATTGAGACAGTTGTTTGGGGGTCCAAGAGAGACATATTTTCTTTAGTTCAAAATTCAGTATGCATATTGCTCTGTGCCATAAGGTGTAGCCTTACCTTGGGGAAGCACACTTTGAAGACCTACTTGTGCAAAGCCTAAGTATTGGAGGACAGAAAAGAATGAAGTGGGTTCATTTTCCTCCCCTTTTTAGGGCAAGCCATGGACTCCCCATTAATGTATTCATGCTTTATTCTTAAAAGAGTTATTTTGAGAAGGGGTAGTTAGCTAAAATATCAAGAAGCAATTTATGTTCAATCAATGTCAATGATAAGGGGATGAATGCTCAAGCTTGTTTGGCTGTAGATGCATCCATGGGGTCTCATATTAAGACCTCGTATCTTTGCTTTGGCAAGAACTCTGAAGTTTTGAAAGTGTCGGAGACACGGTCAACACTGTTGCTCTTGCTACCTTTTAACACCTTTGTCAGACAAGCAGTGCCAAATATTTTATATATTTAGTGTATCAAATGTGACAGTGTTTTTAAAATTGCCCATACATTCCTATCCAGTGGTCCATAAATAATTTCAATTATTGATTTTTATGGTATACCTGCTCTAATTGCTGCATTGCCATTAATGATTCATTAATGTTCTTGGATTTCCTGCTGATACCAGCTGAATGGATGAAGACTATTTCCTGTAACATTGCAAAATAATCAGGGAGATGGAAAATGTGTGTATATTTTTTTCCATTTTAATGAATGTAGTCTTTTAAATACATTGTATTAGTGGAACTGAAAGGACTCTATCAAACGTGTAATTTTAAGTGCATTGTCTTTTATTACTTTGTTAATTTTAATAGTGGTAAAACAATCTGCTTTAAAGGAATGTAATTGCTTAGCACTCTGAAAGAAAGGTCATTTGTTTAGAATTGCTTGATTAAAAACATGTGGGAGAGCACAGAGACTTAGTGATTAAAAAAAAATAAAATTAAATGAGGGAGAGTCCTGAGGTGTATATCTGGAAGAATTTGAAAGACAAAAATTTCTTAGCAGTTAAAGACAATAGCACTGCAGGAAATGCTAGGAAAAAAATTCAAACAACTAATCCAAGGAAACACTAAGAACTGGGTTACCTTTTGCTGTATGCTAGTTCTCTAGTCACCCAGATTTAATCATGCTTGCCATCTCTCCCACATCTTTTGTAGATATGTAATTATGCATTTTCCACTGAGAGCAGGAAAGGATATCCCGGTCTAGATGTGCAAGGTAGCTCTCAGGTAGAGTGCAATAGGCACTATGAGACACTAGGAAAGAATACATTGCCTCTCAACTGCCCCTGCTTCATAAAAAGGTAGGTGAAGTAAAAATTACATTATCATATGAAGGTAAAAACAAGATCATGGACCTGTCACATGCTTGCAAGCCAGTGAAAATCTAAAGATTTTAAAGGCAAGAGAGGGGAACTGTGGAATTTGGGAATAGACTTGACAGAATCATTTTAATTGGGATGTCTTAAAACCAACATTTCTGAAGTATAGGCAGAACAGCTGTCTTATACTTCAACATTAAATCCAACTACTCACAAATCCTTAATGGCACTTGTCATTTTTGTAGTGTGGTCAGTTAGTTATTATCACAAAGAATGTCAGTCTACACAGGAAAAGCAATTTCTTTATTGAAGGAATCAATGATCAAAACTTTTTGGCCTATTTTATATAGGAATTTTGGTTATATTAACAGAATGATTTGACATATAAGGATATCAAACCATCTTCCAGAAAATTATTTCAAGAGTTGCTTTTCCTCTTTATTGAACCAAATAGTCTGTACAAACTGGCTGCTTTTCTGTACTGTACTACAGGTATGATTGTTCATTTCATGAGATAGAATTAAAATACAATTAATTTTTTTTAATTTATTTGTTAAATTTCAGAAAACAAAGGCGCATTTTAAGTCTGCAATGCATTATATTCAATAGATTCTATAGTCTGCATTTTGGTACAATTATTTATCATATACATCATATAGAACAAAACAGCCATAAATCTTTCCCCTAATACTTTAGCACTTACCAAAATGTCATGCCCAAAATAGTAAGGCTAATTTTAGGATACAGGAAATTAATTTACATAAAATCTAACAGTGTAAGAAGCATACTGTGACGTATTACCAACACAGATCTTATTGATTTACTATTTGGGTAATATATTTTTAAGATTTAAATTTCCACAATTCTTTCTTGCATATATTTCTCATGAAGCAGCGAGTTTGCCAGGAACATTGCAGTGATGAATTGTCTTACAAAGACATTTTTCTATTCAGCTGGTCATTCATAAAAGTAAAAATTCTTATTCAGTAATCTCACAACATTTTTTTTCCTGCTGTAGTTTTTTATTTAAAACAATGTAGCTTCTAGTAATTTTTATTTCAATGCAGTACAGGTAGCCTTATGTGAGGATATTGAAGTTATGAAAATCATGAGGACCTTTCACTGAAAGAAAGGAGAATATCAGGAAGCTGCCTTTGACCATAATTAGACTGAATTAAGCTTGCATTTAGTATCAAGAAAGAAAGTGTCCTTTATCCACTAATTCAGCAAAAACATTTCTATTAACTAATCCTCTCAAACTGTAGCAAATGCCATGCTGTACAACTTCATAACATCATGAATTCCATGCTCAGGAAAATACTTCTGATTTGGAAAAAGCTTTAGCCTTTATCTCTACCATTCATTGAAGTGTTTTGTGATGCTTTTAGAGGCACTAAAATGTGCTTGGTTTTTTTTTGGTTGCTGGGGTTTTGGAGAGGGAGTTGTTGGTGAGTTCTTTTTAGGTGCTCCCCTCCCTCCTCATGACTTGGTAAAACTTTGCTTCATTTATCTAAATCCTGTATCATTGTTTTTCATGTGACTTAGATCCTGGCAAATTCTAAATATTAAGCAATCTGAACTTGTTTATATATAGGAAAACATTTGAAAGTCATTGCACTTAGTATTTGCACAACTCTGTAAATGGCTGTGGTGGTTTTACTTGGCCCAGTTTTTGCTAGTGGGTAGGGAGGGGCACAAAGACGGCTCCTGTGTGTCCTGTGTGAAGTGAAGGTTCTGGAAGTTTTTCACCCTGTCCAGCAGAACAACTCTCTGATGGCTCTGAAGATGATGGACATGCTGCTGTGTAGTTGCAGTGTTTTAGGATTTTCTTTCTCTCTCATGGAGAATATAGATAAACTGTACTTTCTTAATCTCTGTGTTTAGTGTTAGAGGTGTACA
>VZTX01016216.1:43726-92835 GCA_013400915.1 Pardalotus punctatus
AAGCACTCGTGTTTGCAGCAGATTTTGGCCGGGCTGCTGCTCGTGAGATTGGACCCACGCCAAAGAAGTTCTCAGAGGACTGTCTCTCGTGGGAGGGACCCCATGGCTGAGTAGAGGACTCTTCTCCCTGGTGGACTGACCCTGACCAAAGGGAAACCCACATACCCTGCTCCCACCCTGGAGCTGCTGGTTGAGTGAAAGAGGGAGGGGGGTGAGCTGAGAAACAGTGTTTGTAGCGGGAGAATTGTGGTGATGGACTGACTAAGGAAAAACCCCATACCCTGCCCCCACCCCAGAGCTGTTGGTTAAGGGAAAGAGGGAGGGGGGTGAGCTGAGAAATGGCATCTTAAGAGGGAGAGGGGTGAGTGAAGAAATGGTGTCTAAAGAGCTTATTTTTACCTCTCATTTATCCTCTGACTCTGTTAGGTTAATAAATCACTTTGCAACTTAAGTCTCTCACCTGTTTGCTCATGTTTTCATGCGTCCCCTTCCCACCAGTGCCTCATCTCAACTCATGAGTCCAGTGTGTTTGTGTTAGTTTGATTCCTCTCCTCTGCATAGCTGCAGCAGGAGAGAACATAGAGAGCAGACATCGTAGGTCCCTGGCATTCGTCCAGGGTCAAACCTCGACAATGGCATTATTTAATATGTTGTTGTTCAAAATGCATGTATTGTATTGATTCACAGTTTTTTATCTTATGATTAGTAAACGCAGTATTCTATGAAAAATTTAGATAATATATGATGTGAGCGACAGTATTTATATAAACCCTGTTGGTGCCAGTTCCGAGTGACTGCTGTGTTGCAGGGCAGAAGAAACAGTCCTGCCAAGCACCACAAAAATGCAGCTTCATGTGGGGCAGTCCCAAGGAGACCCCAGGCCCCTCCTTTCCTCGAACCAGGGTAAAACACTCCAGTTCTGTTTCCCAGGTTGCTGAGTCTTAAAGAGACAGTACAATAGATTGCAGATTATGTAGAGAAAATATGGGATATAATGCACACATATTTTAGGTCACCCAAGTCACCTAAGACAAGAGCCAACCATGTCCTGGGATTCATCATGCACAACACAAGTCAGACAAAGGTGTTGACTCTGCTGATCTACTCTGCACTGGTGTGGCCTCACCTCAAGTCCTGTGTGCAGTTTTGGGCACCAAAATAAAAGAAGGACATCAAAGTATTAGAGTGTTGAAGGGCCTTGAGGGAAAGAATTATGACCAACAACTAATGTCACTTGGCTTGTTCATCTTAGGGAAGAGAATGCTGAGGGCAAACCTCATCACAGACCACAATTTCCTGAAGGAGGGCAGCAGAGAGTAAGGTATCTGCTCTCTTTGGTCGCTGGTGATAGGACACAAAGAAATGGAATGAAGCTGCCTCAGAGGAAGTTCATATTTGACATTAAGAAAAGATTCTTCCCTGAGAGGGTGGTCAGTCACTATAACAGGTTTCCCAGGGAAGAGGTTGGTCATGGCACCAAGAGTGTCAGAGCCCAGGGAGCATCTGGACAATGCTGTTAGTCATAGGATTTATTTTTAGGTAGTACTGTGATGAGCAGGAAGCTAGAAAATCCTTATAGTCTTTCCAACTTAAGATCTGTGATTTTACGAAACTTATAAACTAAGGACCATTCTAAACATATAGTCTTCATACACACACTTCGCTGTGGAGAGAATTTAGTAGTTTGTGTGCAGACCAGTCCATGGTAAAAGAGACAAAAAACTGTTCTGGAAAAATTTAATATATAATCAGAGACTCAGCCTTTTATTTAGCTTGTCTATTACAGATATTCTAGCCCAGACACTTCTATCTACACCCTGAACACATAACTACAATAATTAAAGTCTTCTCAGCCAAAAGTCATTTGTATAGGATGGGATTCATGTGCCTAAAGAGAAATGTCTAGTGCAATTTGAGATGCCCTACCATATCCTGTGTGGTCTTCCACTGTCACTTCCGAAGGACGTGCTTGTATCTGTTTTGTGTCTCATCTGTCACATGTGGATATCTCAGATATTGTAGAGATTCTAAGAGGGAGTATATTTAGGCAAATAATTTATAGACATACAGTAACTGAGTAACTTCGTAAAATACAAAGACTCAAGTAGGCTCAATTAATTGTTCACAAGTAGGAGCCTTGCCCCATATAAATGTCCTGCCTAATCAAAGCTTTTGAAAAGGACTGAATAAATGCCAGAGCAAGTCCAAGATTCCTCTTCACACAGAAGATATATAAAGTTGAGCAACCAGATGAAGACCTAATGACTGAAAAACCAGTGACTAAATGAGTATCAAAGTGCTGAATATGCATGTAGATATCTAAAACTAGCAGAAAGTTGAGTCATACTCATATTCTGAGCCAGCAGTTTGGGTTACCTGTATAATCAATGGAGACATTCCAGCATCTGGCATTGCACCTCTCTTTGGGATGCATGTCTTTCAGCAAGTGTTTGGAAGAGCTTTTGCTTACTGACTGGAACGTGGAAGAACAAATCTAGCTAGATTAGTGATTTGAGAGATCAAATCCTGTTTGAAGTGCCTCAGGAAGTGTGGGCTTTTCAAAATTTAGGGTTTAATTGCCTGAACACAGAGCCCAGTTTTATTTTCCATGCCCTAGGACATATGACAGATATTGCACAAGACCTACAGTAAACCTGAATATTTCTGAATGGGCAGGCAGTAATCAAGATACCCCAGGTTATCCTAAATTGTATTAGATGCCAATATTAAGCCATCAGAACTGATTTCCTACAGTCTATTTAAAATCAGATGTCCTTATGAAACTAGGAAGATGTGGTACAGATATAACTATATAGACTTGACCTATTAACAAGTTTCAGGTTATGGCACACCAAAAATATTTTTCCTTTAGAGTTTAACTAGTTGTTCTGATTGATACTCAGAGCCTATTTGATCATCTTTGAACTTTCAGTTTAACAGTGTTTATTCTCATAATGCGTTGGAATATTTTACATAAACCAAAATTATTTTCATTTTTGAATTTGATTTAATGCCATTTATTAATTAGTAACAGAATATTCTTTTGTGACTAGTTATACCATTTCTCATTATTGTCCTCCTTGTTCCCTACCTCCACTCCTTTGGCAGTTCTCCTTTTTATTTGAAATGAAAGGAAGTGGTCTTTTTTCCCTTTTTTCCTCTTTTTTTTTTTTTTTTTTTTTAAGTTAGAGAAAATAATCATCGCAGAATGTCCCTTCATCTTACATGGGGGCATGTATAATACCACAAACAGCTAATAAAGGATGTCAAGGCAACAGGAATAAAAGCAATAGAAAAATCAATTGAGATTGCTTCTGCATCTTCACACAGAAGGCACAGGACAGAACATTCTTTTTAAAAATAGCTTGGTGAAGTTAACTTTCAGGTTTACTTAAAAAATCTTAACAACTCTTTCCATAAAAGTTTTAATGTTAATCCTTTTATAGCAGGAAAATAAGTATTATATGATATTGTCTGCACTATGCATTCATTTTGCTGTGCAAATTCTTGTATATCTATGTTTTATCTACACATACACACATGCAAATAAACAGTGAACATGTAAATGCCCCGTTATGACTGCTTTCTATCCTGTGTAAACAGTTAAAAAGTAGCACCTTACTCCTTCGACGTGTTATTCTCATAATGTTTCTTTCTAAATACTATTCTGGAATGTTTTGAAATGTATAGAACCTCAAACTATCTATCTATCTAGAAATACATGCAAGATAAGCGGGAATATTGTATTACTGCTTTGTCTGTCTTTGAATATAACACTCCTATTTACATCCATATACTTCTTCTATCTTAATCATGAATTGCTGATGTCAATTGAAGTGCCACATGAACAACTGAGAGAAGGATTGAACATGGATAGATTTCCAAACCATACTGTTCTGTGATTTAGGATATGACATTACATACATAGCAGCCCACAAGTGGTCATTCTTAAGACAATTTGGCCTTTTTAATTATTCACTCATTTCAGGTTAATGCAGTGATAAGAAGTTTTTCAGTTTATCACTGACATTGTGATCACTCTTAATGAATTAAAACATATAAGTCTACATTTAAATTTTGGCATGGGGATGTAGCATATCTAGTGATGCCTCTAAGACTACTAGGATAATGTAGCAATTATTAAAATTTCTTAAGGCTTCAGGAGTGTCCAGCTGTGTTCCATATTTGTTTTTTTGCTCTCCCCTCAAAACATCAAAATAACATCATTTGTAGTTTCTATGCTACAGAGTAGTCATTTGCTCAAACAGATAATAGCTCATATCATTTTTAGCTAATTTTTCTGGTGACAGTGCTATAACAGAAGAACTATGGAAAAAAATTGCACAGGTTTTTCTCTCCTAGAACAGGAAAATAATGTTTCTTCTGAAATGAAATTTCGCAAGGGTTAACTTACCAAATTTACTAATAATGACATGTATAAGTTCTCTTTTTCAATCATCTAGCCAAAGAACAGAACTGTGCAGCACAGTGAGCTATAACCACTGTGAATAAGCTCTTTTTTGGCTGTTTTTCAAACTGACAATTGCCTAAAAACTGGAAACATGTTCTACATTTGACTCATTCATCACACAAGAATGAATTCTTGTAAAATTGTGCCTAATAGACAAGAATACCACAGCTCAGTCAGAAGCCTGTTATGAACAAGTAACAGGCTTTTAAAACCATCTCACGCACTTGTCCGTAACAATTCCTCACAAAATTTGCTCTGATTTTAGATATTTCTATGGGAGGCCATATTGAAAAAATATAATATTTTTATAATTTGTATCAAAACTATTTCAAAGCTCTTGTTTCTGCAATTCATCTTCTACATTAGATTACATAAAGATGCACACTTCCTAGGCCTATAAGCATTTTCTGGGAGGCTCAGGACCTCACACAGAGATGAACTCAAATTGATTATTTCTTGCATGCAGGAGGCATATAGTTTTATAAATTCTGAATACCTTTTATCAACCAAAAGGTCAAAAACTCTCTAAGTATATAATGTCTTTGTATGTTAGCATACAGTGGGCAGACCCACCACACGTTTTCTCAAAAAGGCAATTTTAGTAACCCAAAGTCCACCATTACATCTTAGTGATTTTCATGGAACACCTACCACTAAGATTCTGGAAATTCATAGTTCCCTTCTGATTTGTGTGTGTGTGTATGTGTGTGTGTGTGTGTGTTTGTTTGTTTGAACAGAGAACAGTTTATCCATGACATTCAGACCTTGATTCACTAGAGATTTTGTCTGTGCTAGTTTCTTCTTTTGTAGACACTAACAGAATAAGAATATGTTTCAGTGCACAAATAATGAGCTTGAGCTTTTTGCCATTGTTTTACAAGGGGATAAGAAGTTATGAAATATAAATCAACAAATTCAGATGATCACAGCCAAACAACTCTACTTCTGCGGTTCAGTGTGCACAAGTTACTCATGCAAACAAATGCTCATTTTGTGAAGAAAGCAAGTTTTGTAAGGTACTTACTGTCAAGATAGGTCAATCAAGGCACAATTAGCTCTAATTAGCAATTCCACAGGCTATTAAAATTGTTTACCTTCGGTTGAGATAGGCACAAATAGGTACAACATTTCTTCCCTCTTGTGAAAACATCAAAGAAAGGTATATCCTATCTGAACCATGAAACCAATTATAAATGAAGACAAGCACAGCAGTGATATCAACAGAATTTAGGAAACCATTTGTATTGCTAATTGCAGGATTTGAGCTAGTTGAGGGAGTATATAATATTCTTTCTTTGAGGTTCAAAATAAAGGGTCCCAAATAATTGTTGGGTTTTTTAATATAACAATTCACAAGGACAGAGGAATTGAAAAACAAATCTCAGGATTTCTTACAAGTTCTATTGCTATTTCAATTCTCATCACAGTGTTTGAGTAAAGAGGTAGAAGGGTAATAATTTTTGCTCTTATTCAAGTACATAAATAACCTTGTTTTCAAAAGGAAAATAGTCTAGAACACATCAACATCTAGATCTTGTTCATTTTTTTTTAGATCTAGCTTATAATAAAAAATTCAAACAGGAATGAAAGGGCTAGAGAAATCCATAGTTTTCTCCTCTCTTTTTTAGAAATTATATTGTCTATAGAGGGGAAAGCAAGCTTCATGAAAAACAATGAACATGGATTTTACAAATTAAAAGCTTACACGACACATTGCATTAGAATTGAATTTAGGGAGAAAAAGAGTGTTAGCTTCTTTACTGAATGAGGAAGAAAGTGTTTCACTAAAATCTGCTTTAAGTGAAGATAATTTCCTCTTCCAATTGACCATTTTTTAGCTAAGGATCAACAAGAATATAGTTTGAAACAAGGTTTTTGCCCAAAAAATGAGGCAGCATGCCACATACATTTGTTTCTGTTTGTCTGACCTGCTAAATGTGCTCAGACGCTACTGGCAAGAAAGAATGAGTTAAGCAATGATTTTAAACATATCCATGAAACCACTTAAATTATACTTAAACAGTAAGCCACATAAACAGTACTCCTCTGGATGCATTTAATGTACTTCAATATGTCCAGAGGAAGACAGTAAAGCTGGTGAAAGGGTGGGAAAGAATGTAATGTGAGGAGGATCTGAGAACTCTGCCTTTGTCTAGTTGGAGAAAGGACCCTGAAGAGTAGAAGAGACACTGGAGGTGCTGATCTCTTCTCCCTGCAATCCAGTGGTAGAAAATCTAGGAATGGCTCAAAGCTGCATCAGGGCAGGTTCAGACCAGACATTAAAAGCATTTCTTTATCAAGAGGGTGGTTGTCTTGGTTTGAAGACAGGTGTCTGCTAAGGAAGGTGTAAACCTCCCTTAAAACCCACAAATGTGAACCCCCTTCCCTCTGAATTATTATAACTTTGGAATCAAGGGCTTTCAGGAAAAGATATGGGGAAAGGAATAACAGTTCTTTACTAGTATCTATGGCAAGGCAAACAATCAATAACAACAGTAGCAATAGCAAACAAACAAACAAAAACCAGAAGATGCAGTGACAGAAGTCTCTGAGCTGTCAAATGCTTTTCCCGTTCGGTGCAGTTCCGGTCCCAGCCGGCAGGGGCGCTGTTGGGCTCCCGGCCGGGCAGGGCGGGTGCGATGACTCCCACGCAGCTGCAGGGGGCGCTGTGGCGCGGTCAGGTCTGTGGGTGCGGGCAGTGCTGAAGTACCCAGAGTCAGGCGGGCGCCGGGGCGGGGCAGGCAGGGCAATGGCGGGCGTGCAGTAGACGTGGGGCAGGAGCTCAGAGCAGGGAGCAGGGGTGGCAGAGACGAGCCCAGCCGGGCTTGCCAGTAGAAGGTGGCAGAGACTCCCCAGCTGTGGCAGTGCTCCCACAGGGAGAGCGCGGGGCGGCAGCTGCTGGCCCCCTTGGGCAGAAAACTGCTGGTACAGCCAGGAGGATGTGCCCTCCAGGAAACGTCCCTTTCTCCAATGAAAGTTCACTCACCAACACGAAGCAAAGCAGCGCAGAGCCGAAGGAACTTTCTGCCAATGGTAGCTGAGGAGTGCGCAGTCCACAGTTCCCCACTGCTGCCTCCTTGGTAGCCGGTGGTCGAGTGTTGTCTCTGGTGACCACCTCTGCTCTTTCCTCACCACGCCCAGCTAGCCCTTTTGTCTCTTACAAAAGAAGTTAATGGTCCTTAAGTATCCAGTCATTAGTAACCTAGGGACAGGGAAGGGGAAAAAATTTCACACCTCTCAACCTCCAACAGTGATCAAACAGGCTTCCTAGAGGGGTGGTCAATGTTCCAAACCTGTCAGTGTTCAAGAGGCATTTGGCCAATGCCCTTAATTATATGCTCTAAATTTTGGTCACCTCTGAAGTGTTCAGGCAGTTGGACTAGATGACCACTGCAGGTTCCTTTCAACTGAACTATTCTATTCCATTCCATTCCATTCCATTCCATGGCAATCCATTCCATTTTAATACTTTTTTAAGGTAAGTTTGCAATTGCCTAGTCCATATTCATGATAATAGGTTAGATTCACAAGAAAATTTATTATCACTTCTAATTATTTTAATAGAAACAAATGCAATGAAAACTGCTAGCAATCCATTATAACTGCAATAGAAAACTGTAATTTTAATGAATTTCATTATTTGGCTTTCAATATTCATATAATGTAAAGGCATATGTTTGGTTCTTCATTATACATTGCTCTTGAAGAATGAAAACCATGAACTGCATCGCTAGTTATCATACAAAAGTTATTTTGTTTTTTAAATTATTATTATTATTATTAGAGAAATAAATATGCCTAAACAAATTCACCAATATTTAGATCATCCCACTGTACATGTAGAAAACATCATTGAAACCACTACACTTCATCCTTTGCATAAAAATATCTTGGCTGGTTGGCACTTCCTAACAGAATTGTTAGGCTTCATCTAATATGATGCATGACTGATTATTTCTTTTTAATTAAAATAATACAATCCAAAGGATTCTAATCACTTATACCCCTGACATAAATGAGATTACCCATACATTTGCCACACAGTGGATTAACCTGCCTGTCTAAATGTATGCTCACCAGAAAAGAGCAATCATGTTAATGTATTTCATCCAGCCTTTCTGAAGTTGCACAGGAGAAGATGGGGCTTATAATGAGGCCATGATATTTATAGATATGAGATACAGCAGACCAAGGAGGTGGTAAAAAAAAAAAAAAACAGAAAAAACCAACAAAATCCTGAATCCAGTATTTCTAAATCAAGTAGTCTGACAGCTGATTACATGGAGGAAGCTGCAGGCCAGGAATTTCTGGTTATCACAGCTCAGGCAATATGGTACAAGAAAAAAACCAGCCTAGACAGAACAGTTTAGGCTTTTGAAGATGAATCCCTAATCCGTTAATTCTACACAAAACTCATGGGAAGTTAATGAAACTCAAAGGCAACCACTACTGGCATAAAAGTGCAAATCCTTTTGTTTAGACTGCTGACTGAAGTGGAATGCAATGCTGTTATTTTCATCAATGTGTAGATTTTGTGTTGGTGAAAACTACAAAGCTCAGACTAGATCTGACCCCAAATAAGTTTGCTTTAAAAGTTATCATCAAAACCACAATGTTTAGCTTACTGTCCTCTGAAGTCAGATTTTAGGGGTATGAAGAGTAAGAACAATAAATAAATTTCCTTTCTCTCAAGAAAAAATAGTTCTGGAAAGAATTTATACTACGTTTTATTTAATCCGTGTTCTGGAACTCTTGGTGTAAAATGTTGTGTGTTTCATATAACCAGATTGAATTGCACAGAATCTCTTCCTGCCTTGTATCAAAGCACTATATTTAAAGATGCTCTAAAAAACACTTGCTGCACACAATCAACATTTCTGTAATACAAGTAGGGAAGTTATCATTACTCTCCTTCTATGATTCTGAGGGAAATAAAGAAAACATGACTATTCAAATATCTGGATATTGTCATGGTCAAATGATGTTCAAGCTTCACAAGTGTTGAATACATCCTTAATTCTGAGTTATGCAAGTGAAAATTGGTCTAAATAAAATCTGTATAATTACCACAAATAGGGGAATAGATAGGAATTTTTTTTTAAATTTTTTTTATCTGGATGAAAGACTTCATCCTTTTTGCAGAAATAACGAAAAGACAAAGGAAAAGCTCCAGAATTCTCCTCCTATTTATTTTCAAAACTAATTTTTTTTCATTTACCCGCCTTCTCCTTACTTCAGTACAGACTGTCATGCTGAGCTTATTCCTGGTACTAATGTGCTTTGAAATAGGCTCTCTTAGTATAGTCAATAAATAATTCAAATCTTGTAATCCAATTAGAAAACATTTTTATATATATATATATACATATATATATATATATGTGTGTGTGTGTGTGTGTGTGTGTGTGTTATATAACTAGAACTATTGCTTATTGTCTCTAGTCTGATACTGAGTTTCAAATATAAATCTTTGTTTCATCCCATAGAATGAGCTGTTAGGTGACCTTGATTTATGACTTTCAAAAAGAACTCTCAAAATATAATTTTAAAATATAATAAAAATCAATTCCATCTGAAATTAGCAGATTCAGGAGCTTCATCTTAACTGTCTTATAATTAAGTTGAGAAACTGGTTAATCTAATGAGAAATTCTTACTCATAGCAGTAAGGAAATGAGGCTTGCTGGGTGGAAAAAACAAACCTGGGGCAGTTTCAAGATTTCCATCAAAACTCAGTCTTTAAAGCAAATGGCAGAGAGAATCTATGTAAGTCATCATAATAATTAAAACCACTTTATTATTATTTTTTATTTTTTCATTTTTATCGAGAATGTTAGGTTTTTGTGTTTGTTTGGTTCGGTTTTTTTAAGAGTTTAAATTACATGGGATGGCTGAGGTGTTAAATCACAAAAAAGGACAAAAAATTGAAACACTTGGGAACTCCAGCATTACTACTGAGAATAGTTACTGCATAATTAATCTGAAAATGAGATACTGCATCTAGCATCATTATTTCTCTTTTTACTGTCAGTTTATCAAGATTTATCTCAAATGGTAATTGCATGTACTGTATAATTCCACTACGGAGTTTACTTGGTAACATTGCAATACAAAAGTATCCAATAAAATTCATTAATGTTATATTTACAGTGAATAAATTATTACTGCTCAATGTTTCCAGATATTTATTTAATTTGAATTTTTCTTTTCTAATTTATTATTATTATATACTTTTACATTATTTATATATTATATATATTATATATATAATATACATATAATATACTATATATTATTTATATATTATTATATACCTTTTTTTCTACTACAGTAGAAAATAGTATTCATGAATTCTTCTAAATAGAAGATACTGTTTTTATGGAATACTACCATGATTTAGTCAGTGAGTTAAACTCCTGAGTTATAAAAGTAGGCTTCCTTCCACCCATGATATTCCTTCATTCTTCAGCTCAAGAATGCTGAAGCATTTATAATCCTTAATTATAGTTTTATGATAGGTAAATCCACAGATTATAGCCACAGGTAAGAAAATCTCTTTCTCCCGGTAAAACAGTTTGATCTGAACACTTAATGGAGTGCAGCTTTGAATCCCCAGAGCGGGAAAATTCTGGTGATGTTATTAAAAAAAATGAAAAAATTATGAATTTGTTTAAACAACTCATTTTAATCAGTTAATATTACTCCAAGGAGAAGGCAAACCAAGAAATATCCTATTTGTCCTTGATTCTATAAATACTTTTGTAATCTATGTTCTTTGCACAGATTTATCAAATATTGTGATGGATATTATGAAGAAGAGGAAAAAATTCAAAGAACAGTTATTCAATATCTGGTTCAGTTGCCTAAAATTAGACTGCAGCCAAGGAGCAGGTAGATTTCTACTGCTGCCCCCCCTACCAATGATGGATTCACTCCCTGTGGTGAAGGAAACGGGATCATCACTGCTTCATGTTCTCATGTCTTGTTTGAATGTTCAGGTTTTTTCAAGTTTAAGTGACTCATCATACTCAATCATTAATGGACAAGCAGCTCCTGAGTTTGCTATCCAGACTTAGCATATGTGTGTATTCTGGGGGGGATGGGAAGAGAGGAGGGGGGGTTCCAGGTTTTGAATGCTACTGTTTCAGTCTGTTGTCACTTGGGGACACAGTTTAGTGGTAAACATGGCAATGGGAAGCTAAAGGCTGGGCTCAACAATCTTAGTGTACTAAGTAAGGTTTTTCCAACATTAACAAATCTATGATTTTATCTTTCTGCTCTCAAGTCTTCGCCATCATAGTATTTTTCATACATTGAACCAGGAAGGGTAAGAACTCTTATGGCAGAAGATCCTTTTGGATTATGATTTGTATAGACAGAAAAGATCCAATCAAATTTTCTTCTATTAATCTGCTTATCCATAATGAGTAAAATTTCTTAAACTGTCTTCCTAATGCTATGCATAATAAATATTTCTTCAAAATTCAGTGAGTGTTTAAGGAAATAAACTATTTATTTGAATATCAACTATGCACTTAAAAGTAGTTACAGTAATCTCCTTAGTAAAATGTTTGTCAAAAATAGGAAATTGTTCCATTTTGCAAGACTGATGGGAAATTGAACTATGAAAGTCTATCTACTGCAATATATCATTATTTTTGCATTTAAACTAATCATTAATTACTGAATAATCTCCAGAAACAAAACACCCAATCATTTTAATGACAATTACATAAAATAGAATTTGCAGAAGAGTATTTGTAAGTGTTCCACTTAAATCTAAATAATCTTGCCTTAAGAAGATATTCAGTTTTAAAAAGGCATTGGTTATACTGTCGCTAACTGTAGTATCCAATAGTCTAATTTTGGCATTAAAATATCACTATCACTATTTAATATACATTATATATGCATTAAGACATATCTTATTTAGCTTTTTTTACATCTTTGCAGTTCTTACACCTCAAGATTTGTGGTCAACGACTTATTTTTCCTTATTTGCTACCATCCAGTATTATTTTTATACTATAGGAGTTTATTCTTAAGCATCACTTTATGAACAATTTATTTTCAGCTTGTTTCCCCCACCTTCTCCAAAATGTCAGGTTTTGCAAGTGAATGAACTTACAAGTTTTGACTGTTGCACAGAACAACAAGTCTTCAGTGTCCTTTGAATGTAGTTACTGGATGAGTTGGTAGCATAAGATAATATATCTCTTTTACTAACATGAATTGTAGATGATAAGAAAACTCCTCCTCAGAGAATTTTTCTAAGTTACTTTCAGTTCATTCATTACATAGGATCGTTGTTCAAGAGATGTGTATGACAGCTGATTAAAAAAAAACCTCCTAATTCCTTCCTATTTAATTTCAATAACATTAGATTCAGAAAGGGGCAGTAATTTTTTCAGCTGAACCTGAGCAAATTTCAAATCTTAATTATAGACTATGGTACACACCCCTGTCTCTCAGACAAATAAGGAATATGACTATTTTGAAAACCCATTGCCAATCTATTTTTTTCCTATTTACTGACATAGTAGATACTGTAACCACCCTTCTAAATATTTAAGTTATAATTTATCTAATGTTTATAATGTAAAGCATGTATGCCATCTGGATGTTTTCATGTCATCCTTGAAGCTAAATCAATATCATTTGCTTAGAACAGTTGCCTCAGCATACAGATCACTTGAAATGTGAATGGTAGAAGTGTAGGAAATGACAGCTTTGCATCATGCAGCTCAGCTGCTCCAGACTTCGAGCACATCCTGTCTGATTTTTTTTTTTTTGTTCAGATTTATTTTTATTCTTAAGTAGAAATAAAATGTTTTTTTAATTCAATGGGAATATTGTTACACATATGCTGTTTGGAAAGAAAAGAGAAATAAGGTCACATGCCCTACAAATTTGGGGTGGAAGAAGGAAAAACTCCTGATTATTGTAATGCAAGTTTGCCTAAGTGAGAAACTCTGAATTTAGCATAAATAATTTACTTGTTTCCCCATTACATTTCTTTGTAAAATGACTCAAATGCAGAGTATTCCTCTTATATTTTCCAGTAGAATCCACAAATCAGTTCAGTATTCAAGAACTTAAGGTATTTTACTAGCCCTAACACTTAGTGCAACTCTTTGAAAATAATAATTTCATCTCACTTCTAACTAATAGGCCCATAAACTAATCAGCTGGTCTGCATCTGTGAATATCATATTACTGGTTTGCCTTTGAGAAGAGTAGAGGATATTTGAAAAATCAATCATCTGGAGTACTGTATTTGTCCATTAATAACAGTATCACATTTTGATGAGGTTACAGACTTTTTGTACTAACTGAAATTGATGATAAGTGAGGCCATTCAAAGGAGATAATTCTTGAGTTTCATTTAGGGAAGTGGTACTCAGCTTTTAACAGCTGAGGAGCGTGCAGCTGCTTAGGCAGGTTTCTCTGTGAATTCTTTCAATTGATTCCTTTGTGTTTTTGTCTCCTCTTCACCCATTAATTGATAATACTTTTCTCAGCAGATATAACTTTTTCTGATGTTTAACACCAGAGGCACTGTGTGTACTGCAAATGATGTTTACAGAGATCTTATGTGTCAGTAGGAGAATAGCAAAAATCCAAGTCTTCTTTTCATTTTACTTTTTTTTTTTTTAATGCTTATCTAGCCTTCTAGCCCTAAAACTCCGTTATAAACACTAAACTGTTTCCTGAGTTGTTACCTTATATTTATGAAGCAGCTGAGACCATGCCTAGAGTAAAGTCTCCTCAGTACAAGAGAGACATGGACCTACCAGAGAGAGTCCAACAAAGGGACACAAAGATCATGAAGAAAGTGAAGAAATGCTGAAGGAGCTGAGACTCTTCAGCCTAGAAAAGGAAAGGCTCAGGGAGATCTCATCAATGGATGTATATAAATACCTGAAGGGAAGTGCAAAGAATATCATAGAATCATAGAATGGTTTTGGTTGGAAAACATTTTAAAGGTCATCTAGTCCAACTCCCCTGCAATGAGCAGGGACATCTTCAACAAGATCAGGTTGCTCAGAGCCCCATCCAACCTGACCTTCAATGTTTCCAGGGATAGGGTATCTACTCTCTCTCTGGTCAGCCTGTTCCAGTGGCTCACTACTCTTATTGTAATGACTCACCACTCTTTTTCCTCCCTATGTCTACTTTAAAGCTATCCTCATTTAGTTTAAAACCTTTATTCTATGTCTTATCGCTACAGATCCCAGTAAAAAGTCTGTCCCACTATTTCTTATAAGTCCCCTTTTAAGTGTTGAAAGGCCACAGTAAAGTCTTCCCAGAGCCTTCTCTTCTCCAGAATCCAGTTGAGAACAACCCCAACTCAGTCTTTCTTCATAGAAGACATATTCCATCTCTCTGATCATTTTTGTGTTCCTCCTGTAGACCTGCTTCAATAGGTCCACCTCTTTTTTGTACTGAGGTCTCCAGAGCTGGATGCAGTACTCCAGGTGGGACCTCATGAGAGAGGCATAGAGGGGGAGAATCACCTCCCTTGACATTTTGGCCGTGGTTTTTTTGCTACAGTCCACAATACCGTTGGCTTTTTGAGGTGAAAGTGCACATATCTGGCTCATGTCCAGCTTTTCATCCACAAATACCCTCAAGTCTTTCTCCAGAGGACTGCTCTCAAACCCTTCACCCCCTGGAGTCTACTGACCCCAGGGCTTGCCCGAACACAGGTACCAGACCTTGCACTTGGTGCTGTTTAGCCTCTTAAGATTCATGTAGGCAAACTTCTCAAGGTTATCCAGGTCCCCCCCTGGATGGCATTCTTTCCCTCAGGTGTGACAATGACACAAGTCAGCTTGTTGTCATCTGCAAACTTGCTGAGGATGCATAGATCCCAGTGTCTATGCTGTTGATGAAGGCTTTAAACCATACTGATCACAAAAATGGAACTAGTCTCTGAGGCTTAGTGACAGGATGAATGGTAATGACAATAAACTGAAACAGAAGAAGTTCCCTCTGAACATCACGAAACACTTTTTCACTGTGAGGGTGACTGAGCACTAGTGCAGGCTGCCCAGAGAGGTTGCGGAGTCTCTGTTTTTGAAGATATCCAAAAGCTGTATAGGCATGGTCCTGGGCAACTGGCTTTAAGTGGCCCTGCTCCAGGGGGTTGGACCAGATTATCTCCAGAGGTCCTTTCCAACATCAACCACTCTGTGATTATGTGATTCTGGAGCTCACGATAGTGCATTCTTTCTTCTGAAATGCTGTTAATTGTAAATGTTTCTGTGTAACATTTCTATGGGCCTCTGGTCCTTTCTAAAACTCTTCCATTCATTTTCAGACCTGGCAGAAACTCAGTCTTCCAATACAGTTCTTTTTTGTCAAATTTATAGGTGTCCTGAAATCTTCAGAGCACAAGTTTTGCCTTTTGGTGATGCCCAGTTCTTTATTCAATCTGTTTTGAGGATAGTACTGCTTCTGCACTTCTTTCATTCCCTACTGTCTTAAGAAGGAAAAGGTGCAGTGTTGTATTTCTCAGAACTGGTCCTTGAATTCTCCTAAAGGTTGGCTGTCTTCAGGCATCATCCCCATGCAGACCTCATGTCATCTGTACAACAATGGGTAAAGACTTCTCAACAGAAGTCAAGACCTCACTGAGCAGGCAGGCCTGTACTGTCAGTGGAAGTTTTCACAGAAACAGTTATGTAGGATGAACTGTATTTGGAATAATGGTCTAGAGAGGTGCTTTTGTGTGACAGCTGGATGATAAAACTTTACGTAAGAAGTCTGACCACAGAGAATATTTTAAATAAGGTCTTTGTGTATCTATTACCTTAGTAACCTTCTTCCATACTTTTCCACAGATCATCAGGTACTCAGGAGGATTCTACAGAAACTGACATATGACTGTGTCACAAATTCCCTCCAAGGCAGACATTTAAACACACAGTTCAAAAAAGTTTCTAACAAGTGTTCTACACAGTAACAATAGTTGCTAGCGCTGTCATGGACTGCCATGGACTTTGCACCCAGACTGCATCCCCTTTTTTTCTCATTTCCTGCTTCACAGAAGGAATGAGCAAGAGGCCAAGAACATGGACGAAGACAGAACTGTAGCTATTAGCAGCCAGCTCTGTGTTAAAATTGCAGGATAAGGTATTTGCAATGTACTGTCACATTTATTCCCAGCCCTGTTTTTAAGTGTGAATGTGAATATAGAGGAAGGAAGTGCTGTCAAATATGTTAAGGGTTCTATATTACTGTTGCCAGTTATATTTTATCTAGAGAGAGTTATACAGTGTTCACACACACACTATAATATATAAATATGTAACATATTTTTGTCTATTATATACACAGGAGACAAAACCTACAAACTAAGAGTTGTAGGCTTTGTGTATGAATAAATTAGGTTTAAATGGTCTTCAGATTTAAAGGGGAAGTCCCTCTATCTCTAATACTTTCGAATCCAGTGAGTGCTACTTTAATCTTACATTTATTACCTCATTAAATGCTTGAAGAGTTTAAAACGATATATTCTGATTCCGTTTCTGTTTTAACATCAAAACAGTGAATCTGAAACTGTTATTTCAAATAGAATTAACCACAGATAGTGCATTACTTTAATTTTTCTACTTTCTGAAATGCAGCAGTAACACATGTCTTTCCTTCATAATCAATGGAAAGGAAAGTTCTGTCACTCCACTTCCTGAGAAATTTTACAAGTCTCTCAGTGGAAAAGTTGTTGTTTTTTTTTTTTTTTTTTTTGTTTTGTTTTTTTTCCTCTTGAGTAAAAATGCAGCATGGAGTTCTGAGTTCCTTCTAAAATCCAAGGTAAGGTGTAAGCAATCTCATCCTTATGGGGTAGTAGGACTGACCAAAAATGTAGAATAGCTTAGTATGTATAGAGTAATAAAGGCATGCCCACCTGCCCTCTCATAAGGTGATCTGTAACAGCCAGATCCTTTATATAAAGCTGCTATTAACATGTCATATATTAAGTGATGGCAACTGTATTAAAGAATTTCGAATATCACAGAACAAAAGTTTCCAGTCACTAACGCACTTTTGGCTAATATTCCCCTAATAAAGGAAATTATTAAATTAACATTATACATATCCTTTCAAAAATATTATGACATTCAATTCATATTACAAGCTTCAACAAAAACAAGGCTTGATTATGAAGCTAATTAAACTCTCATTAGATACATGAAGAGGCTGTCTTTGACTACAGAACTATATTATACCAACTGTGTATATTGCTGTCTAGTATACTTGAAACATCATATCATCTTTGCCTTATCTTGCACAGTTTTAGCACTTAAACATTTGAATATGGTATCTTTAAATGTTATATTTTGAAAATAAAACCAAATCTTAACAATTATGTGATCAAATGACCGCAAAATACAGTTATTTTGCATTAAATATTTATCAGGATATCTGAGCTTTCTCTTTTTTTTTTTTTTTTTGCGGGGGGGGTAAGATGTATGGAAAAAGGAGAAAGCTAATTTGATAAGACAGAGCCCAATAATTCTAAGAATTAAATACCTTGGAGTTAAAGCCTACCCTCATTTTCAGAGGTACCATTCTGACATAACTGTATTTCATGCACTTTTTTATGGATAAATACACAGAAGAGAGGAGGCATATAAAAATACCCTGATCCAATCTCTCAGTGACGTTAGCAGAGAGTAGGTCAGATACTTACATTTAAAATGCTGGTTCGTTGCTCAGTCCATTCAGTTTCACTTTTTGCAAACAACAAACTATGTTAAAAGGTGTGTGTCTAATTTTTTTAAATTAATCAACATCAGGAATTTCAATTTACTTCAATTTCAATTACTTCAAATTAGAAAAAGCATAGCTGGCAAACTGGTCAATGTACTCTTTAGACATTAATAAATCTGTTGAAAATCATCAGTGGATTTAGAGTGTTTACAGTGAGTAGTGCAGGTGCAAAGTTGAGCTGTGTCTGCTTAGGCTCATGATACTTTCATGACTCTCTTGTTTGAAAAGAGCTTGATGGGCCATCACTGTTTTTTTACCCATTGAGCTTTGCTGTGTCAGACAATTTTTGAGTGACTTCTGTTTCAAGACCTAACCCCACCATAAACTAACATTACTAAATATTGGGCTGTTATTAAAGTGAAATTGTGAATCCAAGCAGTTATTTCTTACCCAGCAAGGATGTCAATAAAATGTAGTGTGTGATCTGAACCACTCTACAACCCTATGGAATCAGTGACATTTGGACAGGCAGAGGAGTCATGGAGAGAGACTATAAATACCATCCAATAGCAAAGGTGAGTTTGACTGAACTTTGTAAATTAGATATTATTGCCTTTGTTAAGTTCAGTAGGTGAAGGGAAGGAAGAACAATAACATTTTTATTAAATTGTACTTACCCTGTCCCTTGCACAGAGTAATGTCATTGAATTAATCTTTCTTACCAGAAGCCTGATAGGACATTATAATCCCTTTTAGGAAACATGAATTCATTGCAAACTTGAGCTTCCCAAAATAACCTTATTCGTTTGTTTGTTAGATTGATTGATTGATTGATTGATTGATTTCATTGGTCAGAATATCAATTAATTTAAAATCAGTTGTTTTCTTATAACTTTGATAAATTTTAATATGTCTGAGTTCTTTGTGGATCTAGATTGCATCATAACAAATGAACAAGAACACTATGAGAGAAGCATTTTAAATACAACTGCAAATACATAATATTCATAAATAGCTGTGTTCAAATGCCTTCTGTCTTTTTTTATTATTATTTTTAGAAGCTTCTGAAGATCCAAGAGGTCCAACACATGTGCTGTTTTGCCAGTCTCTGCTTCTTAACAGCTGAATATCTGGGATTAATTAATGAACAGCAGGTTCTTTTTTCCTGTTTCTTTTAATTTCTGACTTTATAATCCAGTATCATTGCACATTTTATGCTGGATAAATTACAGAACATATCTAAATTACTAAATTATATTTACAATAAACTAAATCACACTACAAAATTATATTTAAAATATTGAAATTATGTTTGCAAATTCACCACATCACTAAATTATAATTACAGTATGTACCAAAATGAATATCCATAGTCTGATCCATAATAGATAATATTATTCAAGGATTTGCACTAAAAGTTTCTTATTCTCCTTCTTTTAATCTTTTCTTCTAGAAATTGTTTGAGGCAGAAGTTTTATATTGTAAATTATGTAACAAGTTACAATATTTAAAAATGCATGTCCTATGAAATATCTATTGATTTGTTCCCTATGCTACAGTCTGTTCCTCTCTTTCTTGGGCTCCAAGTCTTTGTGCTTAGCTCTAATCTCTATAGGCACTGTGATGATATAACATTTATTTAGGATTTTTTAATAGAATTGCACTATTGAAATTCTACAGAAAATATAGTTAAAACTCTCTGGTAAGTTCTGGTTAGGCAGCTGCTAATAGAACAGCTGCAATGTAGCCAGAAAATTGAGAATACATGGTTCAAAAGCCAAGTTGGAAACTAAGTCTTCATGCAGACTAGTTTCTGTAAAAATCATCTGGGATTTGCATAATGGGAGGGCCTCTGAGTTCTTCCATAAGAGCAGCCCAATAGTCTGACTAATGAGGGATTTGTAAAGGGATCTTACATGGATATTTGCTTTCCTCAAACCACGATACAGCATTCTTCAGTGGAGAGGCATAATTTATAGATCAATGTCTCGTGACTCTCTCACAACTGAATGTTGGAAATCTAATTTTGTGTTACTACTTCCACAAAAACTGCAAAATGGCTTCATGGAAAAAAGAATGCTCATGCACTTTCAGAACAGTAATTTGTTGGGAGTCATATATTTAATTCTCAATTTCATTGCTAAAACAAGTTTGTTTATGCTTCAAATGATAAGTCGAGGAAAAGGCATCTGTGATGCAAATAGGGAGTGGCAGGACAGCTGAAACTCCTTTGCTTCATAGCACTTCACCCATCGGCCTGCCTCCTCTTTTCTGTGAAAACCTTGAAAGAACAGGAAGACAACAATCTAGGAATTTTGGTTGGTTGGTTGGTGTTTTTGTTTTTAACTAGGGAGAAGAATTTTCTCTCTATTTCTTTCTTGTCCCTGACTTTTGGAGACATGAAGCATCTTTTACACAAACTGTATTTCATTTGCCTTACAGAGGCATCTGCGCTTGAGGAATAGTCCTTCCTTGTCTAAAAAGACAAGGGTATCCTACAAATCAGAACTTGTATATGCAAGTGCCATGTACTTGCCTCAGATAACCTAGACCCTTTCAAATATTTACTTATTTGAACTGCACTTACAAAATCAAGGCATGAGTTAGCAGCTGAGTTGCTGCTCAGAGAATATAAGTACTGCTGGAGCAGGAAAGCCGGATGTGAGGGATAATTTAAAGGCTAAAATTTCTTCCTTCTCCTTTTCTCCTCCATCAGTCTCACACATAGTTCTTGATTCTAGAATTTCTAAATTATACACAATGCTAAGAACAGATAAATTTAATTTTAATGCTAAACATGTCAAAATACTATAAAATACTACAAACAGTAAGCTGAATGTCATGGATTTGTCTTGGTTTCACAGATGACATTGAAATGCTGATCTTTTTCTAATATCTGAGAGGAAGTGAAAGACAGACACAAGTGACTATGAAGCAATCAGTGTTTGGCATGTGAAAATTCTGAAAAGAGAGCATAGAGAGCTCAGACCAGGCATTAGGCCAAAATATAAGATGTAATTTAAAAATATAGAAATTATCTGGCATCTTATCTGGCATGCAAAAATGTCTGATAGGCTCTATTAAAACAAAAGGATTTCTGAGAATACTTATTTATAATTAGATGGAGATTTTATTTCACAGGAGGTCTATTCTGTTGCCTGAAGACAGCTGAATGGCTTAATATTTATTATACATGACCATATAAAATAAAATGTATCCAGTAAAAGAAGTACAATGAGAAACAGTGAAATTGTGCATTTTAAAATTAATTAATTAATTAATTTAACCATATTTGCAATATTTTTCTTTCACTTGCTTGGAATATTTCAGCAAAGGAACTTCACTAGCAATACAGAGCAAAAAATGGACTGCAAATATTGGTGCTGGATAAATAAAGACTAGTGGAAAGAGTTTGTAGAACTGCATACAAACTCGGTGAATAGGATTTTGAAATCACAATCCAGCTGTTGCCAACTGGTTAGCTGAGTTGACAAATCAAGGAACACAGTCTACACTACCTAGTATATGTGGCAGATGGCAAATTTTAATTGTACTCAATAAGTTATTCAGAAGTAATTTCAGGCTATTCCATGAATCTGATGTTTCTGCAGATTAAATGTCAACATGGCAAATTCTTTTAAGTTTTGTGAAAGACTTGATTAACAAAGTATTAGGAATTATCCTCCCAGTTCATATTTCTGTGTCCTTTGGCGTACTTTGTCTAAGTTGTATATCTATTGATGGTATTGATCAACTGTCTTTGATTCTCTGTTGAATTCTTTGCATACTGTAAATCTCCTTGAAAATTAAGAGGCTATATGGGTGGTCAGGGAGTGCCACATTTAGGAGATGTTTTAGTCTTTTACTGCATCATTTTATTGATTTATTTCAATAGAATCTATAAATCCTTGGGTTACTTTCCTAAAATGGGAAAAAAGAGGGTAAAACCCCCATAGGTTCTTGTCATAAATAGTAATTTATTTTATCCTACATCTTGACAATTTCATGACAGGACGGACTATCCAAAAAAGACAAATGGGGAAGTCTGGTTGTTTGATTTTGGCTGGAGGCTAGGTGCTCACCAAAGCTGTTCTATCACTTCTTTTCTGAGCTGGATAGGGGAGAAAATATAATGAAAAGCTTGTGGGTCAAAATAAGAACAGGGAAAGATCACTCATCAATTACTGTAATGGGCAAAATAGACTCAATTTAGGAAAATGAGTTTAATTTATTGCCAATAAAATCGGAGTAGGCTAATGAGAAGTAAACCTAAATCTGCAAACACCTTCCTCCCTGTTTCTTAGGTTTAATTTTATTACCAGTTGCCTACATCTCCCCCTTAGTAGCACAGGGAAACAGGGAGTGGGGGCTGCAGTTGCTTCTTCACTTGTTGCTTCCACTGATCCACCCTGAAAATTTATATAATATAAACCAACCAACCAACATCTTCCCATCAGAATCTCATGTCAATAAAATTAATGTGAATCATGCAAACTCCTAAACACATAAACCTTTGCTATTTCAGTGAGTTATAGAACACAGAATTAATGTTGGTATTAAGAAAAGCTACCTACATTGTATTATTTTTTTTCCAATGTAGATCTTACTCATGATCAATCATGATCATAATTTTCATATTGACTTATCTTTAAACATTATTTTAAATAATATAATTGTGAAGAAAAAGTATGCAGTTATGCATAACCTCGATCTTATGTGCTTTATGTTTAAACTATTGAAATTAAATTGTTTTAAGGTACTGTATGGATAATTATAATCTTATAATTCAGTAAAAAAAAGAAAAAACACAACACAAAGAAACAAAATCATAGCAATTAGATAGTACTGTGAAGTTCCTGAGCTTAATTCAGGGGAAATGAAATTTCTTCAGAAAGCATAGATGGAGATAAGAATCACTGGTTAATACATACCTTGAAAATCTTTAATCTATAAAGAATGTAATAGACATTACTGTACGCATGCAAAGCGTAGTAGTGATAGAGGTTAGATAGTTTAAAACACAACTTTCAGTGGCCTAAGAACAGTCTCATATCTGTGAGATTTCAATTTACCAGGGTATACTTCAATCTACAAGAAGCACTGGGTGATGCTGGGTCAAAATTTCAGAACTCTATCACTGTGAAAGCAGGATGGATGGCTGCCAAATAACATCAAGCATATGTACCAGAGAAGTTGGCACTGATTTTCTGTAACATAAATAATTATCTTTGATACAGAATCATAAAAGAACCTCCCAATTATTCTTTAACCAATCTAGAAAAGATATAATAATTTTTTAATTATACTTTTCCTCAGGCTCAACTTACATTTAATTCTTAATTAAAATTTCTGTTTACCAAGCAGCATTATTGACACAGTAGGATAAGAAAAAAGGTATATTTCTAATAGAGTATTTTAGAGTACTTTATGTACAAATTGAACAACGTTAGCAGAATTTTGTCTAGACTGCACTGATTTGTTTTTTATATGGGTATACATGTTTATTTAAATTGGTTTTCCTACTACAATAGAAAAGATTCTTTGAACATTCAGGCTGAAATCAGACTAGTTGACATTTTGTCTTGGCCCTGTAAAAGGGACAGCACAGAGTTCCAGTCACTGCATAAAATGTATTCATGTTGTTTCCCTGTGACTTAAATGAAAGACAAAAAAACATGTGCAGAGACAAGAATCTGAGACTCTCTCATCCTAATATAGCATTGAACCACAGATAAATCTGATTTGTTTTTTCTCAGCTAAACCAATTCCCAGCTAAACAGTTGTTCAGCTTGATGTCTAGGGAAAGGAAATAATTCCCTCATGGTTTTAGCTTTTATCAGCTGTTTCTCTTGCAATGGCACTATCCAATGTACAAGGCAGCAGACTCCATCAAAAAAAGTCTCAGACAGAGGTCCTGAAAGGAGTACTCTAGCTAGCTGGTGATAATACAGAAGGGTGTAACAGTGACTGCCAGTGTTTTCCATGGCAACAATGAAGGACCGTTATCTTACTTAGCAAAGAATTTTTTTTTTTATGATCCTAAAATTTTTGCAGTTTGCCATTAATGAAGAATTTTGACCATACACATGTACAAAGAACAATTAGAATTCTAAAAGATTTAAATTTCTGTCTCAGGTACTTGATTTTCTTTATTCTCAAAATTACCTCTTTTTACAACAACAATCTTTTTAATACTATTTTTATGTACACTGTTCTTATATGTTTGCTGTTATTCTTCAGAAAAGGTTATTTGAAAACGTCATCATTGTTACTACACAAATTTATTTATGTATTCTTTTTTATTACATAATGCTATCACAAAAAATATTTGTATTTGTAGAGATATTTATTTTTGGACCACAATTGCTCTATCGACTTTGTTTGGTTTTGTTTCATTTTTGATGTCAGGGTTTTTTAATTTGCTTGTTCATTTGCTCTCAAAAACCAGCTAGATTTCACTTATCCTACAAAACACATTTTTACTATTCATAGCTGTTGTTCTTCTTCCTACTATTATTATCATCATTATTTAAAACTCATTACATCGTTAACTACTTCCATGTCAAAGACATGAACAGTGAAGGAATTTTGCTCACACTATGCACTTCGAGATCTGTCCCTACTGCCAAATACCAACAAAAAGTAGCACATATGATGTTATCCTATCATTTTTACCCTTCCAGTTCTTCCCCTATCCCATTGTGGGGCAGTGGGGAAGCAGTGTTAGCTGTCTATTGGTGTTAACCCGTGACAACTTTCCAATGCTTAAGATCCTTTGGCAACTGCCTCTAGAGATTATCTTGTCTATAAAGATTTGACCTCAGATAATTCATATACTTTTAATGGAATAACTATAGGGTTGAGCTAATTTTTTTGGATTACCTATTTGATTATGGGCATAGCAATTTCTTTTCAAAGTATTTCTGCTACAATAACTTACGCCAGTTCTGTGGTTGAAATTATATATGAATACAAATGAGAACAAAGATTCCTATAGTACTATACACACAGATATGCCTTTTAAGAGTGCCAGGGTTTTGTTTCTATTTTATTTAAATAGTCCTTTGAAAGTGAAAAAGCTTCAGTATTGGCACTAGCATGAGTTCCATTCAGTAGATGTTAAAAATGCTAAATTTGTTGTAGGAAGTTCCTTACTAACATAGCTTAAGAATAATATAAGCGTTACCACCACACAAAATGTTTAGGAAGGTAGATCAGAATATTATATAAGGATTTCAGAATTAAATGAAAGGACAGCCTAGATAGTTTACAGTGTTCCTGAAATAAACAAACCATGCAATATTGTGTCAAGATAAGACACACCAAGGCAAATAACATTGGCAAATCGTACACAGCACATTCTATATATATGTGTTAAAATAAATCTGAGGACACGCTTAAAGATAAGTCAAAATGCTATAAATATAGTAGGCATTTTACCTTCCTACATGAAACACCTTCAAAGCAATAGAACCAAGTAAAGTACTACGGAGGCTGAAGAATGGAATAACAACTGTTCAGTGTTTTAGTTTAACTATTTAATTATTTATTAAATAATTACTATTAATTTCTATTATGTTATTTTTTACAAGTTGCTAACTATACACTTAGTTTATGTTGTCTTAGTTTGAATAGGTTATTCAGTACACTGGTTCATTTTACAACCTATAACCCCTGAAAGAATGGGATTCCATCATTAAAATGGAGATAATGTTTCTTTCTCCCACAAATCAAACTAATTTTATAAGTCAGTATGCCAAAAGACATAATCTTAGACTTTTTCAAAGGCTTTTGTATCAGGTTGAAAGCTGTTCTTTTTCAAGTAATAGTCACTCGGAAATAAAGATTTGGTTTTTTCTATTTTTAAAGCAGAAAATAAGTTATTAAACTAGTATCTATTAGATATTGATCAATATTATGTGATATTATCAGATATTATCAGACCTGACAGATATTCTTTACAAAAGAAAAAACACATAAAGTATTTAAATAAAGAGTAGAACCAAAAACATAAGTGACTTCCTTAAGGTTTTCATGTTCACAAGCAAAGGAAAACATTTACTTATATTTTTAAAACAGATAAAAAAGGTTTTACATTGTAAAAAAATGAAGAAATAGCACATGCAAATTTTCCCCCTTTTTTGAGAACTCATTGAAGAACAGAGAATATGGAATAACTTGCTATCACCCTTCAAATGGATTTGATAAGAAGTGAAAATATGTGGCTAAAGCATGATGTACTATATCTATTGTCAAAAAGAAGACAAAGAGACTGAGGGAGAAGGGTCAATACCACAGTCACAGTATTGAGAATCAAAGAACCTGGAGGTGTTATGATGCAGCAGTGTCCTTGACCACAAACCTAACAATCTTCAGAAAAATAAATAATCTAGAAAATAGTGACTTTATTCTTTGGATAAGAACTATCTCAGTAAAATTTATGTGCCTTCAGTATATATGCAGGCTTTGTGATATGGCCCACCTTGGTTCCATTTGTAGTTAATACAAAGAGGAACATTTTCTCTTCATTGGAAAATAGGGTGTTAGCACCTTATCTAATGTATTTTAGGATAAAGTGAACTACATTTAAGAACTGTCTGTTCTTCTCTATCACCAGTAAGTGAACTCACACACTTTGAGATTGGAGAATTGGAGAATTATTGCAGGAATTTCATGAGACAGGAGAAGCAATTTTCTGTTGTCTAAACAAACCCTAAAACAAATGACATTTTTGTCAAAGTGCAGAAAGGGGAGTACTGGAATTAAAAGCCTATTCTATTTGACTTAATTACAGTCCAGGTACAGGTATTTCTGGAGATTGTAGAACTGGGTCTTACAGAAGTGGTGCATTACAGACTAAGAAATATACTTGGCCCATAGCCCCTTTGCATATTGTATATAGAGTACATTATGCATTGTATGAGGTTTGTATGGCAAGGTTTTGAGAGTAAGGTGGAGGAAGATGCCGGAACCTTACCCCATGTCAGACAAAGCCAGTGCCAGCCAGCTCCAAGATGGACCTCTTGCTGTCCAGTCAGCAGCGATGGTAGCACCTCCATAATAATGTGGTTATGAAGGGAAAGAAAAACCGCTGTGCAACAGCAGCCAGAGAGAGAGGAGTGAGAATGTATGAGACAAGCAACTCTGTGGACACCAAACTCAACAAAGAAGGAGGAGGAGGATATGCTGGAGAAGGGACTCCCCAGCAGCCTGTGGAAAAGACCCTGTTGAAGCAGAGGTCCCTCTGCAACACATGGAGTTCCCATGGAACCTGCAGCCTCTGAAGGACCCCTTGCCAGAGGAGGTGGATTCCTGAAGGAGGCTGTGATCCTATGGAAAGCCCACACTGGACCAGGCTCCTGGTGGGACCTGTGACCATGTGGGGAACCCATGCTGGAGCAGTTTGGAGCAGAAGAACTGCACTTTATGGAAAGGAGCTGTGTTGGAGTTATTCCTGAAGAACTGTAGCTCATGGAAAGGACACATGTTGGAGACATTTGTGAAGGATTGTTTCCCATGAGTGGGACTGCACAATGCAGCAAGGGAAGACATTGAGGAAGGAGCAGCAGAGAACACAGGATGAATCAACTGCAGTCATCTGTTCCTCATCCCCTTGAGCTGCAGCTGGGAAGGAGGTAGAGAATTTGAAGGTGAAGTTGAACCCAATAAGAAGGGGGTGGTGGACGGAAGATATTTTAAGGTTTGGTTTTCTTATTACCCTAATCTGATTTGATTGGTAAACAATTACATTAATTTTTCCCAAGCGAATTTTTTTGCCCATGTTGGTAAGTGATGGGAGAAATCTCCCTGTCCCTAGTTCAACTGATGAGCCTTTTGTTATACATTTTCTTCCCCTGTTCTGATGGGGAGAGGATTGATAGAGCAGTTCTGGTTGGCACCTGGTGTCCAGCCAAATTCAACCTGCCCCACCTATATAAAATTCTCAATCATTCAAAATTAGTACAAGCTGATTTTTAAAGGAGCTCAAAAAACATTTCTTATCAATGACTCCTGGCTAATTGAAAGTCAAGTCAACAGAAATTCCTTCATAGATATAAATAAACTCCCAGTTACTCCCTTGATAATTGTGTTAAGAGCAACATTTACAAAAAGACTGATAAGATCTGATACTTAAAAGCTGTCCCTGTTTTGAGTGGGGAGTTGGAAGATATGACCTCCAAAGGTCCCTTTTGACTTAACCTACTTTATTAGCCTATGTTTCTATGATTTGAACATCATCATTAACTCAATCAAGTCTTTCCAAAGGCCATGTGAAAACTAAAATTAGAATGAGAAAAATAGTCTGTGATAAAATATTTCTGAAATGAACTTTGATTTAAAAAAACCCTAACTCTAAAATTGGCATAAATTTCACAATGGAAAAATCCCATTTATTGATTTTAATCTTTAGTCACATCACAACAGATGACCTGAAAATTAGACCTGTAGGTGGATGAGTAAATGTCCTCATGAATGCTTTTCAAGATCATAACCAATAAACTTATAAAAATAATAAATAGCATTTTTATTTAAACATTTATTTATTAGTAAATAGTAGCCCTTGTATTATTACAAAGGAAAAGGTGTACATCAGTCTTAATATTTATCTTCAGAAAGAGAAAGGGGTAGAAAAGTGGCCTTGTGACTGGTTAAAAAAAAGGTTAGTCGAAATAACACACATTATATGTAGCCCTGAAAAGATAAGACTTTGTCAATACATAAAGACACTCAAACAATAGGTGAGTGAAAATGGTCTGAATTTTGTACTATTTTTTATCTCTGAAAATTATTTAAATAGCATTTGATGGAACAACTTCCTACTGATGTAAAAAATTGAAGACATAATATATGTATATTAAGTATATCCAGTGGAGATAATCAGGCATTTTACACTTAAAAAAACCCTTATAATCCTTTGTTTGGCAGTTTGTCAGAGTTCCTGGTTTTTGCTTTGATACAACTTTGTAACAAAATTATAGATGCATCCTATAGGCACAAGTATATTGCCCAGAATGGTTGTGGGATCTCCACTCTTGGGCATATTCAAAAGCCATCTGGACATGGTCTTGGACTATCTGCTCTAGGTAGTCCTGCTTGAGCAGAAGAGGTAGACCAGGTGACCCCTTGAGCCTCCTGCCAACCTCAGCCATGCTGTGATTTTGCGATATGTTGGTGGTCAAATGTGTGTAAATATATATAGATATTAATATATTCATATATATTTGTTTATCTGATTAGGGATGCACTTGCTAAAATATAGTGTATAAATTACAGGAAGTCAGCATCTTCAAGTTTCCAAAGGAATATCTTGAAATAAAGACAAAACTTTCTGAGTATACATTTTGATTAATATTTTCTAATTTCAGACTTTGATTATGGTGCTCTGAACATATTTATTTTGCCTGTACTGGGGTAAATCTTATGCAAATTTTGGTGAAACTCTTTATGACTCCCTACTCTCAAAAGAGGATAATTAAAAACTTTGTTTTACAACTGATTTTGAACAATGTAGCTGATTTTTATTCTCTTTCCCTGACATTTAATTTTCTTAAAAGAGTTTAAGACATAAACATCCAGACTGCTTTCCCACAATTAGTTCTGTGGAACTGCGACTTACAAAACTAACAATTGTCATACAGTGTCAACCCTGGAGAGTACACCTAGTCTAGCTTCATGTCCTTGACAGTAGTTACAATCAGCTCTTTTACAAAAATAGTGCAAGAAGTTAAACTTTGATGTTAAAAAAAATTGATGTATTGTAATGAATCTAGATGGGATGGAGTTAATTTTTTTCACAGCAGGCCACATGGTACCATTTCAGATTAGTGATCTAAACGGTGTTGACAGCACACCTATGTTTTAACTACTGCTGAACACTGCCTGCACAGCACTAAAATCTTCTCTGTTTCTTACTCTCCACGCCCCTGCAGGTCGTTGGCTAGGGGTGGGCAGGAGGTTGGTGTGGCACACAGCTGTGACATCTGACTCAAATGGACTAAAGGGATACTCAATACCTTATAACATCATGCTTGGCAATAAAAAGTAGAAATGAGGGAAGGTATGAAGAAGGGATCATTTTTTGAAGGCAGGCATTGGTTGGAAATTAGTTGGACATCACTCTGGTTAGTAGGAAGTGGTGAGTGATTGCTTCTGCATTATTTGTTTTGCTTTGTTCTGTTTCTCTTCACATATTAAACTGTCTTTGTTTTGGCCCATGAGTTTTTATCACTTTTTGTCATTCTAATTCTCTCCCTCATCCCACTGATCATATCCATTTCAAAAAGTCTTGGCTGTTTTAACAGCAGAACTCCAAATCTTTGCTTTATGCATATAAAATTTAGCTCTTGAGTCTTGATAAGAATATTGCTCAAGGGCTAAAAAATTATAACAAGTTCCCTGTACTAATCAGACATTAATAAAAAATGTTTCCACTATCAAGTTTTCTGCTATTAACCATAACTGAGTGACAGGTTATTATTGTGCTAGAAAACACAGTTAAAAGGGGGGGTTTCACAGAGAAACAGCAATAACATTTCAAGATTTATGGGGTTTGTTTCCTGAGCATTTCAGTTTTATTGCATAAACAGTGGCCAAAGTGGAATACGGAATCCAAACAATGAAAAATATCTGCTCTTTCATAACCCCCTTGGAAGACAAGTCTTTTGACAACTTACAAGTCCTGAGATAAAGGTGACTCCATTTGAGTACTTTTCTACCCAAAATGGGCATGTCAAATTTCATGAGATAAAGTGCTCCCAATGGCTTAGGAAGTGAATGCCTCAAGGCTGCTAAGAAACCTGTGGCAACATCATGGCAACACTATAATAATGCGCTATTTGGTTTAAAGATTGTCTTGTGCTCCACAGGGCAGAGCTATGAACACATCTGTCAACATGGATTTTCTCTCCATCTTTCAGGGATGTGCAGAAAATATATGTACTAAGATATCTTTTGAAATAAAATTTAAAAATTATTTTTTGATTCTCTTTGGATGCTGATTTTCACAGCCTTTTTCAGCAGTGTTTTTTGACTATTTCTTTAAACAACATGGAGGTCATTTCACCCATTTATCTATATCTTACAATGCTTAGAGAGGTTTGATAATGTTGAATAATTAAAATATGGTGATTTGGATCTGGCTTCAAAAATATGGAAGAGGAAAAACCATAGTAAAAGCATAAAACTAACCAAAAATACTAAGTAAAATGAACAAGTAATGGTAACAAAGAGGGAAAGCAATTTTTACTGAGTGGTATCCTGATGCATAGTTAAATGTAGCAAGGCACTACTCAAAATATGGCAACATATTCAAATCCAAAAGATAGTCTTCCTGAAGAAATCTTGTTTATCGTAAGTCACAGACTCACAGACATGCAAAATCACTGGCCTATGACATCTGCTTATTACCACAGAAGAAAAAAGAACTTTTAAATAATGTTTTTTAAGATCAAAACAGCTGACAGCATGCATTTACAGGTCATTTCCATGAATATAGATTTTTTTTTTCCTTTTTTTTTTCCCCCTGGAAATTAGAAGAGAAATTTGGGAGATTTTAAAGATCAAATCAATACATTCAGAGAAACTGGATATCTAGAAATGCTCCCACTGAACAACAATCAGTTTCTGTGCTGCACAGGACAGGAGTTTGACAGACTGATATGCCCAGTCCTGACCCAGCCCTGAGGGATTTTCACTGCAGCTCCTCAGGAGTGTTTCACATTTCTACACTACATGGTCAGCCTCAATGAGGTGATAAAGTTAGAACTGATACAAAACACCCGAGTAAGGTGGATCAGGGTCAGGAATAACACAAAAAAGGGGAGTCACGATTCTTAAAATGCCATCCCTCTTCTTCCTCCCTTTCTTCTTTTTAACAGTGATTCCCTGGATGAACTGGCAAATGTTTCCAGCTGTTCCAAGTAACACAAAGTTAAAAAAAAGGTTTGTAAGCCCCCTCTGCATTGACATTTAAAATTTTCAGACATAAAATGAAAGCCTGAGAAAAACGAGATTTACTCATAAGAGGGGGAAAAAACCAAACCAACAACAACAAAAAAAAAACTTAGGAAAAAAAGAATGTTGAAGATGCTTTAGATGCAAAATACATACCATAAAAACTATCTTGATTTTAAGTCTTGACCCATGTCAAATCTATGATTGAATCTCTGGCTTCATTGTAGAATTTTCCCCCGTGTTTTCATACTTAATATTCTTTAAGATGACACTCTGCAATATAGTTCAAAAAAAATTTAGTGTTTACCCTATACTGCTTTATATTATTCTAATATGTACTATGTGCTTCATGGAAGAAATAAGAAAATATGGTTTCTGTTCACAATTGCTTTTCATTTCCTTGCTATAATTATGCAAACGTTTTAAGGAGACAAAGAGAGAAGGGGATTAGAAGACGAATTCAGAAAATGTTTCATAACTCAAATGCAAAAACCATTTTGTCTCTGGTTATTGTATTTCTGAGAAATGCACTTGCACTTTATACTGCTTTATATCACAATATATTTGTTTCTCTGAATATTCAATATGAACTGAAAATGAGGAACACTTAAGGGTGTCTGCAGGAGAAATGGAGTTGTAGACACCATTTTTATTGAAGTAAAAAGAAGAGGATATACTTCTGACTGTAGGAAAATTGGGAGGATAAATTCCCATCACTCCTATTTGGTTTAAATATTGCTGCCACTTCCTCATAAAGGCTACAAATACAATTGTATATGTTTCAGAAAAACAAAAAAAAACAACCCAGAGTTTAATGCATTCTGTTCATTCTGGAAGCTTAAAAACAAAAACCCTGGAGATAATAAGCATATAATTTCAAAAGTGAGTATCTTATAATTTCCTAACTTTGGAAAAATAATTCAGTAAAGCCATTGAATACAAAACAATAAAAGAGAAACAAAAACACAGAAATGGAATATACAGGCATTGGGTATTGACACTTTTTCTGATAAAGCTTCAGAAATCCCAGTACTAGTGAAAGACTCTGGTTGCCACAGAAGTTGTCAGTATTCTGGAAAAACTGCAGCTGTACTTTGAGTCCCACAGACAGCTAACTTCTGACAGCTGTGAATGGTTCTTTGTAAATGTAGACTTCTCTCTTTGACTCAAAGCTGAGCTTCTGGAAAAACTCCAAAACAGTCACTCTTGGGTGGCTGAAAAATGCTCCAATTGCATGCTAGGAGACGGCATGGCAGACTTGGCACATCTAAACCTGCGTAAAATCTGCTGATGCTCTATTTTTCTTTCCCTGTATCAGGATTGCAAGTTGTCTGTTTTGCACTTCCTGTATACTTAAAACTAGGGAACATCAGTAGGCAGAAGCAGTACCATAGAAATGCAGGGTCAAAACACGTGGAAACAGACTGCTATTGAGTTAATGTAAATGGTAACCTAGGTTTCAAGGACTCAAGCACCCCTTTGGAAAAATAACAGAAAATGTTTAAAGATGTTAGAAACAAAAATTAATTTTTTATCAGCATGATCGACATAGATGAAACAGGATTTGTTTCCACAGTATCTTTTCAATCAGTGTTAATTCAATTTCCATTAAAATCTGTGAGATTTCAACAGTATTCTTGATAAGGAATGTAATTTAAACAACTGTCCTTTATCATGAATGTTCCTTTTTTAACCTCAAAACATTTCACCTTAGGGAGCCTATTGATCATATTCTTGATTTATTTTTTCACTGTCATGGGAATGACACACTTCAAGCATGTGCAGAAATCTCATCCAGAAGGGCAGATCCTTCTTTACTGTTCTGGGGTCAAATTAGCAGCAGGGAGTGTAGAGAATTACCCTTATATTCACATACCCTGCTTGCAGGCAAAGAGCAAATGCAGCCACTGTGTCTTGGGAACTGTTTGCTCACTTTTCCTCTGTAGTTATGTAACATTTTGAAGAAGGCAGATGAGTGAGGAATGATACATTTCTACTGGGTAGCAATGCAGACACTTCGCCCCCCATCCCGCCAAGTTATATTTGTAGATACACTCTAGGAGAGACATAAATAGGAGATATATATTTATATGCTTTCCTATACCTATGCCCACACACAAGCACACATATAAATATAAGCATATAGAAGAGTTATACCTCTAGGACCTTTGTTGGCACCCTGCCATCTACAGAGCCACTCCTTTTGATGTTTGTCTTGAATTGATGCTGCAAGCATCTTCTTCTCTTTTCACAAAGCTATCAATCCTCAGCAGAGAAGAATCTTATTCAAGGGTCAGGCTGACCCTAAAAATCTTTGAGAGGAGTAGATGCAATACAGCCTTTGAAATATGATGTGACCATAGGCTATATGGAGCAAAGGCAAGTGTGTGTATTTGCCCTTCTATTGGGATTGTATCATACCTGCAACACAGAAAAAAACGAAAGATAATAGGAGGGTATACCCCAGAAAAAGTGGACTTAAGAATTAAAATTCTCCTGCTTTAGTACAATTTATTAAGGAAATCACATTTTTCAGTATTTTTCACCATACAGAATGTATTTTAGAATGTATTCACATTTTTTTCAGTAAATATTAACTGGCTGATTTAAAAAAAAAACTAAATTATCCTCATCACAAAGTTAATTCCAGAGAAGTAACAAATTCCATGCTGTGAAAAAGGATCTTAAAGTCTTATTCAGTTAAAAGTTTTGGCAATTATAGCCTGGTGCATTTATGAATCCTGACCTTTTAATGGTGAGCTACTTGCTCAACAAGTGATCAGCTGGAAACATATAATGCCACACAGTAGAATTCATCTGGATCTCAAAGTTCATCTCACGTTAATCTTCAGAGTCTCTGGAACCGGTTCCTATTTACATGAGAGTATTCAAGAGTCTGATAATTATGATCACTTATTCTCAACTGAAAATGTAACATAGGCATGTGGAGTGGAAGGAAAGGAAATAATATCCACACGTTCTATTCTGATAGAACCAAAGAGGATTTTCCTCTTGATTGCAAAGCTATATTTTGAAGATCTTTGGAAACTCTGTGTTCTTTAAAAATGTATTTTTTAACTTGAAGATATAACTGCAAGCATTGACCTTCAGTTACTGAGTAATTTCACATCTTTGATAAAAAAAGTCACCAAAGGAAACTATAATCTTGTTGATTAGTTTTGTCAGCCTGTGAAGGATCTGGCCAACATTCATAACACTATGCCAAGCACCACAACTTCATACAGCTCTTTTTATACTGGTTAATTCATGACACTGAAAGAGTAACCCTGCTCTGGTTTGTTTAGAGTTGAAAAGGTCATGTGAAACTACTGTATAACTAAATTGAGTACTACAAACACTCAGACTAAAAAGGCATTCCTGGAGTGGAATTCTGGGCTAAGGCTGCTAGGATCATTTGAAAGATTATTAACTGACTACTATAAAGGAAAAAAGACAAATGAAAGAGAGGAAAACCATTAAATGTTTAGATCTATAATTGGCTTTATAAAATATAAAAGCCTAACCTGCTATGTACAGTGCTTCCTCTGAGTAAGAGGAAGTGTAATTTTGAAACTTGTCAATTTGAAGAGACTGTTAAACACATGTTATCAAATTCCTTGGTCAAAATTTCTTATTACCGAACTTCTGTATGAAAGGAGTAGTCTCACCACATTTTACAACAAAATAGCATGATATGAGCGGTACACTCTTCTTGGAATATTCCTTGAATGAGATTTTTTAGACAGAGGAGCCAACTACTTTGTTTTTAATGATCTGTAAAACCAGTAATTTAATAACAAATTACAGTGGAACTCAGAAACACAGAGTTGGAGAAAAACAAAACCAAAACAAAAACAAGATAAATCCCAATATATTAACTTAAGCATAGAAAATATGTTTTATTTAATAAAATAATTATAGGATTTGTTGCAGAATCAAGTCTTATTAGGTGTTTTATGAAGAAACCAGAATAATGGCACAATCAACAGACTAACAACAACAGAATAACAAGATATAAAGTAAAATTTCTGTTAGCAGTTTTCAGAATATCAGAAGTATCAAAATAAAAAAAAAATTAAAAAAAACAACCAAAAAACCCCCAATCCCCCAAAAAAACCAAAAACAAAACAAAAAAACCCAAACAACAATAAAAAACCAAACAAAAAAAAAACAAACAAAAAAACCAAAAAAAAAAACCAACAAAACCCNAAAAAAACCAAAAAAAAAGCAAAAAAACAAACAAACAAAAAAGCCACTATTCTCCAGGCAAAAACTCCTTGCTATTATTTAAAAGCATTTAGACTAAATATGCTGTGGGTCAGTACTAAAGCCAGTGCCTTTTTATTGAAGTTGCTTTTAATTTCTTTTCACTAATCAGTTTTATAACTGATGAAAGTGTAGAGCTAACCTTACATGAGGTGTTTCCAATATCCTTGGGATTAGTTTAAGTGTCATTATCTGGTTAAGATGTTAAGGGTTAGGAGCAGGAAACGTTAGGTGTGATGAGTCATAACGTTAAGGCTGTCAAGAGGAGATATTCCTCACACTCTGAACTGGTATAAGCATCATAATGGCTATTAATTTCTAGTTGGATCATATATGTTGAAGGATATGACAGGAAAAGACCTCTTACAAGACATTTCTCTGGTATATATTAGGCGGTAGATAAAACATGCTAAAAAGTTAAGTATTTGACAAGAGATGGTTTCTGATTCTCCATGCTCCAAAAAGAAATCAACTGCAGTAAAGTTAGTAGGTCAAAAACAGCACTGGGAAAAATATCAGCAGAGCAATGGAGAGATTAGAAGTCAAGGGCTGCTTTTAAGACATACAACTTCTCAGCAACCAAATGTGGATTTCTCATGTGTGTTGTGTTTCCTTTGGGAAATGTGAAGGAGCAATTTAAGACTAATTAACTCTTAAACAGGCTTGTTCTGAATTATAACACATGATGGAACATTTTGATATGAGTTAATAAAAAAATTTCTTTTAGAAGACTGACTCAGTCAAACATAACTTTTGTCTGTCTCAGAATCTTTTGTCCCTCAGATTTGTTAATCATCTGGTCAATGATTAAAGACTTCCCACAGACATAACCACAAGCTCAATTTTCTCATTACTCACCATTAAAGATCACAACATAATAGTGCAGAACTTTCATGTAAGCCGCTTCTCTTAATTCCAGAATTAAGGTTAGCAGCATGGATGCTTACTCATTTTAGTGGGGTTCTGGCATAGCCAAAAATAGATTTTTTGAGCCTGAGTTTTTCCCATCTAGCTTTCAGCCCCTAACTGAGCTTGTAAATGATTTTAGATCCTTACTTTTCTTGAGGGACAAAGGGACATAGTCAACTGAAAAAAATAGCTTTCTTGAGAGGATGATTCAGTTCTTAAGGAGGCTTTTAACACCTGTTTACCGTTAAGTACATAGACAACCTAGAGCAGGTAAGCCTTCTTTAAATTATTCTCCAGTACCTATTTGCTGTGCTTGAATTTTTCCAGTAAGAATAGCTCATCTCCCACAGGAATGATTTCTTGCCTCTTCAGGATTAGGTGTCATAGAAGGCTCTTCTGAGAGGAACTGTTTCCAATTATACTCTGAGATACCTGAAATCCACCTCAGCCTCCTTTAAGTATGCAAGTCCCTGAACTTATCCACAAGTTTAACTCAAGCTTTTATTTAATGTATGAGTTCTCTGAATGTCTAACTTTTGAATCTGTTCTCAAAAAACTCTTACTGGAAGTTATGTAAAAAAAAGAGAATAAACGACAATGACAACAATAAAAACACCGTGTGATGCGTTGTCTCAGATGCTAATATATCTGAAGTACATGTCAGACCTTTAGGCACTCTTTAAAGCTTTGTAAACTGTCTGTAAACTAGCAGCTTGAATTAAGTTTCATTCACAAAAACAATTGAAAGCATTCTATCCTTAATGGAAGAGTATTCAAGGAAATAAATAAATAAGTTTTTCAAGTCTGAAAAGGATGAAGGAAAAAGGTATGACATGACCAGATCTATTTCTTATGGGTATATTGCTGGCATGCAAATCTTACTCCTATATGCAAAAAAGTAAAATTATATAATAAATTGTGATAAAATAATTTGGGTAATAGGTTTGGTTGGTTGGTTGGTTGGTTGGTTGGTTGTTTTTTGTTTTTTTTTGGCAAAGTGAGAAAATTCATTACTTTTTACTCTACATTGGTAATATATTTTATATTTAAAAATAGAGTCTTTATTTGAGAATGTATGCTGTAAGTAGCAACATATGATCAACGGCTAAAGATAATATATTTGTCATATCCAGAAAGGTCAGAAGGTTTTTCACAATTGTACTACATTCTTCCAGCTAGGAATTTGGAATAAAAATAACACATGGGACATGCAAGTCAATTAACTCAGTTTTTGTCAAAAGGAGGAATGGAAAACAAAAAAAGTCTATGTTTTACACTAGTATTTTAGGTGTCAGTGTAGCAAATTAGACTGTGGTAGTCAGCAGTCTGTACTGATAAATCACATGGCAGTTATTGTTCTGGATATCCTGTCACATCTGTAAATTTCATAGGCAAGTGATGACAGCATTTTACTGTATGTTTTTTATACTTTCCCTTCAGCATAACAATGACACTTATTCCTTTTTATCTTAGATATGAAGGTTAACCATTGAGGTCTATTAAGTGTATGCAAACAAAACAATGCTGGTTAAAATATTATTAATAACAATGGAATATGTAATGAAAGTAAAATATAAATTAATAGAAAGCTCTTTTCATCAAATATAACTTGTTGAATAAACAGGAACTTCTATTATAGGAAAACATAAGCACAAAGCAAGGAAATTGATTTCTTATTATGGCATCTACAGGAGATTTTAATCAATGTATAACAGCAAAAAAGGGAACAGATAAAAAACCCTATGTGGTACAAAGGTCTGCTATCACATCAATCCTAATAGCTGATCCAAAATGCATATATTCATCCATGTCAATCTAACAGAAAAACTAAGAGGAAATGCATATTATTACAGATATAACTACATAAAATCAACTTGGTTGTACAGAAATTTTCATGTGCACTTGCTAGTGAAAATATGAAATGATTTTTGAAAGAGAACTTAGGGTTTTTCCTGTAATATTCAGCTTTGAAAAGAAATTTGTTAATGCAAGTCTGAATTTTGACGTAATATCCACCTCATGATTAGTAGCACTATATTTCCCAAAAAGCCCCATCTAGGTCAGTAAGACTACAGATGACACAAAGTATTGATATATTTTTATCTCTTTACAGTTATATTCAGGCATCTCTGGTTTTATGCATTGACTGGCCATTCACCAAGTATGTATGAAGCCCACTTGATTTTAGGCAACAGGCACTAGGCTAAATGCATTACATTCCCACAATCAGAGAGGGACATATATTTAGAGAAGACTTCAGGTGATTAGAATAATTCTTGAGAGATGCCCATCTCACATCACTACCTATAGGACAGTATCTAAGATGAATTGGCCCTGATTTAGACACCATGCAAGGTTGCTTACTAAGACTATTTCAAAACATGGTACTCATCTGCCTTTAAAATGTAAGTTTCATATTATAAAGCTTGCTTTTCCTACAATAGTTGGGAAATTGTTCAAGTGGAAGGAATTAATTTAATTTAATTTAATTTAATTTAATTTAATACTGCATAGATGCATTTCAGAAGTAGGTAACATTTTGAAAAGGAAGACAGCTTAAAAAATCTTCATGCTTGTAGAACCTATATAGACTTCAAATGCTAAAGTTCATCTTAGGCAAGGCAAACGTCATGATTTAGGCACTGATACTGTTATTTATTAAAATTCTCTTATGCCTTCCATTTCAGCAATAACTTGCATTTAAGAAAAAAAAAAATAAAAGACTGAAGCAAGACATAAAAGGACATCAAATATTTCCAACTTTTTACAGTATTAGGAGTCAGATTCATTTTCTGGATGAGATACCAGAAAGGGAGTTCTGAGAAATGAACTAATTTAATAAAGTGTTTGATATTCCATATGCAATATTTCAGTTAACTGATCTCATTTTCCGTCCATTCCTGAAATGAAGGCTGGGGGTAATATTTTCTTTCACCTCTCTTTCATCTGCTTTTACTACCATGGCTTCAAATTTACAGGTGGCCAAGTATAGTTAAGTAATTTCTCACTATTCAGTTACCACTGGATGTCAATAAGACTAACACTCTCACTCCAAATTATTTTCTCTAAGTCCCAGGTTACAGAACAGCACTATGGATTGATACTATCTGATCAGATATGCTGAGTGGAGAAGGCCATTTGCAACAACTGAGTACCACCATAAGAGCAATAAACATAGTAAAATCCCACGTGGCTTTCTACTTAAGCTTTGTAGGATGTTTATGTTTCACAGGGATATGTTTAGAAATCTAGAGCTGAAACTACATTAAGACATAATTTTGACACCACCTCTGTGAAGAAATAAACTGCTCCTCAGATGTTTTTTCCTCTGAAGACTCTAATTCTGTATTGCTCTTTACCAGAAGGTGTGAGAAGATTCTTGGTGTATTATAACTTGTATGGTTTGTATTGTATAAACAATGCTTGCAGGAATTAAGGTGTATCATACAGTTATGATTACTTTGTTTTCTTTTTATTCAATATAATGTAACTTTAGTGTCTTGCAAGCTATCTGTATACTTTATATAGGGAGTTTGTAGAACAGTTTTATAACATGTATCACTACAATTTTTCACCTAAACTCATAACTTCACTCGTAAACTAATAAAACACTTGTATTACTCAGATATTTTACTGATTATAAAACACAGATACTTATTTGTGTTTTCCACTTGTCTACAATAATGTTTAATTAACCTTGCTCACAAATCTCATGTTCTATTTCTTCATACTGAATAATAAAGCACCACTTCTCCTTCCATTGCCTATGGTAAAAGGATTCTAAGCAATAGATACTCAAATTATCCTAATCCCAGCCTGTGGTATGAAGACTGTGGGAACCCACCACAGTATCTTTAAAAACAGATTTTCATTTTTTTAATAAATTTGTCCTATCAATTTTTTGATCTCTCTAAACTCAGTCTTGTCAACTGGGGAGATATACTTAAATTTAACTTAATTTAATTTAAAATAGACAAGTGGAAATCCAAAACAAATACCAGATTATCATATCTATTTTGATACAAGCTGCTTTCACTTTGCTTTCAGTCAATTTACTTCTAAAGAAGAACCAGTAATGTGAAGTAGGCAAGGCTGATGAAGAATAATAAGATATGATTCCTTAATGTTTAAACAATGTGTAAGTTTTCAGTGCAATGCACTTGCAATTCTCTCACTCTTGTGTTAAAAGACTATGGGCTCAGATTTAAACCAAGACCATGACTGTTTTAAAACCAGTAGAGACATTCCAACAACATGATGCTGTTAGTAAATACCTTTAAAATGAAACCTCAACAACTCTGTTTTCTGGACAATATCAGTATAATTCTGGTCTTCTTTTACATGCAGCCTTTTGATGTCAGAGAAAATTATTGTTTAATAGTCTGAGGTGTCTGTTCAAGAATCCTACTTATTATAGCGGAAAGAACATTTCTTTTAATTTTTACTTTTATTGCTATTGTTATTATTAGGCAATAATAATAATAATAATAATAATAATAATAATTTTAAAATATTTCATGTCATAACAGCTGCTGACTTTGACTAAACAACTGTCCCACTAAAAGAATGTTTGCAAAACATTTAATAGCCGCTTGATTAAGAAAAGAATTGTGGTCTAAACCACATTATTTTCCATTATTAGCGATCTATTTAAACACTAATAGTAAGGGTTAGAGGGTTGTGCAATCCATCAAAGGCTCCCAATTCTTGAAACACCCCATTTATCAAGATGTTCTAGAGAAGCTAATCACAGTACATGTTTCTTCATCACTCTTAGACATATATAATTAATTGTGTTCATTATGTGAAAATCCATTTCCTATTCTGAATTGTATGAATAAATTAGAAATTACAATGAATTTACTGAATCTAAAACTTAAATTGATGTTTTAGAAGACTTTTTCATATATATATATACATATATGTATATAACTACACAATATCAAAAAGACTACATAACATCAAAAAGACTATGTAATATCTACAAACACATTATTATCCATCTTTCCTTTTAAAAAAGTTTGTTTTGAAATCCAACTGCACAGTCATGAATCTGTTCATATTTTCTCTTCAGTAATGTGCAAGACGGTTGTCAAACAGAACTCAAAATCATGAAGGAAGTTTATTATCATATTTTCTACTCCTCCTGGTCAATTGCTTCTCTTCTTTTCCTTCAGTTAATGTTTCCATCAGGATTTTCCTGCACACATATAGGGACACCTAGTGGCAGAAACTGATGAAAACTCCCCTGTAGGAAGACCTGGAGGAGCCACCAGTGGTATGAAATTCAGGTCATGCCCAGTAGCCAAAACATTCAAGCTCAGTTCATTCTGAGGCTTTTGCACTTTTACTGGAGCAAGCCTACTTACTTAAAAATACAAAACAACAAAATATTCCTCATTTTCCTTTAAGACTTGTAACACAGTTATAGTGCCTACTGGGTAGAATGGTAAAACAATAAATTGATTTTTGATTATTACTTTGTAAATAAATTCTCATTTTATTTTAAATAAAGACAAAGCAGTCTCATTAAGAATCAGCTTGTGAATGTATGTATATAAATATGTGAAACTGACACGTATTGTGCTTATATTTTGTAAATATGTGTTTGAGCATATGATGTAGACATGAATAGGAGTAGCTTTGTTTTCTTGAAAAAGTCAGAATAAGGATTTGTCTGTTTATTGTATTAATTACTGTGTGTGCAGGTAGGCTCAAAAAATTATTTAAATGGCAAAACATAAAGCTGAGCACCTGAATTCATTTTTAGTAACGCAGGGTAAAGTTTACAAATATATATGTACACATATATATATACATGCATATATACATATATACATATACACATATATATACACACATGTGTATAGATACATACATATACCTATAATTTGCAGAGTCTAGATCCAATATTCAGAAACCATTAAGATTGCCAAAGTTCTTTCTGGGTACATTCATGTGCCTCAAGGATCAACATTGCTTGCTGTATTTCTTGCAGCAATCCTTTTCATAGACATTAAGAATTACATTAGTGCTGTTACTACTAAGTCACTTGGAAGTCTAATTTATACATAATCCCTGATTTTCCATTAGTGACTTCTGCTTGTGTCACTTGTGAGAAACAATTCATTAGAAATTCTTATGGAATGCTTAGCTTCCCCAAAGTGAACAGGGATGAGACAGGTCAGTCTCTATGTTTGAGGGATACTAAACTGATCATATTCAAATTTCTGTTACCTAATGTGGTGTAAAAATTTTAAGCCCGCTCCTTCTGTTGAATGTTTTAACCATTAAGGCAGAAAACACCACATAATTCTCTGAGTTTCTCCTGTTAAATCTGTTTTGCTTAGTGTAAGAAAACTAAAGCAGAAAGAAAAGAATAACCTAACAGGTTTGTACTTTAAGGTTACCCTTGTATGAAAGGATATTAATAAACCTCTTTTTCCTACTCTACAACTTTCACCAGAAAAACTAAGAAGCTATCCCAGAGGAAGTGTTCAGATCCAGAAAAAATCAGAATCCTTTTATTTCAGTTATTTCGGATAGATTTAGATACCTTACATTAGACATATTTGACATGAAATAATTTTAATTATTTGATAATCCTAAGTATAGCAAGGAGATAAGAGAAATGAAAAGTCAGAACTAATGTATAATGACAGAACAGTTTAGAAAATTTCAGAGAGATTTTTTGCAGTATGTCACTTAATCCATGCCATGTCCTATTGAAAATTCTGAAAGTTTAACTAGTATTTTTGAGATAATGGAACTGAGTTGAATTTGATTTTCATGAGAAGTAGTAATAGAAGCATATTGCTGAAAGGGACTATCTACACTTCTATATCCTTACAGTTGAGGGTTACAATATGCTAAATATTTAGCTAAAAAAAAAAGAAAGGAGAGATCTACAGAACTTTTAGTCTAGATAGTACTACCCACTGACTCAAAGCCTTTAATTTGCAGTAAAGACCAAAAGTCAAACCTCAAATCTTCCTTGGGGAAAAAGAAAAAAGGGAGGAAGAAGACAAAAAATGGCACTGCCAATGGTCTGTGGAGACCCCCTCAATAGGAAGAAATATGTTAGAAATTCTTTGCAGAATGTTCTAGGAGTTAGAACATGTCCCACTATACAAAGGGGAAAAAAAGAAAGAGAGAAATTAACATAACTCAGAATCTAAATTATACAATAAAGGGAGAAAACATCCTACCTGACCTGAGAGCCTGCAGTAAGCCCTGAGGCAGAGAAGAGATACAGTATAAATGTAGGAAAAACATGTTCCAACTTCTTCAAAAAGCCCTTTCCTTTCCAACTTGCCACAAATGTCCCTTTTCTAACAAGAACTGTCCCATCAATTACACAATTCTTTTCTTTTCAAGTTCTATTTTTAAAAACTTTGTTGTCCTGATTACCTATTTGGAAGACCTTTCCAGTCTCAGACAGTCAGTAAATTTCTTCCCTTTCCTATGTTTTATAATCAACATATAAGTATTTGATGGCATGCCAACATCACTCTTCAGTTCAAATACATTCTGTCTTTTTTTTAGCATTTAACTAAAAATGCATTTGTAAGGACTCACATGTCCTTTCAATATCTATTTGGCTATGTATGCTCTTTTTTTTTTCTTAAATCTCTCTTCTGTAGACACATTCTCCATGCCCTAATTACCATAGCTTCTTTCTGATCTTTAGACCTCATTTTAGTGAACGTATACTTCATTTCTTTGAATGTATAACTAAAATCATGCATCATACACCAGGAGCTCATGAAAATGCACATCCTTTAAAATACTAATAACACCTTCCTAACTATTAGGACATCCTGCCTAAAACATCTCTTTTCCCTTTATATAAGTGTTTCATTTATAATAGCAACATATAACCCTTCCTTATTGACTACTAGCTTTAAATTTCTGGAATTTTTTATAAACTTGGATCTCCCCAGTTTGCAGCAAAAGTTTTCATTCATGAGTTTGTAGACTGTATTATTCAATTTCACATGATTTCTATCAGCCTAGGCCAAAAGAAAACACTATATAGATACATATTAATTAAATTGAGAAATATTGACATGTTAAAATATACACAATAAGACTAAAATTGTAAATATTTACATAGTGTGTGCATATATATATATATACACATATATATACATATTTACATTTATAGGTATATCAACAAATCTGTTTCTCAGAAATACCTCTATTTTTGTCTACAAGTTCTGTCCAGACCCACTTACCTTATACCCTGATATCAATTCAAAGTGTATTACAAAGGAGGTGACCTTTTTAGTATTTTAGGACATAAAATTCCTGGACCACATGCTTGTGCCATGCAGTACCAGATACATTGAGGATATGACTTCTTTTACCCTGTTCCTGCTTTCACTTTATATGAAAATTTATATATATTCTTACCAGAAACAGAGGCAACTTTTCTATTTAATCTGGGCGTACGTTATTCCTAATGTCCACCCCATCCTTTAACATCCATCCCACTTCTTAGGTTCTCATTTTCCTTACATTGCTTATGAAGTTTTTACTCTATTTCAGGTTTCTGTGCAAGTTTTGGTTTAACAAGGTTTCTGACCATTCTCAGTTTGGTTTTACACCTTCTAATTATTGATGCAGATTTCTTCTTGCTAATCAATATCTCTTCCATTCTCTTTAGGTGTTTTGTTTGCTCTTAATAACTTGCTTAAGGATTTTACTTTCTGGGAATTCTATTTCATTCTAGTTTAGGTGGGCTATTTTGTTTCTTCCCTTCTCCCCACTGTAAAAATTCAATAATATTTGTTTTTGGGTTTTTTTTTTACATAAAGTAGCATCTGTCTTATCTGAATTCTTCTTCCAGTACTCCTCACTTAAATTTTTTATTTCTGAGTTTGCCTTTCTGAATCACTGGACTGCAGTTACAAATCCTTCATTCTTCTGTCTTGCAATTTCACATGAAGTAGAAAAGCTTGAAACCATCATATTTAAGACTATTTTCTATCATTATTTTTCCCGCAGATCCTATAATTTACTAAAATTTTGTCTAAGTTATCCTTGTCTCTTATTTGCTCAGTATCTGTTCCATAAAAGAAGCTATCCTCTATCATGTTCAACTTCCTATCATCCCCAGCAACATCGAACTTTTTGCTGATGCTTATCCATAAGAAATCACACAAATCTGCATGATCATACTATCTCAGTTTTAGCTTTCCCCCCTTCCTTATTTATAGGCAGTATTAATCAGAACAAATCTGTACCAGCAGATTCACAATCAATTGCATCCCTATTAAATATTTTACCTACTTTTTCCTCAATGATTTTCATTCAAGTGGACACTATCTCATCTTCACCCTCAAATTTAAAATTTTCATTGCACTATTGTTAACAGTCTTCACTCCTTAACACATTTTAGTGCATCAACATGAAATTATTTCCATACTTTTTTTGTCTTTCATAAAGAGTGTCCATCCTTCTGTTCCAATGTATTTCAACAACTTTGGAACCTTCAGATTCCTGTTTTCCCATATCTGATTCCACAGGCTAGATCAACTGTTCCTGCCATTGTAATAAATTGAAGTGCTATAGAAAGAGGGTAGATCTGTACACTTACAAGTTTTTGTACATGTAATGCATGTATGCCTCATATGCTTTTGTTGAACTAACTTTACTCTTGCTCCAGCCTTACCCAGGTCCCTCTACTTGTATTCCATATGAGGATTAAATGAATTATTTCCATCTCTCTTCCTGAGTATTTCAGTTTAAAGGCTTTTAGGATTTCCCAGTTTAATGAAAGGTAGTTGAAAGATAAATTAGCAAGAGGCAACACTATAATTAAAGAAATATATTTATTTCACACAAATTTAATAGCATTTAGTGTTTGATGTTTTTGTGCTTCGGATTAAAATGAGAGTTCTAGCTCAAATATTCAGATATAATTTTTCACTGTCAGAAATACTTTTGGACTAAGAATATGAATGAATGGAACAACAGCATGATAGTTCTACACAAATAACTATTTAAATCTCCCACATGCTACTAAAACCATCTAGCAGTCTAAAAACTTGGAAGTAAGATTTTATTAAATGACTTTCTACTTATTATACTTTTTAATATATCACTAATACAGGATCAGAAAAATGAAACCAAAATATATCTACAACGTTGACTTTAACATGATAGCTTTTAACATGATTTCAAACTTATGAAATGTCAGCTTCTCCAAAATGGTTTAAAGAAAGAGTTAAGCTCAACCTAGCTGACAAGGTTATTTAAAATATTTTCCCCTGTTATGAATAAAAAAGTATTTATGTGCGTCTAATTTTGTGTGTCAGACAGAAAAATAGCATAGAAATACAGACGGATGCTATAAATATGACAGACCTAAAAAATGCAAGCATGTATGCACAGAATCCCATATATTCAAAATGCAGAATTATTAATTCAAAAGAAAGATGTTTTTCAAAAATTGTGAGGCCATAAGAAACTCCTGTAAGACATCTCTGTTTACTATCTGTGAATTTTTTTTTGTTCCACTCTCATAAATTCCACGGTGCATATCAGTAAAACTTAAAAGAGTGTATGTGGGGGGAAAAAGTCTATGGTGTGGTTTGGCATTTTTTCCTGACTAAAAGTAGCACCTTGGAACTCAATCTAAAGCCATTCAAAACCTTCCATTGAATTAACTGGGTTTGCACCAAAACAAGAAAGTCAGTAATCCTTTAAGAATATAAGTACTTTCTCCCACTGAGAAGATTTCCAAGAGTTTCTACAAGGTCAGGAAAATTATGTGGTCTATATATGAAATTTCTCTTCTACCCAAATACCAGGTCTTGCTTATTTCAGGCCTAGGAAAATAAGATTTGAGTCACACTCCTTATATGTTTGCAAAGAAGATAAATATGCCTTTTAGGGAAGGCTGAGCATTACAAAAAAGATGATTTTTTGACAATAAGTTTTGGGTTTAGCACGTTGGGATGTTAAGACATGAGTTAACAGAGGTCTGCTGAAGATACAGATGTGCTGAAATCACATACCACATACAGAGTATTGTTCAGCGCTCACAGTCATACAGGAAAAACGGAGGCACAAATACATCTAGCATTACCTGTGAATTAAGCTGGATTCCAACCTCTGTGCTGTGCACATGGGATGTACTCCATGTATTCCTGTGTGCATAACACCTATTAGATTTAGGTACTACAATCTAGACAGCACAAAGCAACAATGTAGACACAAATGAGAACACGTGCACATCTTTGCACGTGTCCAATTAAATCAGCTTCTTTCTAAATATTTTTTTTTTAAAGATCATCCAAACGCACAATTTCGCCAGAAATAAAACCCGAAAATTTATTCGGAAACAAACATCCCCAGATCTACAGCCAGCCTTGGCACTGAAACTCCCCCTGTGGTCCCTATGCACACCTAACAACGGCGGTTACCCCACTGGGAACAAAGAGAAGCCGCCCGGCCCGGCGTCGCCTCCTCCTTCCGCACTCCGGCCCCGCCGCCCGAGCCGGGGGCAGCGCCCGCGGGGCTCCGCGCGGCCCATCCGCCGCCCTGCGCTGCCACCTGGCGACGGCGGGAGGAGCCGCAGCGCGCCGTGCGGGAGCCCGCGGCCGCCTGGAGCGCCCGGGAACGCGGCCAGCTCCGCGGGCCCGGGGAGGGGGGCGGCCACAGAACCTCTTAGACGCTGCTGTTGCATCTATTGCATCTATGCCCCGGATACCTCCGCGACCCGCGGCTGGGGTGGGCAGAGGAGAGAAGACAAGCTGAACGGCCCCGACATACACCCGCGCCCCCGG
>VZTX01016216.1:93598-158115 GCA_013400915.1 Pardalotus punctatus
CCCCCCCATCTGAACCTCTGTAGGGAGCTGGCGAACAGCAGCACACAGTCATCACAGAGGGGTTTCCAGGGCGGGATTGCAACCCTGCATATAGCCAGCTACAACTTTATTTTCTTTACCTCCCATCCCCCGCCTTTTTTTCTTTTTTTTCTTTTTTTTCTTTTTTTCTTTTTTTTTTTGTCAGAGAAAGGGAGAAGGGGAGAGGGAGGGAAGATTGCATTTGCCTCCTTTGCTAACCATAATTGAATTAAAGTTGTAAAATGCCTGGGAGTTTAACATTGACCGGGCAGGTTTTCAGTAGGTTGTCATTGTGGTTTTTTTTTCCTCCTCCGAAGAACTGTTGGTTAATGGATGAATGGATCTGATCGAGCTGAGAAAAAAATATGCTTAGATACATGCCTTTGAGTAAGATTTCTGCTGCCTTTATGCAGTGAAGCCTTTTTGCTTTGAGTAATTCCGATCCAGTTGACGTCTGGTCAGAATTAGAGAGAGATTCACGGAGACTTCCGATTTCTTGATGCATGATTGCCTTTGCTGCAAGTGCTAGTTCTGCAGCCTTGAACCTGATACCACAGGAGATGTCTTGCAGTACTGAGACTTCTCATTTTTTAGGATGCGTTCCTCCAAACCAGAGTTGTGTCATGAGGATTGGAGCTCTGAGGTGGACGGTAGAAAATGCAAGCCTGCTCCAAGATCACAGCATTTAAGCCTGATGATTTATTAGTCTTCCCCTACCAACACACAAAATGCATTTATTTTTCCTATTCCTATTGCTTTTAGACTAGTAGAAGTAGAAGAAAGCCACGAGGAGTCAGACAGACTGCAAAAAAGGAATGGAAAGGATTTGTTTCCAGCTAGGTGGAATTCAGGCGTTAAATTACTGACGTAGGTCAATGGTAGGGTTTCCCTTCTACCCTCCTTGGCTTTCAATCAGCCTGGGTGTCTTCTCCCCCAAAGGATGAAGAGTACTGACAGCCATCGCTGCTTATAATCAGTAACTCTGATGTTTGGAGTGTTGGCAATGAGATATTTTCATGAGACCTATTTAGATCTCTCCACTTCTACCAGGCTAGTTTTGCAGAACATTGGGAATAAGCGCTATGTCAGATATGGATGAGACTCCGAAGATGATCTGCATGTTTTACATTTTTCACAAATTCTGGGTGAGTGGTTAAAATATTTCTTTTAAGAGTATGTATGTGTGTGTGAGAGAGAGAGAGAACTGAAGACTTCTGCTTGAAATGAGCTCTGTTACATTGTGTATAACTTGGGAGGGGATCAAAAATCAATCATTTTCTTTTGTAAAGATACAAAATTTTTGTAATTTAAGAGAGCTGTTAAGTGCACTGAAGTAGGAGGTTAATGTATTTAATCTCATTACAGAAGAATTCCTCCACAAAAGTCATCTGGGGGTGCGCACGCGTGTGTGTGCGTGTGTGCATGTCTGTGTGGGTGGGTGTGTGCTTTGTAAATGTATAGCTAGGAAAAAAACCACCAACATAAAAGAGTTTTAAGAAATGTGTGATGTGGAGAATGTGTCAGTATTCCCTCTGTTGAATTAAGATGCCGTTTTCAGCACTGAGCATTTTTCTTTTGGATTCCTACCATAGTATTCCTACCACCAGTTAAAAATCAAGGTAAAAGGAGGGGAAGACCTTGGTGCGCTGTTCAGCAGGGAGGTTCTGAAGGGAAGGGGGAGCTGGGTAATAGGGGAGGTGGGAAACCTCGTAAGATGGTGTTTCGTTTCTCTTAAATTGGAAATGTGAAACTGAACAGACAGCCATTTTATGTATATTTATGGGGCTGGTTGTAAAAAGGAAATCCAAAGAAGCATTGAAATGCACCCCACACAAACAGAACCAGAACAATTCCTACTGTGACCTCACCTTTTTAAACACCGCAGGCATTTGACTAGCAAGGAGTTGCCTCCCCTTTAATCAATGCATGTCATCCAGTTTCCGAAAGTGTGGGAATTAGAAGTGACAGGAGGGGATTTTTTTTGGTTGGTTAACAATCCATTCTCTACCCTACTGAAGACGTATATAAACTTTGTTTGCATTTCAAATTTTATGGGGCTACGCTATTATGCTACTTTCTTTTTTTCTCCTTATCCTTACAGGAAATAAAATGTATGCTTGCTGCTCTACAGTAACTTTGGAACAGGACCTCAACAAAAAAATGCATATCTGGATGCTGCAGACGATCGTGTTTGCTTTAACATCACTAGTCCTTTCGTGGGCAGAAAGCATCGAGTATTATGGGGAAATCTGTGATAATGCGTGTCCTTGTGAGGAGAAGGACAGCATCTTAACAGTGAGCTGTGAAAACAGAGGGATCATCAGTCTTTTTGAGATCAGTCCACCAAGGTTCCCTGTTTACCACCTTTTGTTGTCTGGGAACCTTTTGAACAGGCTATACCCAAACCAGTTTGTCAATTACACGGGGGCTTCGATTTTGCATCTGGGGAGCAATGACATACAAGACATCGAAACTGGGGCCTTTCATGGTCTGAGAGGTTTAAGGAGACTGCATTTGAACAATAACAAGTTGGAACTTTTACGGGATGACACTTTCCTTGGGCTAGAGAGTTTGGAATATCTACAGGTTGATTATAATTATATTAGTGTCATTGAACCCAATGCCTTCAGCAAACTGCATTTGTTGCAGGTGCTGATTCTCAATGATAACCTCCTCTCCAGTTTGCCCAACAACCTTTTCCGTTTTGTGCCCTTAACTCACCTGGACCTGAGGGGTAACCGGCTCAAGCTGTTGCCCTATGTGGGCCTCTTGCAGCACATGGATAAAGTGGTGGAGCTGCAGCTGGAGGAAAACCCCTGGAATTGCTCTTGTGAGTTGATTGCTCTAAAGGATTGGCTGGACAGTATCTCATACTCTGCTCTGGTGGGAGATGTAGTTTGTGAAACCCCGTTCCGCTTACATGGTCGAGACTTGGATGAAGTCTCCAAGCAGGAGCTTTGCCCCAGGAGGCTTATCTCTGATTATGAAATGAGACCTCAGACACCACTGAGCACCACAGGGTATTTCCACACTACCCCAGCCTCTGTCAACTCCGTGGCCACTTCTTCTTCAGCTGTTTACAAATCTCCCTTGAAGCCCCCCAAAGGGACCCGCCAACCCAACAAGACGAGGGTGCGCCCCACCTCCCGCCTGCCCTCAAAAGACCTGGGATACAGCAACTATGGCCCCAGTATTGCCTACCAGACCAAATCCCCGGTGCCTTTGGAGTGCCCGACTGCCTGCACTTGCAATTTGCAGATTTCTGACCTGGGCCTCAATGTCAATTGTCAGGAGAGGAAGATTGAGAGCATTGCTGAACTGCAGCCCAAACCCTATAATCCTAAGAAGATGTATTTGACGGAAAACTACATTGCGCTGGTACGCAGGGCAGATTTTGTGGATGCCACTGGGCTGGATTTGCTGCATCTGGGCAATAATCGGATCTCAGTCATTCAGGACCGGGCTTTTGGGGATTTAACTAATTTGCGAAGGCTGTACCTGAATGGGAACCGGATCGAGCGGCTGAGCCCAGAGCTGTTCTATGGGCTGCAAAGCCTGCAGTACCTCTTCCTGCAGTACAACGTTATCCGGGAGATAGAGGCAGGCACCTTTGAATCTGTCCCCAACCTTCAGCTCTTGTTTTTGAACAACAATCTGCTGAGGTCTTTGCCAGGGAACATTTTTTCTGGTCTGTCTCTCTACAGGCTGAGCCTGCGGAGCAACCACTTCTCCTACCTGCCTGTGAGCGGGGTGCTGGACCAGCTGAAATCCCTGCTGCAGATCGACCTGCACGAGAACCCCTGGGACTGCACCTGCGATGTGGTGGGCATGAAGCTGTGGCTGGAACAGCTCAACACCGGTGTCCTGGTGGACCAGGTTATCTGCGAGTCCCCTAAGAAGTTTGCCCAGAGCGACATGCGGGCCGTCCGGGCGGAGCTGCTGTGCCCCGACTATTCGGACATCGTCGTCTCCACGCCCACGCCGTCCCCGGGCCAGCTGCCGGCCAGGACCACCCCCTCCTCCTCCACCGTGCGCCTCAATGGCACGGCTGCGGCCGGCGGCTCCGCGTCCGCGGGCGGCGCCGGCGGCGGCAGTTCCTCGGTGCCGCTCTCGGTGCTGATCCTCAGCCTTCTGCTCGTCTTTATCATGTCCGTCTTCGTGGCGGCGGGGCTCTTCGTCCTGGTGATGAAGCGGCGCAAGAAGGGCCAGGGCGACCACGCCAGCGCCAACAACTCCGACGTGAGCTCCTTCAACATGCAGTACAGCGTCTACAGCGGCGGCCACCACCACCACCACCACCCGCACCTCCAGCAGCACCCTCCCCACCGCGGCGGCGGCGGCGGCGGCGGCGGCGGGGGCGCGGCGCTGCCCAAGGTGAAGACCCCCGCCGGCCACGTCTACGAGTACATCCCGCACCCCCTTGGCCACATGTGCAAAAACCCCATCTACCGCTCCCGGGAAGGCAACTCGGGCGAGGATTACAAAGACCTTCACGAGATCAAGGTCACCTACAGCAGCCACCCCCTGCCACCCGGCGGGGGCGCGCCGCCCCCACCTCCCCCGCCGCCTCCGGCGCCCGGCGGGGAGGATGCGCCGGCGCGCAGCCCCGCGTACAGCGTGAGCACCATCGAGCCGCGGGAGGAGCTGCTCTCGCCGGTGCAAGACGCCGATCGCTTTTATAGGGGCATTTTGGAGCCCGACAAACACTCCCCCTCCACGCTGGGCACCTCCGGCTCCACCCTCCCCGACTACCCCAAGCTCCCCGCCGCCTACACCTACTCCCCCAACTATGACCTTAGGCGTGCCCACCAGTACTTGCACCCGGGGCCGGGGGACGCCAGGCTCCGGGAGACGGTGCTCTACAGCCCCCCGAGTACTGTCTATGTAGAGCCCAACAGGAACGAATATCTGGAGCTAAAAGCAAAACTAAACGCAGAGCCGGACTACCTCGAAGTGCTGGAAAAACAGACCACATTCAGCCAGTTCTGAGAAACAGCCCCCCCAGCTCCCCGTCCCCTCGCCAGTCTCAGCAGCTCCTTCTCTAGAGTATTTGTATTTAACAACCACACGCAAAACAAAGAAACATAAATGCTGACCTCCCCACACACACACACCTCGCCCCCTCCTCTTCTTCCCTCTTTAATTAATTTTATTGTAGGGTGAAGTGCCTTGGCACAGGACTTTTCAGCTTCGGGGAATGATTCTGAAAGGGTGTGCTGTTCAGTTTAGTTTGGTTTTGGTTTGTTTTCTCTTTTACTGTATTTGGAAGTTAGAAACCACCTATTGTGTAAAATGGGCACAACACTGGCATTGTGTGGGTGTCTATGTTTGTTTGGGGAAGGTGGCAGGAGTTTTCTTGTCAGGTCGTATTCGGGTTGTGCTTTCTTTTTTGCCTTTTTTTTCTTTTTTTTTTTTTTTTAAGACGTTCTTTATTTTAGTTTTCTTTCTGGTTGAAGAGTATGGCGCACATTTTCCCCTTTTAGCCATGGGTGACTCTAAATGGCTTTTATGGAGAGATTAGCACACCCCGACTTTAATACAAGGTTTCCTTTTTTTAAGGATGTGTTTGTATACTTTCTGGACTTTTGAATTAAAAAAATATTATGATCTTTAAAAGGATCACTGTAGATGTGGACAAATCATTTAAGAGTGCAGAGATATATGATCCATAACTGGTTAGTGAAAATAACTTATTGATGAAATATTAAAAAAAAATATTTTATTGTAGCACCTATTTTTATATGCACATTAGCATTTCTCTTTCCTTCACTATTTTAGGGCCTAATCTTGCAAATTTTTTACTCACTTGAGTATCTCTATTTGTGAAAGAAGTCCCAGCTTAGGCCTTCATCCTGCAGGCACTTAAGCACACGAACAACTTTACCAATGCGTGTAGTTCTGTAGACTCACTCATTGAGCAAAGTTAGTCAAAAGCCCAAAAAATTAGGATTGAGGATGCAGAATTCTTCTTACAAGTAAAACTACAGGAATGTTTAAATGTTCCTTTCTTTTTTTTTTTAATTTCAGGATGGGGTCCAAAATCTGTGGATTGCTTTAAAGTATTGCACTACATTGAGAGCTTTTTTTCCTAAATGTGTTATAGTATCGGAAGGACCTTTTTAATCATTATCGATAATGCCAGTTATGACCAAATCTTAACAGACAATCTTAAGATATAAAATCTTATCACAATAGAAAAAAAAGTCATGTTTCTCTGTTTCAAAATGTACCTTTTAGCAACCTCCTGCTCAGTAGTGTGGTTGGGCAAATTAGTGAGGGACATGTAGAAGGCATTCATTTTATCAGTAAAAAAAAAATTAATTTTTGATTTGTCGCTTTCATTTTTTCTTTTTTAAAAATTTTGTATTAGTTAACCAAAATATAATGATTTTGCAACTGTTGTAGCCAGTTTATGATTGTTTAGTTGAGTACGATTGCACTTGTACAGATCCACATGTTTACTGGCATCCTGAAAGACCAAATGATGGACTGTACCCATCTCTATAAAATGTCTTTACCCCTTTGGGCAGCAGGCAATGGCAAGGATATTCATAAACACAGCATCACTGTAAGATGGGACAACTGATGTCTCATACATATCCCAGCACATGTGATTTTTAATAGTTTCTGAATAAACACTTGGTAAATATTTCAAATGCAAGATCCTGAAGTAATGAGTATCTGAACTTTTAAGATTTCTTGCCAAAATAATCTGTTTGTACATTGGATTCTCTTTACTAGCAATTAAGGCTCATAAAAAGATCTAACGTTTCTAGGCAAAATATAATGTGTTCTCTGTTTTTGAAACATGACGTGGTAATTACCAGCATATATAACATGGGTCAGAAAGCAACACAGGCATATATGTTTCAACAACATATTGAATCGGATAGTTTTATATTTACATTTTTTTCCTTACTGAGATGTTCTTTAATATATGGAACAGGGTAAGTGATGTTTCACACGTGTTTTCTTTCTTTCTTTATTAGGTTATTATATTTAATATTGTTTCCAGAGCTGCTCACTAGTACATCTTTTATTGCAAAAGGGCTGTGTTCTATTCTGCTTTTCCTACTCATGTAAAATCTGTCACTTTCTACAAAAACAAAGCTATATAGCTGGTCTGTTGGAATTCAAGAAAAATGTTTTCTTGGCATGTATTCTTCCCTCTATGCCACCCACACTGAGCAAAAGAAAAAAAAAAAAAAACAAAACCAAAAACCAACAAGCATGACTGTATTTAGCTTGGACAGTTTAGTAAGTGGAGTGTTATTTCAGTTTGAAATGCAGAGTTGAGGAGTGTTCTTTTCTCACAAGAGACGTAACAAATTCTGTTATTCTGCTCACTGCTCTGCATCTCCTGCACACTTCCCATTGACACCAGTCAGGGATGTGTGTGTGCTGCCCAAGGTGCAGTTTTGGAGCCCTAATTTTGAATTGCTGCCTTTCTAACTATTGCTGAAACCAGTGGCCTGGTTTTTCTTCCATTTAAGCTCAGTAGAGGCATGCTGTTGTTAAATGGTTATAAGTAAGAAAATTTTCAGCCTCGCTGACTTTGCCAGAGAAAGGCTAACTCAGTAAGGATTGAATGAGAAGCTCCTGCAAACTTTGTGTCTGTTCATGTGTATATGTGATATCCACGTGATTCTGAACTCATGCTTATGAGTTTGCATAGGTGTCAGTACAAACATAGGATAAGGTCCTTAATGTGAAAGGTACATTTTGCATGGCATTCTGCCACAAAGAGGCAGCATCCACAAATGAGTAAATGAGCAGGAATTGCTTGGATTTGTAAGAAATGGCTGAAAGAAATTACTTGACATTCTGTTTATATTTGCATTCTGGTGCTGTCATTCTGAGGTCGGTACTGCTGCTTCCATGTGTTCTACATGCATTTAATAACTGGTAATGAAGAATTTTCCTGATGGTCTAAATTAATTAAACAATTAATTTAAATCTTTTCAACAACTTATCTTCAGTAGAAAAAACATTTTATCAGTTCCACTACTAGAGAAAAAGATAAAATGACATAAATTACCTACAAAAAGAGCATTCCTGAAGGCAAATCCTTAAAAAAGGATACAGACTGAAAAATAATATTCTTTAGTCAGGAAACATCCTGAAACATATCTGAAAGGACTATTTGTGAATGAGGACTTCAATGGAAGTAGGAGTTCCCACTCAGTGGCTACAATGATATGTCATCTGTGGATAATTATTGTAAGAAAAAGTAGACAGAAATAGAAACTGGCAAAGGGAGATTTTAAAAGAGCATAATTTGTTTGAAGAAAAACCGTTTGTGTAAGAACATGGCCTTTGTTTTGCTAGCAAGATCAGTGAAGCCTTCTGCGTGATGATCTGCTGAGTTAGTGCTGACCAAAGGGGTAATAATGCAAGACAGAAAAACCCACCCCATTCTGAGAATTCTGAATATTATTTTAGCTTGGTTATCAGACTGGTTCAGGTTGGTTATGAAAGTGATTTTTCCCTCTTTTTTTTTTGTCTTTTGACAAGTAACATTGAGCTTACTGAATCACTCATGTGTCCTCACATTTTATTTCAAAAGTGCATGAAATTTTGTTATAAAAGAACAAAAAGAAGTGGAAGAGAATCCTGGTTTCTCAATGTAATTATTGGAAAGAAAACATGATGAGACCTTCCCTTCCCTTCCCTTCCCTTCCCTTCCCTTCCCTTCCCTTCCCTGCCCTGCCCTGCCCTGCCCTGNGCTTAACAAAATGAGCTGAATTTCAAGTGGTTAATCCCAGAAGATATAGCCTGTAATTTCTAGACATTCCTACACACTATTTGAAACACCAGATGTTATGTCAGTCCTCTCATCAGTTAAAAGTCTGGCAAAAACGCAGCTTACACTTCTGTAATTCTAGAGCCCAAATTTTCACACCTTTTTTATATATATATATGTCTTCACCAACCAGTATTTTAATGGTCAATTAAGATTGTGAAAACATGTTCAATTGATTCTGTGTACTGCAGTATTTTATTTCTGAATGTATTCTTATGTTTTGGGGTGTTTTTTGTAAAGCTTATAGGTATTTCTTAGGAGTATTCCATTTAGAAAAACAGATATAATGATACCTTTTTTCATATCACATAATTTACTTATTAACCTTAAAAAATGGTAAAATATCATAAAAATGAATTTATGACCCATGGGAAACACAATTTAGAATATATATCTGGAAAAGCAGGAATAGCTAATTGTGGTGGTTAGAAAATATGAAGGCAACATCCTTGTTTTGTAGGTTGTTTAGATCTCTATTTAGCTGGAGCTAAAATGTCTGACGAGCATGTTGTTTCTTAGAGAAACTTAAGAGTCTGTTTCATGCATATGGTTCCCTCTCAGGAGGCAGAGTCCATTAAGGCACTACATCCTGAAGGACAGAGTAAACAAGAACGCCTTCATTTTTGGAGGGCAGGTTCTTTATATTGCTCAGTGTCTCCAGGGAACCTGGATAGCCTTTCATTAGGTTAAAGACTGCCATACTGAAATACAGTGTCTCCAAACCAGAGAAGGAGGCTGAAATCTTTTACTGTCTTATGCAGAACTGAGAATGCTGTTGGCACTACTGGCATTAAACAAGAAAAATGGGGAGAGAAGAGAGAGTGAACGGCAGTCACAATTCCATAGCTGTCAGCCTTCAAACAGTCTTCACATTTCTATTGATTATTTGATTGTAGGGAACTTGTACTTCTATTCTGCACCATCCATTTACTCTGGAAAATGTAGGACCTCAAGCTAAGGACTGACAAGAGGATGGAGGAGTAGACGAGTGAGGCGTTTCTGTGAGAGAAGTAGGTGGGATAGCAGCACTCTGAATGGAGCAGTCACACTATTTGTTTTTCCCAGCCCTTCTAAGAAGCTTTGCAATGTGTTTTGCTGAAATGAGAGCACACAGATCTCCTTACAGTCCAGCAATACTGTTACAGATTTGTGGTTTTCCATCTATGTATAAATAGTATCCTACTATTACAAGTCTTCACAATTTTTTTTCTGTTTATTATTCAGCTACATTTCAGAATATCTAGCAGTATGATGATACTCCAGAAATGCTAAGCACAGTTATGCTTTAGAATAATTGTTTATTCTTAAAACATTGAACAGAAGAGGTAGGACACAAAAAAAGGTGCATTTAGATCCTAGGAACAAGAAGCATTTTGTTAATTGAATATACAAAGAAATAAAGCGTAATGAAGTTTGTAATTAAATGGTTATCAAATTAACTATTTAACTTACAGCTAATGGGCCACATTTTGCTTCTAGCTGTGTAAGTACACAACTGGATTCCATTGACTTGAGGAACTTGCAAAGCATTTACGTTGCTCTTATGAGTCTGGCTTTTTGTCATTGAAATAAGCAATTCTCGTAGTATTTCTGCTTCATAACATGAAAAATTTGAGTGCAGTAATGATAAACATTCGTAGTTCTGCCATGTACCTCCAAAATGAATCACATCTATTTCCAATCTGCTGACGAACGAACTGATGTGATGAACGCTGATGTGATATGGCACTGTAAAGTTTATCTTGGACCCCTATTGTCCTGATTATATGAGAAGTTAAGTTTACATCCACAGATATACATGTGGCTCTTCAGAAGAATGGGCCATATGAACAGACAACATACCTCTATTTAATTCTGTGGACTTGGTCCTGAAACCTTGAATTAGATTAAATACTTATTGATAAAAATTGTTCCCTTTGTGGTGTTTTTGCCATGGAAGATGCAACTACTTTTGCTGCACTTTTGCAGGCTTATATTTACAGTATTTTTAAATTTTTCAGAAAACTATAGGCCATGTCAAACATAAAAGATTTTTTTTTTTTCTGGTTGGACACAAAATTACTATTTGTATATCATGACATGGTTCTGGGTGATCTTCCAAAAATGTCCAGACTGGGATAAGAAAAAAGGTTGAAATAATAATTATGTAGATCAATATTTAATGTAATAAAATATTTTTTTCTCATGATTTCAACAGTATATCTGATTTTGTGAACATTAGACTATCAAAACCTTTGGTAATTTTGTACCAATACTGTGACAAAAAGTTTATATTTATATTTGAGGAAGGGGACAAAGAATGAGTTTGTTTTTGTCAGAGATGTAATATCAACTTTATTCAAAAATGCTTAGGGCAAAAGCACTGAATTGAATTCTTAAAACTTGAAAGGTGACAATCTATGACAATTTTTGAATTTCTGAAAATAGTGTTTAATTACCAACTAGATTATTATTTTAACCATCTGTATTTTTTTACCATCTGTATTTTAAAAAATAAATATGTATGTGTGTGTATATATATGAAAGTGTGTGTATACATATATATAAGTATGCATATATATATATGTATGCCTACACTTATATCTACCTATAATTCTTTAATTAAAATTGTCTTTATTGTGATGTAAGAATATTTCCATGTGAGTTGTGAGAGCTTTTAGGCTTAGAATGAAGAAAAAGTTCTTCATATAGCATATGTAGGAGATAAATGCTGTATCCACATAACCACCAAAAAGTCAGTCCACTTGTACAATGCTTCAATTTTTCTCATAAAGTAATATAAATTTTGGGTTGGGGTTGCTAAGAGCAAAAGTTCAGGCTTATATGTGGTTTGCAACTGCTTGAATATGGATTGAGGGACATTAATATTCCTGTGTTTTAAGTCTCTACCTTTTACATTTGACAAAATATCACATGGCAAAACTGGCCTGAAATTGACTGTCTGTAACTTTACTATTATAGCAATTAATTTGTCCAGTCAGATGGATGAATAGGCACATATGAAATGTATTTATGAGAAAGACAAAGAGTTCTTACAAAGGTCTCTCCTTTAGATATCTGAATTTAGTTTTAAAATACTGAATTCATGACAGTGTTTAATTATGCAGTAATTATTACAAGTAATGACAAAGATTTGTTCCCTTTCTAAATGCTGAACTTAGGTGAACTAATCAGTTTTTTAGTTACAATTATAATAAAGCTTGTAGTCCCAATGGCAGTTGCTTTCTGCTAAGAATTAAATCAGGGTTGTTCTGAGCATTGGTACTCTTCAGCCATGATACAGTTTTATCATTGTAAATTCTTTTTTGAAATATGGAAAATTAAACATTTTAAAAGCATTTTCAGGTTGGCAGTTTGCTAAGTTGAATTGAATATGTAATTAAATGTATCTCATATTTATTAATCATCCAATTTTAAGTTGTTTACTTATAATTTTTTTGAAGCCATTCATACAACTCTTTATAAGTGATGTAGTGATGTGGTTACATGAGTTTATGTGTAGTTATGTTCAGTACTGCACAACCAGCTAGATGGTGTCTGGTAACTTACAACACACCAAAAATATATAGGTTACAATAGGCTTCACATTAAGCTCAAAATTCAAGAATACGTGCATTTTTCTGTTTTCAGATTTATAGGAAATGCCTGCACTGACATCAAAGAACTTGAACCACTTTCAAAGAATGAATATTCTGCTGAATCATTTATTCCCAAATATAAATATCTTCCTTTAGTGATGATGAAAAGTGCATCAAAGGAAAAATTGCGTAATCAGTATATTTGATGGTTTTGAAGTGTATGAAAATTCTCCCATTGATTTTATTTTTTGGAAGCATGTAATGTCTTTACACTGTATATTTTTTCTTTTCCTGTTAGAGACTGTTTATTAGCCTACCATGCATAAGGAAAATCCCTGCTACAAAGGTATTTCAAATCTCAACTCATTATAACATCTCTATCAGTTACAGCTCTGGCTGTTTCTTAAAGTTGTTTTAAGTGATTAAATTATGCATGGTCTTTTAAGGGTAGATTTTTTGTTTACTTCCATCCAAACACATCGTGCAATGTAGTCAATACTGGTGGTGGAGATGATTTAAAAACACTGTATATTGATGGCTTTTTCAAGTCTATAACATTAATGTTTAAAAACATTCTAGCTCTTTGAAACAGCATTAGCTGTTACAGATTTTTTATTTTAATTTTCTGTTTCCTTGTTATTCTTTTTTTCCTACACATTACTGAATCAAACCGCCTGTCTTTGCTTTGAAGGCTGTTTTTTATTTTAAGTACAGAGCACAGTCGTGTGCGAAGGGATCTACGCTATTTTTCTTCAGTGTGTTTATTTCTTTTAAGGAAAAATATTGTACTCTTCTAAATAGCTATTAATTTTCTAAGGAGAAGCATATGGTCAGTGTTTATCCTCTCCTTCTCTCTCCATTCTTACGCTGTGAGGCAGTGAAGTGGTGTGTTTGGTTTTGTAGCTCTTTTGTAGTAAAGACCTTAAGCAAAATCCTCATCATTGTCAAAGGAAACAATGTTTTAGATAGGAATTTTTTAAAAATTCTACCTATACCATCACTAGTATAAAGTTGAAACACAAATACACACTTGCATAAATAAGCATTTATATTTTTTTGTTGGTTGGTTGGTTGGTTTTTTTTATTTGTTTGTTGGGTTTTTTTTGTTTGGGTTTTTTGGGGTTTTGTTTGTTTGTTTTTTGTTGTTTTGGCTTTGGGTTTGGATTTGTTTTGTTTTGTTTTGTTTTTTGGGTTTTTTTTTTCTGTTAATTTCTTTAAATGCACGTTGTCTCAAAAAGCAGATCTGTCTTATAATTAGACAGTGCTTATATAATGACTCTTTTCAGCAGAGTAGTTTAAGTGGTAGAGTGATTTCCTTATTGACAATTTCTGATTGGGTCTGAAATGTTTATTTTTAACTTTTTGGCATGACTAGTAATAGCTTCCAACAAGTAAGTGGCAATGTGCCGTAATATCATGTTGAACAGTAAAATCTATTGATTTATTATGCAATATATTACTTAATAATTTTTTAATGGTAAAAGTTTACTAATGCATATTGTACTAATATGTACATTAATTCTTCTTTAAGAGTACTTTTTCCTAAAGAATAAGAAGTTGCTACTCTCTTGCGAAAAGCTGCTTCTAAAAATATGAAAAGTAGTTAAGATAATGATTCTAAATTCAACAGATGTTAGAGATATAATTGAATGTATTTATGATGGGTAATATTTTTTCATCCACACATAATTTTATACTATGAGTGTGTTCTATAGTTTTCAGTATAATTTATATACTGTTATCTGTAATTAAATATTTTGTAAGATTTCTTGTATTACTAAGAAGTTTTGGTTAGATTTGGTTAGGATCAGAGCTTTAATTACGGAGAGGATAAAACCCATCTCATCAATCTATCTTCATACTATTTATCTAATGTGCAAGTCCAAATGATCCAGTTTTCAATTTCTTTAATGTTAAAATATGTATTAATTTTTCCTCCTTTGCTGTTTAACAGTTTGAGAATTATTTACTGTTGTATATAGTCATCTATGGTGAAATACCAAAAAAATTCACATCTTTGGTCTGATCAATACTATGTAATTTCAATTTACAGTTACGTAGTGAAACTATTTTATGTTTGTCTTAGACTTAGGTACCCTTATCTCCAGCTCTGTGTCTTTATATAAGGCCTCACAAACGTACACTTAATCATTAAAAAACTCAGTATTACTTCACAACCCTAACAGAAAGATCATTTAACACAGCAATGAAGATAAAACTTCCAAAGTAGATTTTGATTCTCTGACTACTTCCACATGTGAATAATTTAATTGATGTGAGTAGTCTTATCAGGTTCAATCAGAATTTTTTGTGTAACATATTTTTAAGTCTGGATTTGGAATTTAGATATATGTCTGACACATACAGGCTTATGACAATACTTAGTCTGAGTTCTGTTTTGTCTGATGGAGAAGGAAGTGTTTCTGAACCTGTTAGGATAATGATTACTGTTACAAAAGTGTTTTCTTCCTATGAAAAGGTATTTTCTGGATTTACTCATGTAGAGAATATACAATTAGGTGTGCGTGTATTAGAGAGCATTTTATGTTCAAAAAGGCCTGAGGACCTAATCTAAAACTAGTTCAGTTTCTGAAATACTTACTTTTTGTTTTCAGTTGAATGTTGCTGGCTGGAAGGTTGCTGATAATAATGTTTAAGCTTAATGGCAGAAAGGCACTGGGAGGGTTAATGAATATTTTTATTTATTCACATATTTGAACTGTAAAGCTATATATGAATATAAGTAGCTATAGGCTCTGAATGTCTTCATTTTGTTTAGTCTTCTAAAACAGGTTTGTTTTTGTTTTTTTTTACTTGATTTGAATGAATTATAAAGATGTTAAGTATCTGTCATTCAAATGCTTCAATAAGAATAGCTATTTTTACTGTTTTTGTTTTTATTAAGCTCAGAAAAAAATCAGGTCATGTCTATTTTTGGGACTGCCAGGGGTTTTAGGAGGTGAGTGAACAATTGCTAAGAGGCCTTGAACTTCTCCATGTTAAAGCAAGTTAAATGACCACAGTGGTTAAATAGGAGCTCATTTTAATGAGTTCATGATTTGGGAATGTGGTCAATTTATATTTATCTCTGCATTCTAAGTCTTGAAAAGATTAATATTGTCAAAATTGTTTATTAATACTGAGAAGGAAACACTTATTGTCAGGGCAGAGACTCTGAAAGCAAGTACTTTTGTTACCAAAGTTAAATCAGAGATTTCAATTTAACTGTCTAAATGAAGAGATAGAAAAGTAAAAACATACAGAACATAGAGTATTTAGGGTTAGAATATTACTTAGAATATTGCTAAATCTTAAACTTGTAAGCATATTTTTGATATGTACAGCCTTTCAACCCTTGATGTCAGATTCTTCATATAAAAGATGTTTTAGCTGTAGTTAGGGGAGCATAGTCAGAAATGAGTCAGGTATTTTGGTCTATCTTATTTTATCTCATCTTAGAAAAATCGGTTTTGTTGGCTTTTGTTTTGTTACACAAGCATCAAAATCTTTCATGTCAAGTTTGGAAATTATGATGTCACAAAGTGTCCCAGAGTCTGGACAAATAATAATCCAGTAGCAGTATTAAAATTGCTACAGCAAACTGAAATTTGAAATTAAGATATGATGTTCTGTGACCATGGGAGATACTTCTGAGAGTGCTTTGTTGTCAACTAATTGATAATTATGGCTTGTATTCTTCTAACACCTTTCTTCCCAAAGGATCCTAAAGTGCCTTACAAAATTAGGGCCTGTTCCTACCCTAATTGAAGTCAGTGGGAGCACTGCCAATGGGAACAGCACTGGGCACTTAGGAAGCTAATAAAAGGTGCATTCAAACATCACTTCTGCCACTGAAACGTGCAACTGTTCAACTTACACAGCAATATTCCCAGTGGTTTAAGACAGGAAGTGAATGTTATCATATACATATTGCAAATTTTAAAAAGAAAGTATGATTTTAAAGGGGTACATGGTCCAAATTAATATTAGTGTTAATAACAGTGATTTTGGTTAAGATTTCTGTTTGAGTCTTCATCCAAATAGATTTTTTGTATTTTTTTTCTGAAGATTTGAACATTAGTTCCAGTAGGTATAATGACTGATATCACTTTGATTATTCATATGTTGCGTGCACATATTTTGGAGTTCAGATTTGCATGGGTTTGGTGCAATAATTAAAATAATTTCAGAAAAATATAACATGGGCATACAAGTAATCTTCTATAGCTATTGTATCCTTTTGCTGATTAGTTTTTAATTTCTACCTGAGAAAGCCTGATATTACTGTCAGTATTTTGTGTGTGTTCCCATATTTGTTCAATTTACATATTGAGCTGATTGATGTGTGGAGGACAGGATTTGATGTTTGTATACCTGAAATTCCAGTTGAAATTAAGCATTATAAAACATATTCTTATATTTTTCTTTATTTTTAATATAAGGACATTTCATATAAAATTTGTCAGCTGCAAAAACACTAAGCAGCATGCATAGATTAAAAAAAAAAGTGAGAACTAATGCCGATATTTGTAATACTATGAAAAGGCCTGAATTGTTTTTCACTTGACATTTTTTTCTCAATCATTTATATTGGTGAATGAGAAAATAATTAAATTATTTAATGTTTTTAAAATTGTTGCTATTTAACAAAGGGGAAAACTTAGCTGTTGGACTGTTTTGTTTGCCTCTAGTCAGATACTTTAAGATGGGACTGAAAAATAAGCAGCTCAAAGAATAACTAACCAGAAGTTATCTAGTAGAATATGTAGCAACTGAAGTCTTTGAATCAGATGAATACATGTGCTGTATATTAAAAAAAAAGTTTTGAAAGTACAGGGCTAAATAAATTCAATTCTAGTCTTATTGAATCCTTCTAGTCTTACTCAATAAATATTTACTAAATCTGCCAGCAAATCAGTAAAGATGAAGCTTTGAATAATTGACCAGACAGACATTGTCTGTATAGTTCATTTGACTCATATATATTACCTTATTAAGCAACAGCAACAAAAAACAAAAACAAACACCAAAAAAACCCCCAAAACAAAACCAAAACCACAAACCAAAACCCAAAAGAGATGCAATATCACTTTTTAAATAATGTTCTCCTTTTCATATGGTACTTGCATAAAATATTTAGTGTAATTGAATACCCTGGGTGATCCCTGAACAAAAAGTTTGTAAGGTAGTTCAAAAAAGGGGTTTCCAGAGAAATAGCAGCATATTGTATACATCTGTTACATAGAGGGGGATTTCAAGTAGTTTTGAGTATGTAGAAGAAGGCACTCTTTTAGAACTAAATTCATCTGTAGCTCTAAATGTCATCCTCTACTAGAAACACAGTATTTTGCAAACTTTTCTGACAATTAGAACCTTGAAATATGCAAATTACTCAATTATGCAGAAAGAACAAGCGCTGTGTTTTCTTACTTATATTTTTGGCTAGAAAATGCACATCTTCTCCAATAAGAATTTGACATAAGTAAAAAATAATTTGGCACAACTGTTTCAGAAAGCTACAGAGAAATATGGAAAACAACCACTGAAGTTAACAGCCAATTAGTTTTGTTGTCTTTGGTATGTGTTTTCAATAAAAGTATTATATTCTTAATACTTCTAATTAAGTCATTATTATGTCATAAACCTAGGTTACAGTATAATGAGTTAAATCAGGGGTTAAATCCTCTTCACATAGTATGAGTCATTGATGTGTGTAAAGAAAAAACCTATGAAATAGTTAAGGATGTGAAATCTGGTGCCTGGATTTGGAGCTATTGATATATTAAGTTTGATATTGCATAGTCTGTTTTATACACACACAAATTCAAGAAAGAAGTAATTATGCATGTGCTGATGACAAGCCAGGAGGAATTTAGCACTTCAGTCAAAAGATAGGATTAGATTTTATCCTAAGGATAGGATTAGTGTGTGATCCCATGGTCACTTAACAAGTTTCCTGTTAGTTCTTCCCTAAGGCCTTTTTTTTCTAGTCCATAGGCAGGCAAAACACCCAAAGAAATCTGTGCACTTTTTCTTAGCAAAGAAGTTTTCAATATCTTCTGTAAACTTCAAATTATTTAATACATCTATATAATAAATAAAGGGCTAAATGACAGTTAGTAAAAAAGAAAAATTACAATGAAGTTTTATGCCTTAAAATATCTGGGCCTAAATGACTAATGCAATACAAACATCACACATCCATCTCATAAGAGAAATAAATTAGCTGCTGTCAAATTCTACATTCTTTTCCGATTTCCATCTTGCTTAGCAAAGAAGCATTGTAGGATCCGACCTTTAAAATATTTTGTATTGTATTTCTTCACTAATAAATATTTTGTAAGACTTTACTGGGTACTACAATACTTTTCATTAATTTCCAATTAAGCATGTTTTTATTAGTATATCTGTAAGCATCATAGGAAATACCAACTTTGTATAAGAAAGTGAGGTGAAGATAACGCTTTTTTTTTTTTTTTTTGTAGACATGCTCAATATAAACATAAACTGACATCATTTTCCTGGGAAAGTACTATTTTTCAAATATGTTTTAGAATTTGTTGAATAAAAATCTTCCTGACAAGCAAAATATGACTTTGACTAAAATAAAAAGTCATTCAATTTACCTAGTTTTGTATTGAATTAAAGCCTTTGTCAAAAATCTCAAAATTTGAATATGTATCACCAATTTTGAAAACAAAAAACAACCCCAACAAAATCTGTCAGTAAACAATTGGTTTATCTGGACAGTTAGAAACAGCTGAATGCTTTCTTCCAGAATGACCAGCTTTATAATCTAAAGTTTAATTAATATATCAGAGTAATTAAGATTATAAAATACACATTTTCATGCACAGTCATCTCATATTTGCAAGCTATCCCAATGGATTTTTTACCAATGCATTATGTTGTTTAGGCTTTAAAATAATTTATATAATTAATAATTAAATAATCCTTTAATATTTTTTTTAATAGATCTTTAAAAAGCCATACTAAAAAAAAAAATAGGCCAAGCAATGTTTTTTTATACAATTTTTTAAATGGGTTATTGTCAAATAAAGTGTATAATTAAAGAGTGGATCTATAGCAAAAATATTTCTTTCAGTAATTAATATATTGCTCATATTTATATTTGCATGTTCTGGCCAATTTTACTTCCAGAAATTTAATAATATCACCAGGAGATACTTATGGGAGTAAAGCTCTTCATTTGTCTAAGCATTTGCAGAATTGAGCCTTCAATTTTTGATTGTTTGATCAAGTGGGAAAAATATCTACTCAGAAGTCACTGGAGCTTTTGAGATCATAAAACTGGTTCATGTATTTTTGTCTGACACTTTGTACGTTATCCTCCAATGAACAGTAAAGAAAGCAAATATCAAAAAATACCTCAGAAATCCAGTGAGATACTTAACAGAATAATAATCCAAAGACTGTCCTTAGATTGATAATGTTTGTATTTGCAGTATTAAACATTAAGCATTAGAAACATTAGATAAAATCATATATATATAACATTGTAACCACAGACACGTGTTTCTATGTATAATTTTCCTTTTCATTTAGACAGCATCATAGGTGTACATGATATCTCTGTATGCTCATATATGTATATAAAGATCTCATGTACTTAAAAGCACATTAGACCTAAATTGTGCAGCAAAGTGCCTCCATAATATATCTGGCAATTTAACTGAGTTATGTTACAATATTAGTTTATTAAATTCTGTCAGATAGTTTTCATGGTTACTGGTATATTTTGGGGAAAAACAAACAAATGAAGCAAAGGAAAAAAACCCCAAACCTGGAATATGTAACAAGGAATCTTTTCATTCTGACAGAGAAAAACTATTCCTGTGTGCTTAGGCACTTCACAAGAGAAGAATTTTTTGCAATATGATGCCTCCTGTGGTGCAGTGAGGCGTGAAGCAATACAAGAGGTAGATGGAGCTGAAGAATGTCATATGAGGAAGTGCCACATCATAGGAAACATTCACAAGTGGAAGACAGCTGTTGTTATGAACTATTAAAGACATCAGCAGGGTGTTCATTTCTTTCAAGGTTTCAGAAGCCTGAGATGGCATTTCCTTCTATTTGTCTCCCTCTGCTGTCTTTCCTCCTCCCTCTCAAGGAATGTCTGCTACATCAGGTAACTTTCATAGTGGCGTGCACTGAATCGTGAGGGTTCTGCCACTTGCAGCCCTCTCTTTTGCCCTCAGTTAAAGATTAGCTGGGACTGGGCATCATAGCACCAAAGAAAAGCCCTCATGCTTAAAAAAGCACTTCAGGTAGGATTAAACAAGCAGACATGCTGAAAAGCTACTGAAATGGCTGAAAGCTGGTATTGTTTGGAAGGAGATACATTTATAATTGTATGCCTAGTGACATACAATTATATGTATGTCAACTTTATATGATTATAAACTATACAATTATTAAGTTTAGACAGTGATCACTGGTTTTCAAGGATGGATTAGGGGATGAGCATAACCAAGAGAAAACTGGATTAGCAGTAACATTCACTATTCTTATTAGACCAAGTCTTAGTCCTTAGTTATATACACATAACTCCTGTGACTTTAGTAACTTGTTTTACTTAAATCAAAATGTAATTAGCCATGACTATGTTTTAATTTCTGTATATATATATATGTATCTGTACACACACACACGCACACCAAAAAACCACCCATGTATAGCTTTCCACACTGTTTTTTCATATAGGATTGTAACAAAATAGTGGCCTAAGCTTTTTATGCTAAAAACCCCTTGATGGCTGTAACATCAAGGTTGTGCAATCCACAAATTATTTGCGTAATAATTTCCTGTGAAGATTTGTATGCAAGCTGTGGCCTTGATTTCTCCATGTGTCTTATACAGTGAACTCTGTTGATGTTTGTGTCTGCTCCTGATTTAGATCAGACTAAGTGAAAGGGTGTGCAAAGGATGTGTCCAGAGTGCATTAGTCTGCTTCTTGAGGTTAAGCACATCAGAATAATGAAAAATAGCTTTAAATTAAATTTATATTCTACATTTCGGAAACTTAATTGGGGCTATTGTCACTTATTTAGCATACAACATGGTTCAAAACCAACTGACACAGAGGTCACATACAGCAGACATAAAATTTCAAAGCATAATGGAGTTCAGATTCTGAAGGGTTCTTTTTCAGTATAGCTACATATAATGTGAAATGACTGCAAAACCCCAACAGCCATATAATAATAATATTATCAGGAGTAATATTTTCTCATAGATTTACCTCATTGAAGCAGATGTTAGTAATTAAACACCAGAGATGCTTCTTGATAATAATGTTTTCACTACTACAGATTCATTAGAAAACAGTATCTGCATTATTCTAGATATCATGCAGAGGGAATGCAAGTATTTTTAGTTTTTTAGTTGTGGTGAAATATGAAGGGGTTTCTGAGCTATTCCTTGTACAAGGGTCAGGTCTGTCTTTTAAGAAGAGCTTTTTGTCTTGATTTGGTTTTTTAAATGTAAATGCATCTATTAAGGTATTTTAGTACTGAATGTCAAAATTACTCCATGATGACCTGCATTTAAAAATATAATATATGATCTCTAGCAAAGCAATATCCTGATAGTTTCTAATTAAGGATCTTTTATTCTCTGGAAGAATGCTCCAGATCACTATTTCAATAGCTTTGTTCTCTTGTCGTTATTGTACAATGTTTCTATTGCATTCACACATTTGTTGGTATCTGCCAAGCAGAACCAAATTTAGCCTGAAGCCTGGAGGAAGATGAAAGGAAAATATATTAGGCATATGGATGATAATTTGGATGGAAAAAAAAAGGTGTTGACAATTTTATGCTCGTATTTTTGGTTACACAACCTATATGTCAACTTTTTTATATACACATTATGTATAATTTCAGATGTCAAAGTTTACATCAACAAACAAAAATTGTATATGCAAAATTACACCCAGAGTTTTGTATCCACCTTTTAATATAGCACATAAAGCAGCTTATGTAGGAGAATTGACCCAACCAGCAGGAAAAGTTCAGGGCATTTGGAAAATCTGGTATTACTATTCTGATCATTAATAGAAAGTGTTAACAGTATGCTGAAGAATAGTTCTACACATCTTTTCTATTAGAACATCAAGTCTTAACTGCATATTACGTCTTTCTATGACACTTGATTATTACAAAACTTTCCATCTGTAACAGAAATTGCATATATATTACAAAGTATTTCAAATTGTACCACCCCTCCCTTCAAACTTTTCATTATCACTTCACTGGAATTCTTTTCTTTGCAGTTATCAAATTATTCCCTTTATGAAAGCTGCTTTATTTATTTTACTACTTAATTAATTCTAATTAAGAAAGTAGTTTTCTTCTCAACTCTGCATTTTACAGTTGATTGACATATCATGAATACTTTGAACTTTCTGTTCTTCTATGTCAGTTGGGCCTGTTGCATTGCATGGACTAATGAATGCTGAATTGTTTTGAATAGAGGTCCTGAAAGAGTGCCAGAAAATATGTTCTTTCTTTCTTAGATGAATATAACAGTTTGCTTTTTGCCTAGCTATCCTAAAACAGTCTTATTCACAGGCCCTTTTTAAGTCAGCCATTGCAAAATGAAAAGAAAATCTGATCTTATTAAAATTGCAGAGCTATAATGAGTCAGGCTTTCCAAGTGTTCTACATATTGGTACTGTAGGCAATGTATAGTTAGAAATGAAACTGGTCTGAAGTAAAAGTGGTTTGTGAATTCTTATATTCTGAAACTTTCATATCAGTGTACAATGTGCTATGTGGGATTTTGTGATTAAGATTGTTATTCACTATACTTCCTTGTAAATGAGAAGTGCACTTTATACTAATCACAGGGTAAATTTTTTGTTCAGATCTGTGTGATCTGCTCAGTCACAGATCCAGAATGACTTTATTTGAGCCTTTATGAGATAATTCACTTCATGTGGAGATGGTCTAAACTCAATGCATGAGTTCACTTCCTTCTTACTTTAGAGCAGTTCAGTACATAAAAAGTAGAATAGACTGTTCTCAGTAGATTCATTCTGCAAATATATTTTTTTTTAATTTAATCTGAACATTTAACCTTAAGCTAAAGGTATGAAGGGGTCTTAAATTTCTTTCAGAAGAATGGTTAGTTTCCTTTTTTAATTCTATTGTTATTGAAATCACAGAATAGCACATAGATGTGAATATTAATAAAAATTCTTGGAGACTTCAGGACTGTAACAGCTTTGAACAACTCTAAGTACCACACAAAAGTTCAAGGTGGATTTTTATCAGTAACAAAGCAGTTTCAGTCAATAAATAGGAAGTGATTTTTCTTTCTAAGTTTTCAATTTTATACCAAAAAAACACTTGTGGAAATCACAATCTGTTTTTCACATAGTGGCCAATATATTGGGGATTATGTTTGCTGTCTAAGAATCAAGTATATTAAAAACTGGGCTACAAAGCTATTCTGGTCTGGCATTGCATGCATTAAAGGTGGTCTGTTCTCAACAGAATAGTATCTCAAGGAATTATCAGAACTGCCATACGCACAGTAAAATGCCTCCCTGATGTGTGAGATATATTAAACTTGTGAAGACCAGTGCTCCCTTGCATCTGTTGAAATAACTAGCTGTCAGTCACTATGGAGATTGGAGAAGAAAAAGCCCCTGGTGATACAACTTGTCACATCTTTCTCCCACCTTTCTCCCACACTTGCACACACATGCGTGCACAAACATACCCACATTCCCAATCTAGTACTGTTTTTAAAATAACAAAAAACAAAACAAAAAAATCCCAAAAAACAAACAAACAAAAAAAAAAAAACAAAAGAACCGTAACAACTGCCCAAAAATACAACAATCCAGTTTTTTTTTTTTTAAATTAGTGTTTATTTCTACAACTTTAGACTCTGTCATGTGGAAAGACTGCTAAAATGATGAAATTATTAGAGGAAAAGAAGTCTGAATATTTTTAACTATGTTCAAATTACATCTTTCCTGAATGGTAGCATGACTATCTCAATTATATAAGGAGCTACTTTGAAGTGTGTATAATAATCAGAAAAATTTTGAATGAAATTTTGGTTTTTCTGTTGATAAACTCTGTATACCAATGTGCCTTGGTGCTGCTATCACAATACTGTCACCTGACATGCATTTATGCTACTTCATCCAAAATGTTGTCCTAAAATATTTACGGTCTTGCTTGAGAAACTTCTGGGCAATAAGGGAACACTGTGAAACGTAACTTTGATATGGCATGACTATTTCTGATAGTTTGTTACATCTAATTTCCAAATGCTGGCATTTAACATATTCCCCTGTGTAACTTGCTGAACCATTTCCAGTATTATTGATGGTTTTATCTAAAAGAACCCCCACCCTTTAATCAGTGGTATCAGTTTACTTTTCAGAGCAGTTAATTGTCTAATGTTCAAAGCACACATAAATCAAATAGTAATTCAAGAATTTAATTATGCTAAAAGCATTGGTAAATTGAATAGCAAAAATGACTGGCTGCCCCGGCAGTCTTGATTTACAAAAAAAAAAAAAACAAAAAAAGGGGGTAAAAATAACAAACTCAAAGAAGTGGAAGTAGCAAGACAATATGTCAGGAAATCTTGAAATGTTAAACTGCTATGGGAGTAGAAATATCTTTGAAGTTACTGCCTTGATTTTTAGTAGAAAATAGGAAACAGAACTTTATAATGAAGAAAAAATATTCCAATTAAAACCATTCTGAAATACTAATATAATCAGTAGTAATAGGGTACATTTTTATTATTGTGTGGTCCATGGAAAAATGTACTTTGTTCTAAAAACCTGATGTGAATATTTCATGTATTGTAGTAATTTTGGGTTTGACAGTGGAAGTGTGATTATCAGAATCAGACAAACATCATTATTTTCTAAACAAAATAGGAAACATTGGAAAGATTTTTTTTCTAGAGAAGAATATAGAATTATTTTGCAGTCACTGGGAAAGATCAATTTAGTTATATCTTATTAACCTCTAATTCTTATGATTTTATGATCAGATCTTATGTAATCTTTTCCAGTGAAATGGAAATGTGCCTGCTGAAGATTGTAGGATTCATTATTTTAGACTCAAATCAATAATTCATATACAATATTTACTGGTATTAAAGCACTGCATTTTAGGCTGAATTCTGTTTCCTCCAGTTATCTCAGAATCATCCCATCCATAGCATTCTTAGAGATTATTTCCATCTGAAAAGCAGTCAAAAGTTCCTAGTTTGTTTTGGTTTTTTCCTGTTTTGCTTCAGTTTTGGTTTGTTTTTTTTGTTTGTTTTTTTCGTTTTTTTTTAATTTGTCTTTTATTTTAGGGGTTTTTTTGGCTATTAGTTTGTTTTTTAAATATTTTTATTACTCACACATAGTTTGGTCACAGAGACTGACTTCAAGCAACTTGTATAACTGTTTAAATGTAAGGCTTATTCTTTGGGAGCTAGAAAGTAGAGAGTTGCTAGATCCTGTAATCTTCCAGGGAATTAATCTCAATCATTTTCCAATCTACCTCTTTGAGGATGAATGCACAGTAGAGATGCTGGGTAAATCAATTAATGTTTGCCTCAGTAATGCGTGAAATTTTTAAAATATGGAATTATCCATCTAAAAATGGGAGCTGAATGTAATTTCTGTCAGGTTTTCTGTTGGTACTACTTTTTTACTGAATTCTTTAGCCTTCTCTTTACTTACAAGTGCAATTACCAGGAAATGGGCTTTTTAATGCAAGAAATACTTATGTCAAGAAAAAATCTTTTTCTTGAGAAGTATGGATATTGCAAAAAGGGTCTTGTTGAAATTATGCTTTTCAATAAAAGGGCTTTTTCACACAAAAGGGACAGATAGTAGAAAAGTATGTGAATATTCTTCAAATTTTATTAAAATAATTGAAGTTTCACTTGTTGAATGCAGGCTGATATCAAATGTCATCAGTTTCCAATATGAATTTGATATCCTTCCTTGATGTAAGATTAGAAAGTGCTTGACTGATGCTTCCCATGGAAACTAGAAGCTATGACACTGTGAAAGTTTTGGAAATAGTATTTGGATAGTAATTAAATACTTAGAGAAAAAAAAAGAAAAGTTACTTAAACTTTATGTCAACATTTGAGATATTTCACTAACTTTTAAATCTGGTGAAGGAGGAGAATGACACATTATATCTTTTTGTTCTCTTTCCTGCGGTGTCTAACATCATCATGTGAACAAGATAATAGGTCCATAACTATCATGCTTCTTCTGCCTGGCATGTGTGTGATATCAATCATCAGAAACAACAGCCCTACTACCATAAGGCTGCTAAAGCAGGGGGAATAAATTTAAAATGAATAACATCCTTTTCTGACCCAACTTTCATATTTGCCCCATGTATTTAGTTTTTCTATGGAATGCTGCCTTTTATTTGTAAGAATAGAGTGTTCCTTTTTCAAGTGATCTTTTTCCAACTATTTCTTGCATTACTTTATGTCATGACTAGATCATAATTTATTGATATCTGTATAAATCAGGAATAGCTGCTGTGAAGCACTGAGCCATTTCTCTAAAAGAGAAGGAGACTGTATTTCTTGGTTCATCATGTCATAGTGAAATGATGAACCAATAGCAATTTCTATTATTAGAATCACTTATATTATTCTAATAGACTTCTAATACTTACTTCTAATAACTTCTATGACATTTCTAAACCCCATGTTTCTCACATTGTTCCCTAAAACACCTATTTTGTGATAAAACCTAGTGTTTCAATAATCTAATAAAACCCCCCAACTCAGTTTGGCTTTCAATATTTTCCCAAAAGTGTACCACAATGTCCCTAACCCAGGAACAAATACTTGTAGTGGTGAGATATATCTGCAGAAAGTCAATGATTTACATTGAAATTATTTTTAAAAAGTCAGTTCATGTGTTCTGAAAAGAAGTCTTGTGGGTTTTAAGAATAGAATAGAATAGAATAGAATAGAATAGAATAGAATAGAATAGAATAGAACTATTTTGGTTGAAAGGAACCAATACTGACTCTCAACTCCAACTGCCTGACCAATTCAAGGTTGACCAAGTTAAATCATGTTGTTAAGGACATTGTCCAAATACCTCTTTAACCCTGACAAGCTTGGGGCATCAAACAACTCTTCTAGGAAGGTTGTTCCAATGTTTCATTAAATTCTTCCTAATATCCAGAGTCTAATGTCAAGAAACAGCTCTAATGCAACATAGATCTTAAAAGAATTTATCTTGTTTTTTTAATTCTTTTAATTCTTCTCTTAATCTTCTAAATTTCATTAAGTGCAACCTAAATTCAAAGAAATCTTTACTGCTTCATGAAGTCCTGTCATTGCTATGTATTTCAAGCACACATTACAGGTTTTATTGTTTAATGTTACAATATGCTTAAGTGATCTTCATTTCCTAACATCCTCAAATCTTAAATCTGCAGGTTAACAAGCAGGCTTTTTATTTTTCTTCTCCCACTCTTTTAAGTCCTTATTGTTTTAAAATTAACTTAGTGTAATACTCTTGTGATCATGATTTTATTTTCCCATAGGAATGCCCAAGATAAAGGTGGAGATATGGTTTTTTATTGTTAATGTAATTTGGCTGAAAGTAGGAAACTAAGATCTAAACCGTGGAATTTAATAGCAGTGATGGTACTGAATTAGATAAAAAATAAAAATGTCCATGGTTAAGAAAGTATACATTTGGTAGAGTAAAAAGAATTGTTTTTATCTCTCACTAATAAGACCTTATGTATCAAACCAACACAACAACAGAGAACACTACATAGAGGTCTACTGGCCTACCTCTATTTGTTCATTAACATAAACCTAAAATGTGTTTATATCCCAAAAGAGCTATCTCTCTACAATAAGATTATGTAACATCTACATTAAGCTTATGTGCTACAGTTAGTGATGAGATGTAATGACAAGCCTTCTCCAGTCTGAGAAATCCCAATTCTTTTAGGCTTTCATGATTGGAGACAGGTAATATACAAGACTGTTAAACCAGCTAAAAACTGTGTACCATGCCAAACTGGGGAAAATCAAGCTAAGCTTCCAAAGAAAATTATACTCCCATTGAAGAAAAACAGGATACTCACAGAAAATATATGATATATCCACTCTGAGAAAGAAAAAAGATGTGTGCAAAGGCATTTGAAGGACTTCAATATATTACATATCATACTCAAATGCTATTCACTTAGTACAATAAAATAGTTATTACTTTCCTATTATTGTTTTTTAAAATTAATGAGATATTCCTCATTAGATGATAATAATTATCTTTCAAACATAAACTAGAGGATAGATGCTTTAAACAAGAAATCTGAGTTTGTGATATAGAAAAATAAAAGAGACTGAAAGAAAAATTTGGTTTTGTGTTTCAGCAGCAATCTATTTTATCTTTAGAACTGGATTTTCCACAGGCTATATGTGGAAAAGTAAATGACTTGCAAACTCAAAATTGAACATACTTTTAAGTCATGTTTGTCAATACAAATATTTTATTCAGAAATCTTCTATAGAATATACTAGTAAAATAAAAATAATAACACGTATGCCCATCTTATATATTTTAGGCAAGTGAGACAAAGTCAATTGAAATGCAAGCAAGTAGGCTGTGGAAATATTTAATTTATAACTCTAGAAGAAAATATAGAAAATATCTGGGAAGGTATTTAAATAATTTCAGTGGGGAGAAAAAGAGTAATTTGTATCAACCTTTCTTGGGGAAAAATATAAAACAGGGATACATATCAGGAAATTGATTCAAAGATCCATTTCATCCTCTGCTTCAGGGAAAAGGGGTCCTATGATGCCTTGTACGATGCTTAAGATATATAGAGTGGCAATGTGTCTTTTTATAGCTCAGTCATATCTAGAGATTATCATAAATTCAGAAACATAAGCAAAAATATAGGAAATTCTTTCCTCAGTCTCCCAACTATCAGCACAACAGAACTGCATCTTCATCTCACTTGCACCTTAAAGTGTAGATCACACTAGCATTGTGTTAGGAGCTGTATAAAGCAAATCCCGCCCTAGATAGCTTCAAGGATAAATCAAGAGATGGAGGACAAATAAAACAATTTAAAAAAACAAAGAAGATCAGTAACTTCTATTTTAAAATTTATAAAAAATTTGATTTTTATGAGTCTTTAAATGAGTACACAGCATTAGCACCACCAACAATCCCAGGCTTTAGAAGGTGTGAAACCTAAATTTAATTTAGTTGATGGTGTAATTCTAATGCTAATGCTATTGCATGGGCTTCTTTCTGTAAAACAGACACACTAAACTCTTATATCCACTATTTATGTGTATACATTAACAAATACAAGCACAAAGGGGAAAGAAAGCATATCTTAAAGCCAACAAAGAGATAACTCAATAATCTTTAATTAATCAGATCCAATCCTAATTTACACAGTTGTCCAATCTGGGTCTTGTTTGAAGAATTAAGTACAACCTTGGTACTTTGTGTAGAATTAATTTCACCCAATGAAAAAGGGCCTTTGAGAAGTACTTCTTCACCTAGTTGCTGTAGACTTACTTTCTGTAAGTTTTAAATAAATATTATATTAGATCATTGTTGGATAGGTTGGAAAAGCTACCTGATACTTTCTTTTGCCTGTATTTATGTGATGAATACACATTAACCCTTTGGTTAACAGCCATGGAAATAAAAATTTAGGGAAATACTAACATGATTTAGCAGAAAAATTAAAATAAATGAATGAGTGAATGAATGAATGAATGAATGAATGAATGAATGAATGAAACAAATAAATTAAATTGATCAATAGATATTTTCCTGTGAAATATCTGACATATTTCAAATGGGAAATATGAAGTATTTCTTTCTGAGTCAGCTTGGCAAATTTGGTAGCACTGTTTTTTATTTAAATCTGCAGTTTCAATCAGGATAAACTTTATCAATACACCACTCTCCAAAGGAGAGGAAGATATTTTCTGTCCAGATGTTAAGGCTCATTTAAATTGTCAGTGGCATATATATCTATACATATCCTTTTATTTAGATCATTTTATTAGCACCTTGTTGCCTTAGCTACAACAACACGAGGTCACAATTTAACAGCACTTAATATCCTCACTCATTTTTATTAAATGTTTATAACCTTTTATAAAAGGTGATAAAAACAGAAACTTGTATATATAAAAAGAAAATATTTTGTCTATAAAAATGTGTATATTTTTAAATTTTTTGAAAATTATGGATCTGAGGTACATTTATCAATTTCTCTTCTCAATATCTATATTAGACATTGAAGTAATGTTCCAAGTGGATTGTTATGGATTGTAAATTGGTCATTTGGATTTTCAAAACCTTCAGTGCTTACAATTTGATTTCTATATGACACCATTAATATAGACAAGTTGCACAATATCACAAGAAAGAAAACTGTCATATATCCAGGTATGGAATTATGACTTTCATATACAATTTAGCACACTGAGCTAATACTGATGTTCTAAGATCACAGAGGAAAATGCCACTAATGAATCACCACAGTTAAAGTGTGTAGCATCTATGGGTTCACAGGGACATGCTTTTCTAGCTTGACATTAGCCAACTAAATGTGAATGTTCTTACTTTAGGCCAGTTTTCTTTCACAGATAGAGCAGAAAGAAAATACTTCTGCCAAATGTCCTTTTCCTACCCATTACAGTGTAGCAGAGTAGTGGAGATAGATAAAACTCTGAGTCAGGCATGATAAATATGCCTCTGTTTATATGGATGATTATGATTAGATATTTTGCAAATAAATTATCTGAATACTGTTAATGCAGTACATAATATAAGCTGGTTTCACTAGAAAAATACAGGTTTGCAGTCTTTGGCTTTATAGAATTCACAGTTACAAAGCAACAAAGCACCTACCTGGCTACTTTAGGATATTATCTGTGTATGTGACCAAATCTTAGTCTGTTTACTTACATGAGTAAAGTGAGTGCTCCCTGTTTTTGGGCTGGATGTACCCTGCAAGCATCCCTGCCAGGGCAGGGGGCGATCTGCCTAGATAGAAGCTGCCTGCAACCTCTGGAGAACAATTTGCCTGGTTGACCCAGTCTCCAGCAGCATTTTATATCTTTTTGCAAGCCAACGTGTACCAAAGTCAATTGCAATCATCACAGCTCACCTGTCTGGAATGCATTCACAATGTGAGCATCCAGAGGATTCCTCCTGAAACTTCCATGCTGAGTTCTTATCTTAAGACAAATCATATCAGAGACAATCCCAAGGGACAGGGTGTGTGTGGGGGGTAAGAAAGCATGGGAAGATGCAGCTATCTTTCATCCCTTAGGGAGCTAAGAGAATGATAATGACAAAATGGGTAGCTTTAGGTATTTTAAGGTAAATATAATTAATTCCAGATGCAATGACTGCTGAGAAAAAGTATAAATTTCATCTCGTATATGACTGGAACACAAAAGATATAGGAAAAAAATCAGTAAAAATTCTGCTGTTGATACACAGTAGAAGAGTTAAAAATTAATGTTTTCCACTGTCCCATGGATTCCCAAGGGCTATGGGAATTGATTTAAAATTCTTGCTTGGCCTGTCTGATGATTTATTTAGTGCTTTCTTCCATGCTGCTGTAAGGGAGGTATGTACGTGGATGCAAAACATCAGACTGGAGTTTGGGTAAAGTGCAACACTAATGATACTCTATGAAAAAGGCAGTTTTGAGGAACTTGAGGTACTATTAATCCCATTTTCTGTTAATCATCTTAAATCCTTTAAAAAAATCTATTTCAGAGTCGTATTAGGCTAGTATTCATTAATCATAGATCCATTTTTGGGATGGTCCAATGTCACTAGAGAGAAGGAAGCTCTTGGAAGCTTCAACTGTCCTGAAGAAGCCACCTTCACAGATATGTACCTTTGTCACCTACATGTTCAGTTCAGAGTAAAAGCTCCTTCCTACAAGGAGAGAGTTCAATAGAGATTCAGTAATGGCCGGAGCCTTCTTTTTTTGCCAAACCATGTACTATGATAATACATAATTATAATAATACTAAAATGTTGCTCTCTCTTGATCTTCTTTTGTCAACCTACCAGTCTGCTTTAAGCCAGAAAGACTGTATAGTTCACTGCATCTCAATTAGACATACCCATCTGAAGGTCTTGGCCCTTAAGAACATGACCTTGACTCGGTTAAACAATCAAAACCGTGCTTACAAATGTGTCTATGATGTGTCTTGCTGAATCAGACACTGGCCTTGTAATACGCTGGGAACACACTGCTGCACAACTTGAGGTGCCCTCAGTCATTTTTATAATAAATAAGCTCTTGCTGCCTCAGCTATTCTCTATTTACTTGCTCCAAGGCAGCCTACTGGGAATCACAGGATGCAATATGTAACAGAGAACTAGAAAAGAGACATTTTTTTCTATTTTATGACCTCTGTGAAACAAAATAAGCCATATTTCCATCCTGCATTATTCTCACAGAGAGTGAAAAAAAAATGCATAAAATTTTGGTTTTTTTGTTATTACATAAGATAAGACTCCAAAAGTGATTAAAAAACATCTCATACTTCCAGAAATAACTATTACATTGAATGATAGTTTTGTATTGGTTTATCTCTCTTTCTCCACTTTAAATTGCAGAAACGATCCTTAAAGTTTAATCAACAAAAGAATCTGGGGAATCTGTTAAACTGACTGTTCAAAAAGAATATTGAAACAATATTGGTTAAAATAATTAACCAAAACCATACAACAGAGGGTTATTTTCTATCACACAAGAAGTAAGACCTACAGAAAATGTAGAGTTGTGACCTTTTCCAGCCAATTCAGGTAAAGTCACATTAGACAGTCCTGAGTTTGCAGTAGACTACATTTGGTTTAATTTCATTTTAGGCTTATGAACTGTTATAAATCTGAGCAGCAAAGAAACAGAGTGACATATTGTTTACATGTGCAAACTTTCATTTTGAAAACTGATCTAAAAGCACCCCTTTGAACTCTACGGTGAATAGAATTATGATCTAATTCTGTATCTCATTTTTTATCAGTCTTTTCCCATAAAATATTTTTCTTACAAATCTTTACTTCTCATACTGATTTTTTTTTTTTTCTGAACAGTATAGAGCGTTTAGTATTAATCTAGAGTACATAATGGTTAAAATTGTAAGCAAAAACATAGAATACAAATAAATTAATATTCTAAACAAAAACTTACATAAAGCACAATTAACTGCCTTGTTCTCATGTGCAGAAGTCTCAAACAATGCTAACAAGCATCCCTTAGCAACAGTTTGTCAGTATTACTGTGAAACATTTTGTACATTTCCACCATCTTTGAGCATGCAGTTTGTACACCAGCAGTTTGTACTTTGTAGTGACTTCTCTGAAATATCAGCAGACTTTTTTGTCTATGATCACAACTTTCTGTGTGGTCTTGGAGTTTTTTAAGTTTTAGATTATTAGACAGAAGTATTTCTAAATAAGAGATCACCATTGTAGTGTTAATGGAAATTTTAGAGAATATAGAAGGGCTGTTCTTTAACTCATCCAATTCCAAGTATCAGAAAGTCATCCAATTAAAGTTAGTAATTTTTGGTTTACTGGTAGTCAATAATGAGAGTAAGATATTAAATTGGTCCTTTACAAAGATGGGTTGAGTCTGTCTGGATGCAAAAAGCCTACAAAGCCATCCTATCACTCAACTCCTCATCTGAATATGAAAAAATACAATGGAAGTCTCATGGGTGAAGACAAGGACAGGGAGATTATTCACCAATTATCATTATATGTAAAACAGACTCGACTTAGGGAAATTATTTTTGTTGTAAATTAATAATATTCTTCCCCTGCTTGGGCTTTCTGTGGGCTGCAGCTTCTTTCAGGGCACATCCACCTGCTCTGGCATGGGGTCCCCATGAGCTGCAGTGTGGAAATCTGTCTCACTGTGGCAATTTCCAAGGATTACAGTGCAATCTTGGCTCTTCCCCTGGGGTGCCTCCCCCAGTTTTTTCTCAGGATGCCTACAAGGCTGTTTCCTTCTTATTTTATCACTCCTCTCTTTTGCCTTCTGTTGCACAGCATATTTTGCCCTTTCTTAAATATATTATCACCAAAGTGCCACAAATGTCCCTGGTGAGCTCAGCTTTGTCCAGTGGTGGGTCCGTCTCGGAGTTATCTGAAAGTGCCTCTGTCTCTGTCTGGCATGGGAACAGCTACTGGTGTCATCTCACAGAAGCCACATCTGCAGCACCCTGAATTCTTTCACTCACTATTGGAAGAATTGCCATATCCTTTAATATGTTAAAACAGCAACAACAACAAACTATTTTCAGTACTGCTAGATTTTTATTTTGATGCAGATGCAACCTTTCCCCTTCATTTTCATTAAAACAAATTCCACTTGCAAACACAGAAATATGAACCTGACCAAAATGTTACGTAGTTACATATCAAAGAGTGAAAAGAGCATCATCAGGTTTTAAACTTATTTTAAAGTTTCAGTTCAAGTCAATATTCTTCATAATTTCAAAACATCACTACAAAATTCAGAGAAATCTGGCTACCAACTTACTGTCAACTACAGCTATATTTCATCAGCAAAGCAGCTCACAGTGGTCAGGATACACTGTGCACTTAGACCAATTTTTGGTTTCTTTCTTTGTTTTCAACTGATTTACTGCATGACTTATTAAAAATCTGTCAAAAGCATTTTCTTTTAATGTTTTGAATTAATATTATTTAAATATTGAAGCAAATGGATTTATTTAACATACAAAAGCACTTAATCTCTCTGAATAATTATTCCTATGTTTTTCTGTACATTAAATATCCCACCAAGAGATTTTATGGAACAGTTAAATGTGAATTATTCAATCCAATAGCAAACTATTTTATTGGAAGCCATATGACCTCAACTACAACTCTAAACTACTCTCCACCAATTACACAAAAAAGAGGTAATATTTTGTTCCTTCCAAGTGTTCATTCCAGGATGGAGAAGTGAATAATGGAGTTAGTAATTTCTGTGTTTTAAAAAAACATTAATTTTAAAGAGACTTTTGTAAAGGCCTAAACCATATCTTTTTCTATGTTGATTAAAAAAAAAGAAAAGTATTTTTCATGGGAGAAAATTAGCTAACTAAATTCTCTGCTATATGGACATACAAAGATCCATTATTCAGTAGTCCTGCAAAGTACAAAAGACTCTTTTAAGGACTGTAATGTCCACACAACCAGTAAAACATTGTTTGTACATTATTTTCATAATAGAGGCTTTCAGCAAAGAACTTACATTGATCAAAGTCAGACAGCATTTCTAGGTAAATTAATAAAATAAAAGTAAAAAAATACAGTATAACTTAAAATATAGTATTAACTTAACTCATTGATTGACTGTCTTGAAAAAAGAGATGGAAGAGACACTTAAAACATCTTCCATGGATACACTTGGGATATATCATCAAAGATACTGAAACTATTTATCAGTTTGTTATAAAAATGCAAATAGTGATGCATTTTTATGTAATTTTATTTAATTTGAAAAATACACTTAATTTTATCTGAACAGCAAAGAAAGAATATGAAAGTTGTAAAAGCGAACAATTGTATTTATAATATCAACAATCAATATTACAAAATCATGTAAGTTTTCAGCAGAATTAATTATTTCAGAAAACAGGATGATTTTAATTTACAAATAGTTAAGCATACCTATGAGAGAAACCAAATAGATTGAAAAGTCTAAATCTAATTCCATCTTTCTGAGCCATGAGAGTTTTTGGCAGCTGCTCCAGGGATTCATATTTGGACCTCTGCCATTTCTTCATATAAACTATTAAATTAGTGATATTTGAAGATAAAGTATTCTTAAAGTAAAATTACTTTGAATTTTAAGCTTAAAAAAAAGAAAAGCAAAGATGGTTCCAAAGATTGAGATCTACGGGCATGCATGAAATCTTAGCAAAATACTCTGAGCAGTAACTTTCATGTCTTACTCATTTTCTTAAACATTCTGCAACTTTGATGTTAAATTAATATGGTAAAATGATCTTCTGAATACACTGCTGATATACAGGAAAAGCAAACTGTGTATCTGAAACAGGCTCTACATATTTGTAGTTTTTGGTGGTGTGTCTGATGCACCATATTTAGGAGAGTTCAGTAACATATTTCTTGGACAGGATAAAACTGAGGCACAAAACAAAGAAAATCCCAGGCCCTAATAAAGCACACATTGTCAGGGTCTTATTTCAACTACACAAATCAATTATTTTCTTAATAGAACTTTGAAACAAATTGTCAGCGGATTCTTGCCACCCAATTTTAGTTACCTTGGTGATGAGTCTAACTTAGAAACACTTCATGAAATAAAAACTTTCTAATTCATGCATCTACTTTGGATTTGTCAGATGTTCTAATCTGACCACCAGTATGTGTTGGGTTACTGTACTAGAATGCTGACAGACCATGAAAACACATATACTTTTGGCTTCCAGAAGCTGCAGTCTGCTTCTGCACAGAAAATCAGGAATCAGATCAATAATAATGGTATTATTCTAAACGGGTATTTACCAATTTAAAGCTAAATTTTCCCCTGGATTTTCAAACAGGGATGCATATTTTTGGTCATGAATTAATATTAACTTCTGAAAGGTGATGCAAGTAGGCAAACCTTAAAAGCCAGATTCAATAAAATGTTTTGTGTGAGAATCTCCTCTGCAAATTTAAATGTACAACTTCAATACGACAGTTATTCAAGCTCCTTTATAACCATTAGAAGGAAAGTGACTTTTAAGGGGCACAACTGATTTGACTTCAGTTACCTACAGGAGGATGGGTCTAACCACACTCAAAGCAGTCTCTTCTTTCTACCAACTAAACTAAAAGAAGAAAGGGATTTTTAACTGATTCATTCTGGTTAAGATTTCTGCGGTGACTAGATTAAATTTAATAAATAGATGTCTTTAAGAGTATTTGAGATGATCTTGGGTACCTGAGACTGCCTACTCAAACTGGTAGATAAACCACAGGACTTCTGCCCCTATGAACTGCCCACTGCAAAACAAATAATTTATTCAAAGGCATCTTAAATTGCACTAAACATCTGAGTTTAGGCATGTAAATTTAGCCTTTGAAAACAATTTCAAAGACAAGAATTAAAGGAGCGAGTTAAATAAAAGGATGACATCATAGCAGAAGAGAAAACATCACAAATGTTTTGCATGATTCATTTTTATGTGATAAAATGCCAGAAGACAGAAGCCACAATCTTTAAAACTTTGAGATGAACACCTCCTGAGAACATTCCTTTAAACAAACATAAAACTAATTCCCTGGAGTTGCTACTCCTCCGTCATGGAATGGTTGTGTAAGTGGATTTCAGGGCTGTAGAAGAGATGAGGATCAACTGACCTTTTTTTTGTTTGGGTTTTTTTGGAGGTGGTAGTGGTAATGATGATGGACTCTGTGTGTGTGTGTGGTTTTTTTTCTTGTGCTGTTCATTCTAGGAATTTAAGCATGAGCAATCTGGATAGTCATTTAAATTATTTTGTGCTCAGCTATGGGCAAACAAAAGGTGCAATTTATTTGGCAATTTAGGTTGCTTAAGGGCTTTCTTTCTGTAACTGCAAGGACACTAGTCATTACAATCCCTCTGGCAGGAGCATGACACAGCTTCACTACAGGAGCTGTGTTTGACTTCTGTATAAGCTGTATGAGCTCTCCACAAGGCATAATCAAAGATTAAATCAGTTTCACAAGAACTCAAATTAAAAGTCTGGGTGAGGGTGACAAATTGAACAGTGATTAGTCTTTCAAAGAGGCTTAAAAATTTCCACCTTTAAAAAAGTAAATTTACTGTAATGCTAAATATTAAAAAAAGTTCTAAAAAATATATGTTAGAGAACATTCTTACTTTATCAGAAAGAACTAAAATTGTACCTCTTTTCATGCTTTGAGTTCTATAACTATTGGCTTGAATTTAAACAGTAAAATACATGTGAGGGGCTGATTATAGTGCATGTATTGCTGTGATATCTGCATAGATAAGTGATTATTATTATTAGTGTTATATAAAGAGGGTACAGAAATTTGTATGTAAAATCAAAACTGAAAAAGAAAAGTAGTTCTGGCATCTTAAAATCATATTCATTGTTCTGCAAAGCTGCTTTTCATAGCATTTTTAATTTCATATAATCTTTGAAAAGAATTCAGCATTAGAAATATCTGTATTTCACCTGTTTTGACATTTTAAATGTATACATCATCATATCTTGGTATTATCAAGTATTGCTATGCTAGAAAATCTAAAAAAAAAATAAGGATAGAAGTATATAAATTTCAACAGTAAGATCTCAACAAATATATGTCCCTAACTAACCGAACATCAGAATCAGCTGGAATTAAAGTTTAGTAGAAATGTGTTCTAGATTTTATTTAGGTCTTTGCTAGTCCCTTCTGAAATATTTCCATCATTTTACAGGTTTGATTGAATTGGTTATGTCACCAGGATTTCTCACGCACGTTTACTTAGTTACTGAGTGCCGGGTAAGTGTGGGAAATATTACATAAGTCCTTTGAACTATTTTTTTTTTTTTTTACTCTGGATATTCTGAATTTCATATCAACACATAAAAACACCTGATGGACAGGATTCCACCCAGAGGGACCTGGACAAGCTCAAGAAGTGGGCACGTAGGAATCTTATGAAATTTGACAAGACCAAGTGAAAGGTGCTGCACCTGGTTCAGGGCAATCTTCGAGATCAGCACAGGCTGTGGAATGAACAGATTGAGAACAGCCCACTTGAGAAGGACTTGGGGGTGCTGGTGGATGAGAGACTGGACATGAGACAGCAAACCAATTGTGTGCTGGGCGGCATCAAAAACAACATGGCCAGCAGGGCAAGGGAGGTGATCCTGCCCCTCTAGTCAGCTCTGATGAGACCCCACCTGGAGTCTCACTGTCCAGCTGCAGATGGGAGTGATGGAGAGACTTTGGTGAGTGTCTGGTATTGGTGCTTGCAAACCCACAGATATTACAAACAGCTGTTAAGATAAGGACAATTTGGCCTGATGCAGGTTTAATTCATGTCAGGTGAACAGTCGTTTTACACAAGTGGCTTTTCTGAAATATCTTTAGTGTTTAACTCCAAGAATGGGTGAAAACAATTTCCTTGACTGGACTCCCATCATCTCATCAGCATAGTACAGTTCACAGGCAGACTGAAATGATTTTACTGTCCTCACTGCATACAGGCTGGCATACAAACACAAACAGCCCCAACAGCCTTATCCTATTCCCCTTCCTGGCTCATCAAGATGAAGGTCAGTTCGTGCAAAATATATCATATGTGCAGTGTGGATTTTGGCTGCCCCCACCCATAGCCATCTCTTTCCCAGGCAGGACAAACCCTTCTCAGACTCTCCTCAAAAAGTGCTCCAGCTCTGAACATCCTAGAAGCCTCCTCTGGAGCTGCCCAGTTTATCAATGTCTTTTACATACTGTAAACCCTAGAAATGGACACGGATGTAGTCTGATGAGTGCTGAGCAGAAGGGGATGATCACTGATCAACTGGCTGTGCTCCTATTAATACTAAACCACTGGCTGCTGGCTTTCATTGCTTCCAGGACACACTGCTGACCTTTTTTTGATCCTGGTGTCACCAGGAACCCCCAAGTATTTTAGTGCAGAGCTGAGTCCCAGACAGCCAGTTCCCAGCCTGAAAACCGCAGAATTTTCATCCATTTGCCTTTATTCTTGAATTTCACAATGTTCCCCAGGGCCTTTTCTTTGTCTAGTTCCCTCTGGATGGCAGTCCAGTATCAGCTGCACTTCCAGGCTGTCATCAATCACAAAGTTGATGATGGTAGTTCCAGTCTTGTCTTCCAGCCTCTTTATAAACAAGAACTAAAGATATGTATCAATATGGATTACCAAGGAACTCCATTTGCAACCAGTTCCAGTAACCTCTATGCTTTGAACCTGATGATACATGCAGTTTTCCACTCCTATGTTAGTCCGTCCATCTGGACGATACGCATTGGATGCAAGGATGTTGTTGGAGACCATGACAAAAGCCTTTAGAAATTTAAGGTAGAAAAACTTGGTTGCTTTTCCCTCATGCAAAGATCTAGTCACTTCATCACAGAAGGCAATCAGGCATGTTGTACATGATAGTAAATCATGCTGGCTATTCCAAATCACCTTATTCTCATTCATGTGTTGCAAAATGGCTTCCACAAACTGACTGTAATATATTTTTATGATTCTGAATGACATCTGGAAGACAAAATTGCAATTCTTTAGTTCCACATAGGAGATACGAAAGAACCCTTGTGTTATACTGGGAAAACAGAACTGTGAAATTCTAAAAAAGGAGAAAAAATGTTCTGCTACATTGACTAAGCATAGTTAACAAAACAATACTAAAATCAGATTGCAAAAGAGTCACATTGAAGTAAGTTTTACCAAGACTGTGCCTGTTTTAATAACAAGAGCAGTGTGAATAAACTATATATGTGCAACTTAAACATCTATATGTAAATAGAGAACACTAGACTAAAGCATTATTTAAAAGCATTGCAACTTTAAAAGGATCAGAGTCAATCTTTATTGACAGTTGGTTTATAAAGCATTTCATTTTATATGGAAAGAACTAGTAATGAAGTGTTTAACTTCGCATGATCACACCTGTAAAGATCAGTGATCTGAGAAAGATAAAAAATAGGCCTAGTAGGATTTGGAAACTGTGCTTCCACCATAACATTGGGAATATATTTAATTAGCAAAAGACATGGGCTGATTTAAAACAGCAGTGCCATATTTAGAAGCTGACATTAAAAAGACCTTTAGCCATATAAAAATTTAATATAGAGTGGATGAAGACAGGGCTTCTTCCTGTAGATAGTTGAGATTGCTGACTATAATACAATCTGCTGGATTTATGTTTTAGGAAATAGAAATGTTAACATAAATTTAAGAAGAAAAATGCCAGAAAACAGTCTCTGTCACTGATTTAAATTATATTAGACACCTTTTAGTGAACAAAGACTGTCCTCAAAAAAGTGATGACTGGCTAGCACAGAACGGTGATCACTCAGGGAAAGAGTCTGACAAATCTTTTTTCATTTAGCACTTGAGTACTAACTTAACATAACACGAGCTGATGCATAACATAGCAGATAGCATTCAACTCCATGGTGTATAGGTACCAGATCTGAGAAAAAAATGTATCATTTTCCTGTATTCACATCCTGACTAGATCACCAAATTCCACAGAAATTCAGCAGAAGCAGCTGAGGAAGCCTTTTCTTTTTATGTAGCAGAAAACAAACCTTCAGTTCTGGGTACAGACAGCCTGATGTCCCAGTTACTTGAGTTTTCCTACCTCTTTGTTCCATTGTGTTCGACTTTTTCCCAATTTATCTTTCTTCTCAAAATAAATTACATTCTTGTTTACTTGTCTTAACTATAACAGTTTTAGATCTCTAAATCTTTTATCCTCCTCAGCAAAATATTGTCTATTTAGAGTACCACAGCATAAATGACATATATTGATAACAATGTGAACCAGATTGAATGTTGTACACAATGCAACAGGGTGGAAACAGCTCTTTCCATGAAAGAATAGTTAAACAAATAAAGAAAAGAGGAGCCTGATTTACTGTTTTGGCAAGCCTCTAGATTCTTATAAATTGCAGAAATATTCTTGACAAGTCACCTTCCCAAAATGATTCCTGTAATTGGTAATGAGAAACATTGTTTTGTCTTTATCTGGACTCCATTCCAGGGTTTCTGCTCCCTTTTAACTACTATCCAAAATGAATCTACTTTGGAGATACTCCTCTCTGATTCCCATAAGAACACAGATTTAAAGGAAATTTTCTTGATGCATTTTTGCAAGTTTTTTCTAGTGCTGTTAATATTTTGATATTTTTTGTTTTCAACTTTTTGTTTTCTTGAAAGATGTGTTTACTTTCTCTAAACATAATTACTCCACTTTCACTGTAGATTTTAGTTGTTAATAAAATCACAAAATTTTGTTTTCTTGGCATATATTTATATATATATTTATACATATTTATATATACTTCAACATTTCTATGTTTTCATTGATTTTTCCTGCTTTTTAAAAACCTTCTCTATTTTTATTCAGTTTTAAATATCAACACAAATATAATGTTATATATTTTTTAAGGTTACTGTACTATTAATTTTATGTCTTCAATAGCTGTTTGTGATGTCACTGGTGACTAAATAGCTGACTAGATACGAATGAATGCCTGATGTTTGCAGGTTTTTGTGATGTCAGCTGAGTAGTTATTAGGGAAGGAGCTAGAAACAGCTTTTTTTCAGCTTTTTCTGATGTCATAGGTAGCTGGGTAAGTGACTGAATAGCAGCAAGCCACTGTCATTTTCATTGGTAGCCCATGGAAGTTCTAAAGTGAACTCCAAGTAATAGAAATGGGAGAAGATGACATTGCGTCTCAAAGAGAAATTTGGCAGTGTAGCAGGATTGCGTGGATGCAGCATAGTCTTTGGATGGAAATAGAGGTCTTAAAAAAAAACCCTAAAAACCAAAACAGTAGGACTACAGCTATTTGCTTAGACTTTGCTCAAATGAATCTTTCCTAGAAAATTTTCAAAGACAACTGCCCTCTACCCTTTGATCATATCTGAAACTTCTTCAGTTGGGAAAAAAGGGAACATAAAATAGTACTCTGTTTAACACCAGCAGGAAATTAAACTCCAAATAACCCACACCTCTTCCCCCACCCCTTACAATAAGGGAGGGACCAAAAGCAGGGACTATGGGCTGAGACAACAATTTACTAAAAGGACAAAACCACACCCCCAGTGATGACTTCAGTGGTGTAAAATGACAAGCTAGTCACACCTACAGAGCACTAAACTTTGTCCCCCACCTCTGCAACCAGGAGACAAATTTAAAAATAATTTCAGTGCCTTAGTTCAATACCTTGGATCCCATCCTTTGCCCCTATATGTTTTAGTGAAAGTAGGATTAATTATATTAAAGATTTAAAAAAAAAAGAAAAAAAAAACACTTTATTTGATTTTTCCTATTAATTTATTACAAATTTTCATAATTTTGGATATTCTTTCCAAATAGGAGAATTTCGTTTGACATAACAAGGAGCAGTCTCCAAAAAAATTTATCTGCAGTGATTAGGAATACAACTTCTTTGCAGTTTAATTGAACTGAAACACACAGTTAACCTGGACATGCTGCAGCTGAAGGCAGATATTCACAGAGGAAGACAAGTTAAAGGCATCCTAAAAGCCTACTCCTTCATGAATGATCTTCCATCAGGCTCATGTTTTTGTTTAGCTTAATTTTGGGCAAAAGTTATCTAAGACAGAGTTTCTGATGCTATTAATTTGTAAAAAAGACAAAGAATATATTCACTCATTCTAACAGAATACTGAAAAGGTATGGATTATGCTGCAGTAGCAACTATCAAGACTTCCCATTAATAAAACTTCATCCTTGTGTTAATCTAAAAAAAATTCCTAGAAATCTCTCTAAAATAACTTCTAACCCTCATTATGAATGGTACCCTGATACCTAGAGAATTTAATTACTTTGGCTCAGGATATACACTCAGCAGCAGAAGTAACAGTGATTCAATTTTTTACTGTACAGCTATGCTACGTTGCCATCTTTCTTTCCTGATAGAAAGTCTATTTTTGAACATAGGTCTACCTTATCTGTATTTTGAATTTTCAGCATAGTTCAAACTGAACAGGTACTAGTGCTACATTGCTACATGAAAGAATACCAAAAAGCTCTGGAACTTGTCTGCTTGCTCTGCTTAATTGGACCTCTCCAACTTGACCACTCCAACATAAATCTTATAAAGTATGGATGCCAACAGGCTTCACCACTTGACCTTGAAGTCTTTTTTTCCACTCAGAAATTTAGTCACAGCTTCTGAATTCAAATTAGGTACTAGTATATTCAGTATTAAAAATTCTATTGATACTACATCAGTACTTTCAAGAGTTTGCATGATATTGCTGTTAAAAGATGTAATCAAATGGAACAAATTTTTTTGCAATGTATTCCTGGTTTACATTACAGCAGTCCTTTTCATGTTGTACAGGATTTCCCTTTGGTGGGAACCATGTTGCATATTAGCATAACTAGAAGCTAGTGTGCATTGCTCTTGCTCGAGCATGGATTTGGGATACATCCCATCATGAGGGAGCCTGGAACAGGCTCTTGGTGTACCACTTCAAACATATTTTAATTGTATTATTTTAGAAAAGTAATGGAATAGGTAGAATGATCATTGATATAAAAATTTGACAGTTTCAATAAAAGGAGATAATTTTTTTTGAGTGCCTATAATGCAATTAACTCTCAGAGGAAGATTAATTTATAGGAATTGTAGTGTTATATGTGGGACTACTGTAGTCAGTTGGGAATCCAAGGCCTGAAATTTATTATAATCTCAGATTTTAAGTAAATCTGTTTCTTCTTTTGGCGATGGTAGTAAAAAGCTTGCAAATGTGAGACATAAAAATATATTATATTTTCAGAGATCTAGTGTTCAAAATACTGCTTCGTATCTTTTGGGGAGGTATTTCTATGCCTTCCTAAACTTAAGGAAGAACATAAAAAGTAAACTTATTGCATTACATATGGATGATATTATCTTCTAACTGTGCATAAAATTACTAGGCTTAAGGTTTTTACAGTCACTGCTGAGCATGACTCAATTGCTCTCACAGTAGCTATTTTTCCTGTTTCTATGACCTAAAGCTGGTCTGGACCTGCAGGATCTTCTCAGCTACAGATCTATGCTGCAGTGTGCCACATCAATCTCTACTTCACTGCTTCACGTCCAAAGGACCTTCAAAGTCAGCATAGTTAAACCAGCAAATAATGTTTTTGTAGTTTAATCTAACTTCTGAAGTAAAAAGTGACTTTTTTTTTGGAACCAAAAAAAAAAAAAAATCAGTGGAATAAACCAGAAAGAATTTTGAGAAAACATACAGCTGTTTGGAATCTTATTAGGGGAAAACGTGATGATAAAAAACAAAAAGGATGAACAAGTAGTAATTTCTAGGAATTGTTGTATCCTGAAATAAAATTTTTTTAATCTTTCCATAGAATTTGTCTTGCACAAATGCTTTTTAATTGCATTGTAAAATGGAAAAAAAATACTTGTACTGGAAACATGACAGGTGAGTCTGAACTCACTGGCAATTAGTTCAGTGAGTATTATATTAAACTTATTCAGGAGGGGGGAAAGTGGAGGATTTTCAAAGAAATAGGTTGTACTAATATGATACCTTCCTAAACCCAATTAGTAATTTGTTGTTAAACTAAAGCATATCAGAAAGATATCCATTATTATTTTAAAGGCTGTAAATTCTGGGAAAATCCCCATGCAATAATTGCTTTCACTATTAAAAGTTTATGCTTTATTTCTAGTAAAAGCTCTGCTTATTTCAGCTGGAGGCCATTAGATTTTATAATGTTTCCCTGCTAATTAAAAAAGATCCTTCCACCTTCAACAGGAACCTCCTTGTACAGAGGTCTATCCTATCTACTATAAATAGGTCCTCTATCTATTCTATGTATAGCGCACATTATATATTTTTTCAATCTTCATTTTGATAACTAGATAATATTCCTATTTTAGGCCCTCTCAACCCTGTTTAATTTTTTACATCTTTCTTAAAATATGGACATACAGTACTCAAATAATGACTTAATCAATGTTGTATACCATCTCACTGTTTAGTACTTCTTTTTTTAATAGGAAAATGACATCTGATAATTTTGCTACAAGAAACTCACTGTAGACTGATATTAATCTGGTGAAGAACAACAATTTAACATCCTAGTCAGATCAAGTCTGACTGGATTATTTATTTTCCAGGATGCCTATCCACTCTTCACGAAAGCATATAGATTTTTTTTCAGACAATGTGAGACATAAATTATATTTTTCATCTATTCATATCTCCAAGTAACTTAAAAAAAATAAGCTTATGCAAGAGAAATCACAGCTATTTTTCACATGTGTAACTAAAATTGCTAGATATATTAAAAAAAAGTACTTGAATGCATAAATTGCTTTGTAGTCTGTAGGGTTATAAAGAAAATGTCCCTATGAGTAAATTACTCAATAATTGTCTAATCTGGGATTTTTATACAGCTGGCGCTGGCGAGAGGTGGGAGACAAACTGAGAAAATAGCCAATTAGTATTCCAGTTTTATGTAATGATATGCCAAAATTTAACTATAAGAGGGAAGTTAATCAAAGTCCTCCTGAGACTTTATAAGCAGACAGATATTTTGTTTTTTAAATCTGGTCAGAACCAGAGACAATGTCCTAAAAAAACATGTCCTCTTTGTGGCAGACCAGGTCTTCAGTATATTACAGTACAGTTACCCCTATACTACCTCCCAGGAGAAAAAGGTTTTAATATTGCCAGTGCTTTCTTTCTCTTCTAGGTAAGTGGAATGAGAACAAGAACTTATCCTTTTTGTTTTCTTGCATAGTTTAAAATGAGTTTCCTCTGATCATGTAATCATGGTATCCACATTTGCATTCTATCTTTTGATCTAACTAGAATTCTTTAGCAGTACTTTAAACAGCAAGACTCATTTGGAGATTCTAATCACTTCATGATGTGTTGCAAAAGAGGCATTTCACTTCTAAGAATATTATTTGACATCTTCAAAGTGTAATATCCATTCTCTTGGAATCTGAGATACTCTAATATCCAAGATAGCTGGATAAAAAAATTTCCAGATTAGTAGGTTGATCTTGGCTGGCTGTCAAACCCCTGCTTTCCTGGCTTCATCTGGGATAGACTTAATTGTTCTTAGTAGCTGGTACAGTGCTGTGCTTTTTGGATTTAGTACAAGAACAATGTTGATAACCCCCTGATGTTTTGGCTGTTGCTAAGTAGTGCTTACCCTCAGTGGAGGACTTTTCAGTGTCATACTCTGCCAGTGCTGTGGTGCACAAATGCACAAGGGAGCACAGCCAGGACACCTGACCCCAGCTGGCCAAAGGGATATGCCATGCTGTAGAGCATCATGCCCAGTATATAAACTGGAGAGAATTGGCCAGGTGGGGTTGATCACTGTTCAGGGACAGACTGGGCAATTTTCAGGAGGTGGTGAGAACTGGGCTGTGCATCACTTGTTTCTCTAGGGTTTTGTTGCTTTCTCTCCTTTTCATCATCATAATCTTATTTGTTTTATAATGAATTGTAATATTTCTTTATTGTAATAAATACTATACATATAATATTATATGATAATATTGATTTTATTATTAATAATATATAATATCATATAATATCATAATAATATCAATTATTGTTTGAGAAATCATTATTTCTATATAGATAAATATTTTTTACTTAGAATTATTATAACTATTAGCTTTATTATTATATTTTAATAATAAATATTATCATAACTTTTAATATAATAATGTCGATTATGATGATGATGATGTTCTTATCTGGACCCATGAGGTTTACCAATTCCCCCTTCCCCCGGGGAGGTGGAACAGAATGGTATTTAGTTGCCAGCTGGGATTAAACCAGCACACCCACCCATGTGTTCTCTCTCATTCCCTATCTTCAACAGGACAAAAGGAGAAAATAAGAGGAAAACACTCATTGATTGAGAGAAGGTCAGGAAGACCACTTACAACTTATTGTCATAGGCAAAACAGACTCAAATTGGGGAAAATTAATTTAATGTATTGTCAATTAAAATACATTTGAAAGTTGAGAAACAAAGACAAAAACTAAAACACCTTCCCCCACAAGTTATTCCTTTTTGCCAGGCTCAACTTCAGTCCTTTATTCCCTACATCCTTGCCACAAGTGGGACTGGGAGGGTGGGAAATAGGTGGTTATGGTCAACAACTAAATATTCCTCTCTGCAGCTCCTTCCTCCTCCCCACTTTTTCCTGACTCCATTGTGGGTCTGCTACATGTCATACATTCCTTCAGAATAAATTTGTTTCAGCATGTGTCCTCCATGGGCCACAGTGCAGATATTGACTCTGATGTGGTAAGTCTTGACTGGCTGCAGTGAAATATTTGCTTATCTCCACAGGCTGCAGTTCCTGTCAGGACAATCTGCTAGAGCATGGGCTCTCAAAAGGTGTCAGTTCCTTCAGAAAATGTCCACCTGCTCCTCCACAAGCTGCAGTGTGGATATCTGCTCTGGTGTGGGCCTCTCCATGACCTGAAGGGAAATTTCTGGAGTCTGGAGCACCTTCCTCCACTCCTTCTCTGACTTTGATGTTCACAGGCTTGCTTCTCACACTTTTTTCCAACTTTCACTCCTCAGTTCCTGTACAGTGCTTTTTGCTTTTACGGATGATAAATTTTCCTCAAGACCCCATCAGCTTGGCTGATGGGCTGAGCTGTGTTGCTCTGCTGCAGCCAGCTGAAATTGGCTGGTTTCAGGCAGCTTCTGGCTTTATCCAGACCATCCCTGCAGCCACCCCTACCTAACCCTTGCCAATACTATGTATGGACAACTATACTAAGTTTCTACTCAACATAATCAATGAAGTCTACAGAATTTGCAGATGATAAAATGTATGTATCTCATTTATTTGAATAGTTCCCTACATTCAACGACTGATTGAGTCACCTAAACACAGGTATTTAATGTCTTCCAGGAGCCCTTAGGATATTCCTGGCTGATATTCTGATGTTGATCTGAGAAAGATGTGGGTCTCTGCTAAGTCCTGTGTATGATTTGCCGGTCTCTTGAAGGTAATGGGGATGTCTCAGATGACACTGAGGTCCCAGCCAGATTTTACTGAACAGGGATTCAATTTGTTTGCCTACATGCAGATATTTAGTGCTATCTGCTATGTCTTAGGATATCCAAACATCTGGGCAGTCTGGCAAATATGGTTCAGAATGACAGCTAGACTCTGTTATTTTGGAGGGACTGTTGGAAGACAGGTGGGACAGCCCAGGAAAACTCTAGGCACTACTGCTCGGCCAAATGAATCTCACTGTGGTCTTAAGAGCAGACAGAATCAAAAGCTTAAACTTAATAATTTAATTTTGGTTTAACCTTTTTGCCGTCACAAACTGACTGAATCACCTAGATCTACTTCTGACTCTAATGCTATCCAAAGCATTTGTATGGAACTAGCAGATGTTTTACAGGACCCCCAGGAAACGCATCACATCCCAGGAGGTGGGCAGAAGACAGCCTGGACAAGCAGAAGTATGTAGACACTTGTAGGCAAGGGAGTATTGCCTGATATGAAATTTAACACATCTCTTGCATGACAACCACATGTTGTCCTCAATGACTCACTGATACTGTGTCCAAAAAGAAAATGGAAGGTAGGATAGCCACCTTGCCGTCATTCTCTCTTTCATTGTTTTGTCTCAATCTTGCAAAACTCCCCTGTAGTCTAAGATTGTTGTGCAGCCATGAAGGTCAGTGCAGTTTTAGATGTTCCTGGGGTGTAATGAATAAACACAGCTGAATTAATAGAGCTAAATCAATTAGACTGGATTTAGATTACTGACTCTATTTCTAATTTCTAAACACAGCTACATATACAGTGCCAACACTCAGTAGAGTATTTAATTTTTCAAATTTTGTTAATATGCAGCTTCATCAATATACTGATCATTGCATGTAAGGCAATAAAAAAAAAAAAGATATTTTCATCTCTATCTGTAGTAGTTCTATTTCTGCTTGTCCATTTATCTTTAGAGATAATGACAATCAGCACTTCCATAGAAATATATTCTTGAAATAAAAAGCGTGATCATAATTAGTGTGAAAGAACCTGATGAACAAACCCTCAAATGATACAAACACAGTCTTTCTTTCCATTCTTTTTATATAGAATTAATTTTATCTCCATATTTCTGGTCACTGGCATGATGTTGTAAGGATTACATTGATACTATTAGCAATGTGAGCATGCAAGACATTTGCAGTGCAGTTGGGTGCAGACATAGCTACTTTCACAATGATTAAATTCTGCCTGTTCTAGAGAAGAGAAATTCTGAAAGAAATAAGGTATTAAAACCAGTTTATAAAATTGTCTATTTCTTTTTTTGTTTTTTAATTAGACATCTTACATTTCTGAGTGTCTTTAAAGCATGCCCTCCAATTCAGTGTACAACATTTGCAGCGTATTTATGGTAGATTTGGTTTTGAAATTAATAATTATTATTAATTTGTAAGGATAAGCTCAAAGGCAATTTTATCTCTCTAGTTTTGATTCTAAGCAAGAAAGAATCTTGAATCAAAAAACAACCCAAAACTATTAAGAAATAATTTTTTTAACCTTTTAATCTTTGCAAGTCCTCGATCACATAGAAGACAACACCAATTTTTTGTGAAACAATTTTTTACTTAGACTTCCTTCCCAAAACTTTTTAAAAGGTGTGTGCTTGTTTGACAGCAAAAAGTAGAAAATTGATGAAACCAAACTAATATAAGGTCTAATCTTTTTTCTGTTCTCTGTGCAAAACATCTTTATTAATGCTTCAACTGATTTCAGTCAAATCAGATTCACTGGTGCAAGTCTTGAATCCACTTCTATTCTTACAGCTTCATGGAAATATGCAATTCAGTAGATGTCAGTTGATTTAGCTACTAAAGCTACAAGATGCTGCAATACAAAATGGTCCTTAACATCAATAAATTTTTTTTATACTGGTAAAGTTTACCGCATTTGCTTGCAAAAGTTAGACAATATTTTCTCCATTGCCAACTGTCATGCAATATATATGAAAAAGGGAAAAAAACCACATTTTCATTTAAAGATCTCCTTCAATCCCAGCAAAATCTTAGGAAATCTGCATGTATAGTTAACATTATCTCTGTTGCTGTACATAGGGAATGGGATTCAACCATATAGGTGTATCATTTAATCTGAGCGGATCACTCTCTAAATTCCACCAAGTCTATAGATCATAGTGAGACTGTTTCCCTAGGCAGGGTAGAGTCTTCCATGGGCATCTTATGCCATTTAACACCCCTGTGACATCTCACTTGAATTTAACTGCCATGAACATATGGATGTCCCACATGCCTTGGATGTACCTTGTTTAGAAAATTTACTTATTTCCTTTAACTGCTTTGCTCGTAATGGGAGCTTAGACACCCAGCCTGCAGACAGCCACATAAATTTAGCTACCTTGATTTAAGTTCATGGTTTAGATAGTGGATACTGGAATCCCATCCACAACAGGAGCAAATGTGGCAGTCAAAATCCCTTTTTTTTTTTTTTNAAACCCTTTTTTTTTTTTTTTTTTTTGCTAAAAAGCCTGTTTTGTGTTTATAGAGTTGAGAATGGTCTATTTAAGGCGGAAAAAAACCTTATTATTAACAAAGTTGGTTTCTTATAACAGAAAACTTTCTAGTACCTACCTCCTCTCCTTGGTTTTGCACTTAACCTGTGTCACTCTGACTCCCAAGACTGCTGGAGGTGCAGGGTACCCACGGTGGGTGAGCTTCCCCTTGGCCTTATGTTCTCAGCAAAAGGCTGTTGTGTCCTTCTACCCCTGGCATTTCTCAGGCAGTTGTCCCCAAGTAAGCAGCAGCTCCTGCCAGGAGGATGACAGTCCTTTGAGAGTGGATTGGGGAGTGGGGAGGAACCTGCTCCAGTCTCCAAATGCTGGGAGACATCTGCTTTGCCCCTTCTCCTGTTCCTATCCCTGACCCTGCAAGACAATGTTCATGAATGAAGACTTCAGTGGGCCAGAATGGCTGAGAAGGAGGGCACAAAGTGCAAGAAACACAGATATCATATATTTCCTTATCAGCAAATAACTGTCATCATTTACAGAACTGTTTTGTGCAACAGAAGTCCTCTTGTTTTTACAGAAATGCAAGAGAAAAAACATGGTTTTGAGGTAGATGTAAAAAAAAAACCCAAGTGACAATATACCCCAGTGAGTAGGGAACTAGAAAGAGTCAGCCTGAAAACCTTGATCTATTCCTGTCTCTGCCATTTATCTCCTGTAGATAGCAAAAAAGGATTCTGCATATAAGTACTGAAGTTAGAGCACATGTAATCATAAGAAACAGCCTACATAAAGACTCCTCCAGAAAGTGTTTTCAAGCAACTGAACAGAGTTTAGGCTGCTGACACAGGCATGTAAAATTAGATTGCTAAAACATATGGTGTGAATATATTTATCACTTTCAATTTTGCTGCTTTCCCTTCATTTTTAGTGGAACCATTAATGGCCTACATTCCCTGGAGGATATGCAGCTAAACCTATGTGTGTTCTATTTACCTAATATAGGACTGAAATTGAATCTAGGCATCCAAATTTCAGGCTGTGAGCCTGGGAACACCTCAGCAGCTGCTAATCTGAGTGGCATCTCAGCCAAATGAGCACCATAATATTTTTCAGGATGGAACATTTATTGCTGCGCATTTTCCACTCTTATGACAACGCCAAGCACATCAGTGTTAGATATACCTAAGCAAATTATGAGTACTTTTTTGTAAATCACCAAAGGGCCTGGTATTTTCAGAGGATGTCCAATGATGCTGAAAGGCTCAGGCTTTCTGTAACATTATTACTAGACCTTTCTAATGCATTTGGAATAACGGACAATTTATTCAGATTAATCTTTTTACAGAACCCTTTTTAAATTTTTTTACAACTGAAAACATTTTCAGGAATTCCTCAGTTCCCACATCAGCCTGAGAGACTTCAAACTCAAATATCCTGGGACAGTGCTCAGATTACCAGAGTCATAATTCAGCAAGATGAAATCGGTCTTAATAATAAAGCTTTTTCACTGTGATTAACATATTTCAGGATACATTTGTAAAAATGAACATAAAGAAAAGAGGTATGACTAGTACTGAGCAATTAGATTATTTAGCATGGACAAAGAATGTAGGGCCTGATCTCCCATTTGTGTATTATTTATAAATTTCATCCAGTGGTCATGGGATCCAAAGTTACACCTGGGTATTCCTATTGGCAAGAAAGTGTCCCCTCCCTAATTTAAGAAAATATCTATAGAATCATAGAATTATTTATATTTGAAAAGACATTTAAGAACATCAAGTCCAACCATAAACCCGACACTACCAAGTCCCACTAAACCATGTTCGTAAGCAGCACATCTATATGTTTTTTAATTACCTCTAGGGAGAGTGACTCACTTACTTCCCTGGGTAGCTTGATAACCCTTTTCATCAAGAAATTTTACCTAGTATCTTTCACAACTTGAGATTATTTCCTCTCATCCTGTTTTCTCTTACTTGAGAAAATAGAATGACCTCTACCTAGCTACAACCTGTTTTCAGGTAATTGTAGAGAATTATAAGGTCCTCCAAGAGTCTCTTTTTCTCCAAGATAAACAACTCCAGTTCCATCAGCTCATAAAAGAAAATATGAAAATATGAATTTACTAAAACCAATTTAAGCAACAAGTTCTAGTGCTTTGGCAACCTCTTAGTGAAAGAAACTTTTCCTAACAATTTGAACTTGGTCAGACTCATGGCCAGTGCCCCTTGTGTCTCGTAAGATAACAAGAAGAGATGAATAGTGCTGTCTTGGTAACTGTTTTTCAAGTGCTTGCAGGCAGTTTTAAATTGCCTCTTAACCTTCCCTTTGTCATACTAAACACATCCAATTCCTCCATACACATGTTCTTGGATATGTGCCATTTTTCAGACTCCCTCAATTTTCTCCCTGTCCCTCTGAAACTGGGAGAGGCAAGCAAGAGTGATACAATGTTCCAGTTGTGGCTTTGCTAGCACAGAGTAGAAAAAAAGCTTCCCTTTGTTGGTCAGGTACAATTTTCCCAGTGAATCATGGTACACCTCCTGAAGTTAGTTTTTATTAATTCATTGTTGCTCGCAAGTCCTCTTCCACAGAGCTGGCATTCAGCTACTTGTTTGGCATGCATTATTATTTGATGTTCTTCTACTTAGGATGCAGAAAATGGATTTTTTCCTCCAGGAACTTTAGGAGTTTTCCATCAGTCCAGTCCTTAAGTTCAACCACATTTTTTCTTGTCACTACGGTTGTTGATAAAGCTGTTGAGCAACATGTGCTTCACTATCAAACACCAAGGACTACATTAATTCCCAGTAATAAACAGACATGAAGTTATTGATTTCTTTCCTTTAAGATGAGAAGGTTATTATGTCAAAAGCTTTCCAAAAGTCAAAATATTGTTGCATCTACCACTGTTCCACAATCCACATAGAAATTTCATAATAGAAAACAACTGAAATTATTCAAACATGATTTGATATTAACCTCTGCTGTCTGTTCTACATCTTCTTGACCTATATGTGCTCCTAAATTAATTCCAAGACAATATCATACACTTACGTAAATATGGAACATGTCAATACATGGATCATATGTGATTGCATTCTATAGTGAAGTAGAAAAATTGGTGAGATATAGCCTGCCCAGGTAGACTATAAGGTAAGAAGAAAAGTAGCAGTGACACTGAGCTCAAAGGTTTGTGATCAGCATTGCAGTGTCTAGCTGGTGCCTGATTACCGGTGGCATCTCTTGAGGTCAATACTAGTAGTTTATTATATGACTAGAAAATGTGACAGACTATATTCTCAGCAAATTACCAGATGATACGAATTGTGTTCCTCTGGAAAGAAAAGCTACTATTCAAAGGATCATCAACAGGTTACAAAAAAGGGCTGACAAAAAACTCATGCTATCCAATCTAAGCAAATGCAAAACTCTGCACCTGGACTGAAATAACCATATGCAGCAGTAAATGCTGGGAACAGACTTGTCTTTTTTAAACTTCATATGGCTGGCAAATGCACAGCCCTCTAATTTATCGAGGTGTCTCTGCAGGTTCTCTCTGCCTTCAAGGCAGTCAGAACCTTCTTCCAATTTAGTATCATCATCAAACCTACTTGGTGGACCTTTGATTCCTATGTCTAACTCATTTATGAAGGTGTTGAAGAGCGAAGGGCCTAAGATGGAGCCCTGCAGAACCTCTCTAGTGACAGGTCACCAGTCTGATGTTGCCCCACTTGCTATGCAGCCGGACGCTCACCCATGACATGATGTGTTTATCCAGCTGTTTGCCGGACTTTTTCTCCAGATGGATACTGTGAGAGCCATTATTGAAAGCGTTACTGAAATTTAAAAAAAAAAAAAATTACCTCAACTAGCTTCCCTTTATCAGCTAGGTTGGTTCCCTTGTCGTGAAAGGAAATTAAGTATGACAAGTAGAACTTTCCCCTTGTGATGCCATGCTGGCTGTGACTGATAACCATATTGTCCTTCAAGTGTTGTTCAGTACCGCCCAGAATAATCTCCATAATTTTAGCAGCCATTGAAATCTGGCTGACAGGCCTGTAGTTTTCAGGGTCGTACTTCTCACATTTCTTGAAAATTAGGAAAACTTCAATCTACTGGAACATCTACAGATTCCTAAGACTTCAAAAAATCATTGAGAGAGTCTTCAATGATCTTTGAATAGTCTTTGAATATTCTTGTTGAATCCCATCAAGGCCAATGGACTTAGAGGGATCCAGCTGATGCAGCAGATTGTGCAAAAGTTGAGGGTTGGCTAGGAGTTTTAATGGCTAGAACACTGTACTGTAACTTGAATTATACTATTTGCCATTAAATTTTGAGATATTTATATAAAAGTGCTCTGTGAAGTCACTTATTGACTATGCATCCTTTCAAATACATTTCTAAATTATTATTTGAACTCCACTTTTGAGACTAACATGACTTTTCATTGCAAGATTTTTAGCGCTGTTCAAAAATAAAGCAAATTTCAATACATTCTTTAATAAGAATTTATTTTTTTAATGAGCATTTATTGTTATTGATTGGCATAGAGATAGCAAACTTCAACAGGAATATTTCCTACACTTAAACCTACTCCATAGTAGGAAAAATTATTTAAATACTTCAGCATATTTCTCAGAAAAAGAGCTTTCAAAATCTTTTGAAAAACGTTTGTACTTATGGCTCTTTAGTGACTAGGAAACAACTACAGACAACATTTTAGCTTCTTGAAAGAAAATTGCCTTAAAACTTCATTAAATATTTATATTTGTCTGCTTGCCTTGTTGGCATTTTATGAATAAGCAAAAGCAGATCCTGAAGATTGTCATTCTACTGAACAATTTTATATGAGAAATTTTCATATACTTTTAAAACTAAACAAAATAAAAAAAATTAAAGGCCTGAAAAGCTGGAGCATAATAGATAACTATTGCTCACAGTGTCTGTATACTTATAATTGGTCTCAAACTCTCATCTGTAATTTGAATAATATTAATCAGAATTACCAAAATAAAATAATAAGCCTTGTCTGCATTTTTGAGTTTTACACCAATGATTATTTGGGAAATCATATAAAAAGGTTGGTTTTGTGGGTTTGGGGTTTTTTGGTAAGAGATGAAAGGCAAATATATTAATTCTATAATGAAATTATGTGAACCTCAATGGAAAGAATTTAGTATAACTTCATCACATATGATTCAGAACGCCAAGTTTCTAGACAATAAAATTGTTTCACCTGATGTTTCCTTTTTCAAATGCTCCCCTTACTGTATTCAGTGTACATTTATTTTCATATGGATATTTTCTGAAGTTTTATAGTTATGGCAACAAAAATATTTAAAATACTGCAGATCTTATTTTAATGATTTTTTTGCTTAAGAAAAGAAGAAAAGCACCCACAAAACCATACACACAATACTGATCAAAACTGAGTTTTAAACTTACAGAAAATGCTGAACAGAGACAAATTACTTGGCTGTAGCTGCAAAAGCACATAGCTAGTCATAATGTTATTAATACCATAACTCATTGCTACTAAAGCAGTAAAATGTTGATTAACTGTAACCTTAGAAACCCACCCACATCTCCCTACATTTCCCCAGCTCTGCTACATACAGAAACAAGCAGGTCACAAGTAGACCCTCCCATAATCATCAACACATTTTCTTTTTCATTCCATCACTCCCCCATAACCTGAAGGTTTGCTTGTATTTATGTGACATCAACTCCTTAAAAATTATTCATAGGGAAATATATGCCTATTCCATAATAGTTACAGCTTTTTTATCATGTATAGTCCCATAAAATTACATAAGATGCATAAATCCAGATTTGATCCTATTATTAATTATTTGTAATTCTTTCATCTTCTGTATTATTTTTCCTTCTAATTTTTATCTTAAGTGTTTTAATTGACATGTGACAAAGTAGGAAAGTTATAGCAACAATTAAGACTCAACTTTTTTTGAATATGTGTTTCTGGTTTATTTTCCTCTAAGATTTGCCCACTTAAATTTTTTTTCTGTAAAAAAAAAAAATTCTTGAAGGACTGATTGTTCACAGATTATGCTTGTATTTTAGTGCTGTAGCAAAGAGATAGCAAAGACAATACCTTATTTTACAAGGTATATTTAGTAGCTTTCATTTACTGTTTTCAATGAAGACAGCACTTGGGGAACACAGCCCAAAGAAAGATGGTCTTCAAAAATCACAGTGTGACTTTTGGAGAACAAAATTATTTGACCATTTAAATAATTTAAGTCACCCTTCCAGTTCCTAAGGGGGGCTTCCAGAAAAGCTGGAGAGGGACTATTTCATGGGCAGAGGCTAAAGGACAAGTCTAAACTAAAAAAAGAGAGAGATTTAGATTAGATGTTAGGAAAAAGTTCTTTACTTGGAGGGTTATGTGGCACTGGAATAACCAGAGAAGCTGTGGATGCCCCATTCTGGAAGTGTTCAAGGCAAAGTTGGATGGGTCCCTCAGCAACCTGATGTAGTGGGTGACATCCCTTCCCATGACAAGGGTGTTGCAACCAGATGATCTACAATGTTCCTTCCAACTCCAGCCTTTCTGAGATTCTATGAGTAAGTGTTATAGAAAATAATACCTTCTAATACTGTTGCAAAAGAGATAAAAATATGAAGTAAACAGATGTCTTCTCCCAGTGGTACAGATTAACTACCACTGCACCTCTTTTCAAGAACACAAAACTTTAATTGGTGAGGGCAATGGCGCCTTTGAACTTTTAACAGCAGGCACTTGAGCACATTAATAAGGTAATTGACACTTGAGTTCAAAAACTTTGCTGCCTGTTGTAAAACAGGCTTTGATCTTTAATAATGTTTCAGACAAACAGCTTTCTTATTTTCTACACAACATTAAAGAAAAAACATGAAATATAAAACTAGTGGTTGTATGAAAAAAAAAAAAAAGCTCAGAAAGAATCATCCCTTTTTAACTGTTTTCTTACTTATCCAAAAACCTGAAGATGATTAAAAAAAAAAACCCCAACAAACAAACAACCCAGCCCCAAAAAACAAAACCAGTTTTTCAGTGGCATTTCTTTTTACTTTGTTTTTTTCTGGCTCATTTGTTCACATGAAAAAACTAAAAATAATGTGAGTGATACTTCTGTTGAATAGTGTAAGGGTCTGTTAGAGTGGCAGGGCATCTCTATGACGAATGTTTATGTTTCTTTTTTTACTTTCTTTTGAACTTGAATCTTTAGTTAAGGATAAATAATTAAAGCAATGTTTAATTGATTTATTTTTTAAATTCTGAACCCGTTTTGAAGGTCAGATCATTTGGATCTTTTCTGATCAAGTGTTTCTTTCACTGCCTTCCACGATTATAAAATAAAAACACTATATATGTCTTCTTCTCAGGAACCCAGAGGTTTACCTTGGAAGTATGTACTCTTTTGTTTTCAACTTTAGTCCACATCAGGGCATCCAGGTATAATGAGAAAAATCTTCACAAGGATATTCAAGTATATGACATCTTTGGCTGGCATGATTGCAGGGATTTACCTTTTTTCCTTGTTTTTTTCTTCATTTTACTATTTTCCATTGTGAATTCTATGTGGTAGTTTTAATGATTTTATACATCTAGAGTTATAGGAATTATCTTTGTAAATATTGAACTCTAATGCTGAGTTCTGTCAAAGCTAATACTGATAAGGATATCCCTATGCCACACATACGTATCTGAGGTAACTTTAATATAGCCATGATAATTTATCTAGCTTTTAATTTAAAACAACAGGAACAGAGGAGGGCTGAGATTAGGAGAGATCTTGAGATCATCTAGTCTACCAGCTCTGATCAAAGCACAGTCAACTGTCAGTAGAGAGCCCTGTACTATCAGGTTTTGTGTATCTCCAGGGATGGAAACAATGATATGGACAACATTTCATTACCATTTTACAAATAGATAAATAAATAAATAAATAATGAAAATAGCCTTATATTTCAATGAATTTTTTTTGTGCTTCAGTTTCTGTTAATGGCCTTTTTTCCCTTCCCTGGGTGCCACCAAGAAGTCCAGCTCCCTTTTTTACCAATCAGGTATTTCTTGAAAATAAAATCCCATATTTTCACTACAATATTCATACCATTAAAACAGCCAATTTCAATACTAAAAGTTTTGTTTATGAAACAGTTAATGACTGTTCTATTTTCTGCTGCTTATCTGCACTTATCATTGAAGGACCTTCTGAATTCTGCTAATGCTTTTTGTTATTTTCCTATTCAGCCTTCAACTATGCTTTAAATAATCAAATTGACTGCAAAACTGTGCTTAGATTACCTGAGCTTCAGGTAAAAAAAAAACAAAACCAAAAAGCAGCAGAAAAGGAGAGTACTACATCAAGTTTCATAAACCATTGTATTCCTTCTGGATTTTTTCTATGTAATTACTCAAATCATTTAGGTTGGAAAAAACCATTTAAGATCACTGAGTCCCACAATTAACCTAACACTGCCTCATCCACCATTAAACCATGTCCCTAAGCACCACATCTATGCATCTTTTAAAGACCTCCAGGCATGGTGACTCAACCACTTCCTTAGGTAGTCAATTCCAGCACTTGATAACCCTTTCCATGAAGCAATTCTTCCTAATATCCAATCTGAACCTTCCCTGGTAGAACTTGAGGTCATTTTCTCTAATAGAGTCACATGTTACCTGGGAGCAGACCAATGCCTACCTTGCTACACCCTCCTTTCAGGTAGTTGTAGAGAGTGATAAGGTCACCCTGAGCCTTCCTTTTCTCCAGGCTAAACAACCTCAGCTTCCTTAGCCATTGCTCTTAGAACTTGCTCTTTAGATTCTTCACCAGCTCTGCTGCCTTTCTCTGTTCACATTCCAACCCCTCAATGTTTTCTTGTGGTGAGGGGCCAAGAACTGGACACAGCACCTGAGGTAAAGCCTCGCCAGTGCTGAGTGCACAGGGGAGGAATGACTTCCCCAGACCTGCTGGCCATGCTATTGCTGATACCAGCCAGGCTGCCTTTGGTCTTCTTGGCCACCTGGGCACACAGTGGTTCAAGTTCAGCTGCTGTCAAAGAACACTCCCAGGACCTTTTCTGCTGGGAGACTTTCCAGCCACTCTGCCCTCAGCCTGTGGCACTGCCTGGGGTTGTTGTGACCAAAGTGCAAGACCTGGCACCTGGTCTTGTTAAACGTCATACCACTGGCCCTGGTCCATCAATCCAGCCTGTCCAGGTCTCTCTGCAGAGCCTTCCTACCCTCCACAATAGAGCAACACTCCCGCCCAACTTGGTGTCATCTGCAAATTGTGTGAGAGTGCACTTGATTCCCTCCTTCAGATCATTGCTAATTAAACAAGATTGTCCCAAATACTGAGCCTGGGGAACACTACTGATGTTATGTTGTTTATAGAATATAAAGCAGAAAATGTGCTGAAAGAAAGGATATGGTGGCTTTTAACTGTGTGGGACTTTCAAAGCAAGTCTAATATTTTTGTAAGAAATTACAATCATTTTTTGTTGCTATGGGAACACCTGTGGGGGGTTGGTTTTTGTTTGTTTTGAAGGTGTCAGTGAAACCAGTGTGACAAAACCAACACTTTTATCTGGACAAAAAAAAAGGAGGTATTCTAAAAATGTTTTACCAAAATCAAATTATTTTAAATAATAATGAATGTCACTGTACCAGTGGCAATGAGGAAGCAATAAAATAGAAACAGAAATTAAAAGCTGTTAGGAGAAGCCATACTGTGATACCATATAGTGGAGTATCCATTTCAGCTGTTGCTTTGTCTTTCAAGCAATACAGCTACAATACTGCATCACCTTCATGTGGACAGGGAATATGTTTGCATGTAAGCTGTTTGGATGTGCTGGGAAGTGGTTGGGAAGATGCTGTTGCTCTCAGATCTCAAAAAGGAACTGACATGGTGATACCAGCATGTTTGGGCTGTCGGTCCAGGTGTTCTCATGCAGCCAGAGAAGGGACCCAGAATTATCCCATTTCTGGTCCTTCTGACTGCCAAAGCAAGCCATATGTTTGTGTGGTATGGTTGTAAGAACAAGCTTTCCTAATTTAGCCTGTGATGATCAAGTGCAGAGCTGTCAAACAACTCCCCGGAAATACTACCAATCATGTAATTTTTACATTTTACTTGGTTTTCTTTCCAATTCACCTTGTTTTAATTTGGTCTCATACGTCCCTTTCTCCCCAGCCCTCAAGGCTGTGAGATGTTGACATCCAGGTAGAGCATCTTTGTTGTTTTGCTGGCTTGTACCACTAGAGTGAGCCCTTTTCTTGTCTGTAGGTTGAGATCTTTGAACTCCTGTTGGATCTTGTCCCACTTTTGTATACCTTTGATATCTACCTTTGAGGTCATTGTGCCAATGATATGCTATTGTATAATGTCCCACAATCCTCAGCTGTGATACAAATTCCATGAGTCCTATCAAATGTAAATGATGCATCAGATACAACCTGCCTGTGACATCCAGTGCTAACCAAAGGTGACAGGCACCAGAGCTGCTGTAGAACAAGCATTTTGCTCTTCTGTATTTTTAACTAAAAACTGTCCTCAAAAATTCAGATTTATAAACTGGTTAAAAACAGTCACAGTAAGCATTTTGTATGGTCCTGTAGCTCTCGCTTGCACTTTGTTCTTTATGGGCATTTCTTCTGTACTCTTGTGTAATCATGGACTTCAGACATCTTTTAAGGAAAATAATGTGATTGCTGGAGAGTCTTGGTTAAGACAAAAGCCACTGGACATCCCAAAATAAATCACATTTCTGGTCCTTACTCTGAAACAGGAAAAAAAAAGTTGTTAAATAGGTACTTGGTTGTAAGCACATACATTCACAAACGCACATTAGTGATATGTCTGTGTACACACTACATACGTAGGTGAACATGCCGTTTACTTTTATATGCAAAAGAAATGATAGTAGCATGCAGAACTTCAGGTTTTCTATGGAAAGATGACTTAATGGCAGATGGAAAATGAGACTGGTGCCTAGGAGAATGGAATGGAGAAGTCAGGCACACCTTTACAAAAACTCAGTGTTGTTGCCTTGATGTCATCCCCGAAATAATCTTTTGGCATCTCCAAACCTGCACCACATATGCCCAATGGCATTACCAACCCACATGGGCTGAGAGACTAAGTTTCACCTCCATGCTAGAATTTGTTTGGGATTGACTAGGTGTTTTTCCTTGTAATTCACAGCTAGAGCAGGGTAGATGGGCCAGGTGTGGCAGGACATCCCCTGCCCCCCTCTCTTCATGAGTGCAATGGATAGCTTGTACCCAACGAGATAACCCAAGGGTTGAAAGGTCCAGCAGAGGTCACCCCTGACACCAGTGGTGCTCAAGCCTCAGCTAAGAATAAACATCCTAGTCTTGAGAGTAGGTGCATATGGGAAGAGATAAAATAAAATTGCTGACTTGAGAATCACAGTTTTTACACTATAAAAGATACACGAATTACCACTGAGGCAGAAGCCTCGTACACCCTGAAAGTGTTTGAACTTCTCCCCCGGAGCTTGGACGCAGGTTCTGTGGTTACTTCTCTGGAGATTGAGGGAAAGGACTTTGATGTGTGCCCCACCAGCAATTGGATTATAAGATACATTGAATCCTAAGTTTATACTATTTCTTTGATAGCTGTAAGTACCTTATCGTGCACTGTATGTCAATCTACTAGTAGTCTTTATTCCTGTGTAGTATTGGTCTACTTTAAGTCAGGTCTGTTAGTTTTCTCATCTATTAATAAATTATTTACTTTATAATAGACAGAATCAGTCATTATTAAAAGAACTTACGAACGAGAGTGGGTTTTGGGGGTGGTAGCCATCTCTATAGGTTACTGTTTGGTGCCAGAGGCCTGGGCAGGAAGCAGGGTCCACCTAAACTTCCACATCCGTTCATGACACCAGGTGATGTCCAGAGGCCTCTTCCAACCTCAGCCATTCGGTAGTTCTGATCACTCTCAAAAGGCATATCAACAGTTAGTGATATGAGATAGTATATGGTCTGTCCTCCTCACACAGCGGTTCTATAATTAGATCATTTTGTTTGGGACATTTGGGACTAAGTCTAGGGCTTTGGTTTGGAGACAGAGCAGTTGACTGACCCAGGTCTACAAAATTATTAGGGTGTTAGATTAAGTGAACAGGAGTTGTTATTCACCAAATACCATAATATTAAACCTAGAATAACCTCAATGAAAGCAGTTTAAAACAAATAAAAGAAAGTAGTATTTTACACAGCAAGTAATGAAGTTCTGGAACTTGCTGTGATAGGAAATAATAGAGGCAGCCAGTGTCAGCAGGTTAAAATTCATGGACGAATGAACATATAAAGAACAAATATAAACTGAAAGGAATGGGCAAAGAAAGACATGTTAGAATCTTCAATCCAATAATCATGAATTCAGAGAAGCAATGATGGGAGTGTCTCACAGACAGGGATCAGGCTTGCATGCTCTCCCTAAATACGTCTCTGATCATCCCTACGGGGACAGGTTGGTCTACACTTGTCTCTCCAGGAAAGCATGACTTATGTTATATTCCTATCATTGATCTCCTCTGAGAGTCATAATTCTATTCCCTAAACTTTTGGGAGAGGATCAAACAGAAGATGTGATTAATAATCGTTAATATTAGAGGGGAGGAAGAATAACAATGCAACAGAGGTTTATATGTGAAATATGTTGTTTTTCCCAAGCTTAAAAAATTATTATTTTGGTTATTAAATTCATGAAGAGATTTTTTTTTTTTTTT
>VZTX01016216.1:158130-176583 GCA_013400915.1 Pardalotus punctatus
TTTTTTTTTTTTTTTTTTTTTGCTATAAATGACACGTGTTGTTCTTGACTTGTGCTAGCCTCAGGAGGTCTGATATACACCATCACAGCAGGACTAGAAAACAAGGAATTTTTCCCAGAAGAAATAAACAATTCTGGTAAGCTAGCTCGAAAGATAGCAGAGCAAGCTCCAGAGATATCAGACTAAATACACTGCAATACCATACAAATTAAAATTATTTAGTTTACTTACAAGGTTCTTAAAACATGATATATTCCGTGTTTGGTTGGTTGGTTATTTTTTCTGCCACGTGTATTTCCTGTATTAGTAAGGGAATTTGTATTATTTTGTTTCTACAATGTAGAAAAATGTATTTTTACAGCTCTTCTCAAAAATAATTCTAAAATGATATATAAAGATTTTTTTAGCACTAATTTAAGATGATAAGCAAAATTCACTAATGATTTCTTTCCTTGTGGCCATCCCAGGCTTATGCCTTAAAACCATTGCATCTATACTGTCATGCATTCTCTGGAAATATGATATGCAAATGAAAATTCTAATTTGCTAAGGACAGATGAAGGTTGGAAAGTTTTGATTACTACCCTTAAGAAAGAAATGAGGAAAAAAAAAGAAGTATACATAGCAAAAGAAATTCAGTCAAGTGCAAAGCACATATCAGGGATAAAATGAAAGAAATAAGGATAATACTATTTTTAGGCAGAAAAGTCTTTTGAAGATAAAATGGGAGCAACTAGGACAATATCAAAAACTTTGTTTGTGTCTCTACACAAAAAAAATTACAATACTGAGCCCCTATAGAGCAGGCTCATAATATAATTACTAGGTTGATAGCAAAGAAATAGTAACGTAAAATAGGACAGGGGTTTGGATACATATATACAAAACTGAAAATAATTTTCATATTCAGTGAGCTGTGATGTCAGCTCTTTTGTGCATTTCTGGCAACCTGACCTTATTGTTCTCTCAGTTTCCATACAGCGTGATACATTTAAATCAAGAATTTACATCAAATATTTGCGTGTATCATTTTAGCTTAAGATAAAAACGAAATTGGTGGAATTTCTGTGATTTAGGCTTACACTTCAGCTAACTATGAGATCAGTCCATTTCACTGTATAACTCAGCCAAAGAGGAAATACTGGGAAAGAAAAAAGTATAAAATGATGATGAAAAAATGTATTCTGGAAGTCTTCTGGGGTTAACATCTAAAGCAATATTTGCACTTCTACCATAAGCCTAGGATCAGATCCAGTGAAATATTATGTATTTAAGGTTGTGCTGGGTTTTTTTTAGAAAGGTTATTAAATTTGATTTTAACTTATATTCCCCTTCCTGTTTCCAATTTATACATTTTCAATTATTTTTTTTTTCCTGCAGTAAATGGTCTACCATCATAAATTTGAGTGCAGTTTACTGGATGCTTCATTCACCTTGATTTCTCTAGTGGATGAGAATTTTAATAAATCTGATTTAGCTAGCTACAACTACATTTATATTTGCATTTTCTTTGTGCTGTCAAAATGGTTTAACACAGCTGAGACATCCCAGTGAGTCTAACAATGTGTCTTTATTCACAACTTAGCAAGCCTCAACCAGGCTGATGACTCTGTGCGAAGCACTCTGAAAATATACTGGAGGTGATAATCCTAGTTCAGAGAATTTTGTAATGTAAAACTTAAACTATAATATCAATATAAAAAAAGAGAGCAGGAAGAGAACAAATTAAAAAAAAAAAAAAAGACATTTTTCCCCACATTATTTTTTAGCTTAATAAAATTAGAGCAAGTAAGTATAATGCATTATATACATGCTCTATACATATAAAAAAGGGCACAATGAAATGAAGTATAGACTCCATTTCTTTGTTTTAGTTTCCTAAATCTCCTGTATTTCTTTACAGCCGTCAGTGCATAAGTACCATGCCATGTCCTGTAATAATATAATTCATTCAATATTTCTGCCTTATCTTGAAAAATGCAAGTTTCACTTTACCTAGTAATTAAGTTGTTGATAGCTCCTTGTACAGTATACTTACCAAATAATTGGAAAGCAGTTTTTAATGGAGTTGGTACTTGCCTTACAGCTTAACATTAGGCATGGAAATAACAAAGAAAGAGGGTGAGTCCACAAAGTGAAGTTTTTTTGTCAATAATACATTATTTTTCTTTTTGAATAGCGAAATTTCACCAGACATGGTATCTAGTTCAAAATGCCACCATGTAAATAACTATATAATTAGAATCTGCCTCTGTTATTATCGGATCTGAACAGATATTTTTTCAATTTGCAATGAAATTTAAAATAAATAATTAAAAATTGTTTGTTTGTTTGTTTGTTTTTAATAATAGGTTTCTTTCACATTTGTTTGTAAGTTCTCAATTCAACTGAAGGAAAAGTGAAGACTATTTCTGCAGATCTTTTCATATCAAGAAAAGTAGTAACACTCTCAAAAAAGCCCTGTCTCTTAGGTTGCTCTGAAAGGTGCAGTGTATTTCCTAACCTCTCTGTATGTTGCTGCTGCACACCACAGGCTTTCCTCCCAGCCACATTTCCAGCATTCTCCATGCCCTAACAGTATGTGACAAATAGGATACACTTGGCTCCTGTGTCGACTCATTTCCCTTAGCACTCTTTCAGACTTCGCCAGCTCCCTAGAACCCATTAAGCAATGCCGCAGGTCTTGTTAGCTCCTGGGTGTGATCTGCTCCCAGAGTTATGGGGTGACATGAACAAGGGGTGCAGCTGAGGCACAGAGCTCAGGCCCTTCTGGCAGGACTTCACCAGGTGCGACATTTCAGGCACATGCTTTCCAATATTACAATATCCACGCCATCCAGGCCAGGGGAAGCTCTACAGCAGACCAGACTTGGTACTTCTGTTTGGCATGTTGGACCAAAAAATCAGAAATACACAGTTGTGCTCCACATAAAATAAATTGAGATCTCAGGGCAACCTTACTGGCGGAGGACTTGTAATGGAAACTGCTGAGGAGATTGCAAGGAGAACAAGGTCACATGAGCTGTTCCCCTGTGGATTGCCTATGGATTATCAGGTCTGAAATCTCCCAGGGGTGTATATATCACACCTTTCAGTTGCAAGCATAGCAAAAAATGAACTAGGGTAGAAACCACCTTTGAAAATCTCACTGAAGTTCCAGANCAATAACAAGAAAAAGTAAAAATCAGACAAGGTCAGCAGAATGACTGAGAATCAACAGATTTGGTTTGTCATCCTTTCTCTATGAGGCCACACAAAATTGAGTAAAAAACTGGAATTATTCTTATATCTGAAATTACACTTCCATAACAGTGAAGTAAAGCCAGTACCTTAAAATCAAACAGTTACTGCAACAAAATGCTTACATATGTCCTTTCAGTACAAAGGAAAAAATAGAGCACAAGAGGCTGAAAGGATTGTACTTCTATTTTTTCCAAGTACAACCGCTCAAACAACTCTGGTCTCAGAAATGAATATTTCAGAAAGAATACCTAGTAACATCAGAGACTGATGGAAGTGTCTGAGTATGAGGGATAAAAAAAACCCAGTAACTCTGAATACTATAGTAGAGTTGCTCTGCTCAGCAGGTAACTACTGAACTTATGAGTACCATTCTCACAGCTCCCAAGTGACTCCTGACCAAGGGAGAGAAGTCTGAGGGAAAATGTAAGACTCTTCCTGAGCCTGGAACAAAACGAAACAGGTAACTTGAAATAGATAACTTACTTTCTCTTTCTTCTAAAAGAGAATAATGCATTGAACACATGCTGGAATTAAAAATGAGACAAAACAAAACCCCAGAAAAATCACCTTTTCCTTTCTGAAGCCTTTCTTCCTTCTGTTTTGTTACATTCCTCTGGCTTCTTCCTTAGAATTTTTTTTTATATTTGCTTTCACAAAATATAATCTTCAGTGTGAGACCCTTCTCCTAAAGGAACCTCTCCATATTTTTCAGTCCTTTCTCATATTCTTCACCATGCTTTTCTGTCTTCTGATCAGAGAAATGTGTGTCTAATTCTTCAGGAAGGTGTGGATTCTTCATCTAAGATTAAAAGATAATTTTGTTAATTAAATTAGGTTAATCAGAAATGTGAGCCTAAACATCCCCTCCTATCTCCTTCTGTATCTAATACTTTGCCAGTGCTTTCCCTTCTTGCTTAAATTATCTTGCCATCACTGCCTACATTAATGTTTTTAGGGGGATCAATAAGCTCAACACTTACCTCAGTGTTAAACAGACTTCTAATTCTTAGGCTGTACGAACTTACAATGTGATCTAAAGACTTTCCTCAAAACACTTCCAGTGCACTTTTTAAAGAATAAGTCTACCAGGAAAAAAAAGGAAGAAAGGAAATTCAATAAATCCCATCCATCACCATGTGGTCAGAAAAGTGCATTTTGCTTCACACCTGTACATTCTACATGTTTTGTTTTGTGGTTTTGTTTGTTTGTTTGTTTGTTTTTAAATAGGTATTATAGATTTATTTTTTTTTAAGCTAGAGCACTCATCAAACCTTTGATGTTCAATATAACCCACAGCCTAATGGAAGTTGAGCTCTCGGGAAGATGCCGCATACAACAACATTTTAGCCCTGCCCATACTGCTCAAAGCTCCAATCCCTTCTGAGCAAACTCAGGACAAATGGCTACAGATTTGGGAAAGAGCCTGTCTACAAGAACACTTAGCTCTGCTGTTCTTGCCCTGCAGATCAAAGAATCAATTGAACTTGCTGATTTGTCAGTTGAGTTAAATGAAGGACCATGTTTGTAGAATCCAATGAAGACAAAAAATATATATTTGCCTTTTCTGAGATTACAGCTCAAGTAATAGATAACTTGTTTTCTGAAACATAATGTCTTCTGTGCACATGAAAGTCTTTGGCTTTTTCAGAAAGTTAAGATGTTATTATGTTTCAATAACAGTGGCCATGATGCTCAGACCAGAACTCTAGGGAAATAGATTTAGTAGCCAAACCACAAAAAGCTATAATGTGTTATTTTAGCAACCTTTGTTTGGAAATTAAAGACACAAAATTTGAATTGTATTTCATTTTAGAGGCTTACAGCACAGACTTTCTAATTTTGTTTTGAAATTTAAAAGGCAGAAGTAGCAGTATAAACTAGAATTAATGTGTTTATTGAACCTGTTCTTACTGAGAGCCAAAAATGACAAGAGACAAACTGACAAGTGTAAGTTGCTTGAAAACACATCATTAAGTTACAAACAATTTTATCCATTATGTTCAGAGAGATATTGTTCATCAATTACTTATGAAAGTACTTAGTATTTTTATTGGAGAAGTGGAAAACTATGGCTTTTCTGCTTCTGGATGGAATTATTTGCTGGTTAGAATACTGCTGAACAGCAACGAAACTGATGTTATCTGCAAACTTTACAAGGATATATTCTTGCCACCTCCCCCAGGTAGAAATAAAATATCTCAAACAGGACAGATCCCTGCTTTACCAGCCTCCAGGTAGTCTATGGGCCATTAAATACCAACCATGTTTTCACCAATGTTTGTCCTAACTAGAAAACATACATTAAAGTAAAAGTAAAAGTAACAGCAGGAGATTTTGAGATCTCATTAGTCAAGTTACACCAGACTTAGAGATTGAAGTCAGTTATAGGAGAAGGTCTGTGAGAAAATAACATCTATGAAGTCCTTTCCTGCTATGGGTGTACAGGCCTGTGGTAAACTGTTCACATAGAGCTATAGACATATCCTTGCTTCTGCTTTTACCTTTCATAAACCATTTTAAATAGAACTCAGTGTGGGAGATAATCATTACATACAATGTTGTGAGAAACTGGGTAGTTTTATACTATTCTTATCGCTAACTATATTTTACGGTACAATATCCTCTGCTCTTTACCTTTTTGTAAGCAAGTTACTTTTAAAGTATCTGCACATAATTTGGCATAATTTTTATGTAGTTCAGCATAATATGATTCAATTGGCAGTCTTTGCTCTATGGAGATGATTTTAGTCTGAAACATAATTACCATGAATCCCTGGAGGGTGTGGTCCTTCCAGGTCAAGGATAAAATCATTGGCACAAGAAGTAAGAAACCTGAATGAATTACCAGTTTTTTTAAAGTTTGATGTTGTTAAACAGGCATGAGTATCTTAAACTGTTGTTAATTGTTATCTCTGAACTGCAAGTTCTAAATTTATCAAACTCATAACTATTTTAAATGGTTTTTAATTTTAATAAGAATGTGATACCAATGAAACAAAATTATTTTTAAAAAACCCAACAAACTCAAACAAAAAAATACCACAAAAACCAACTCAGTGCATATTACTAACAATAGAATAAAAATGCAAGTCCTATTAGGTCTGTAAAACTGCCAGAAAAAAAAAATAGTACCCAAGGAGAGAAAAAAATAGAACCGTAACAGGTTTCCAGTCACTGATAGTCTTCCAGCATACTGTGGTGGTGTCAAAGAATGCAAAAGCTAAAGCAGTTTAAGATGATTAATTTAAACTAATGCCACACATATACAGTGCTCATATCTATGTCTGAATTACTTCACAAGGTCCTTTTGATAGCCAATGTGTACAAATAAAGGTTCTTGGGGCGTGATTTGTTTACATTGTTTTGGATTTCTGTACTATGAGCTGTGTTTTTTGCAGAGGGGTCATCCTTTTGTCTACAAGGACACACCTCAGGGACAGGATAAGACAGAGTAACCTGGTTTTGTCCTTTCATTGTTGTTTCTAAAGAAGATATTACTATATATATATATATATATATATATATATACTAATTAATATATTAAAAGTAGTAAAAACACCTGGACTTAAATTTTCAAAACACACAGAGAAGATTTTGACATCCAATAATTCAGATTAATTTGCCCTCTTTGAAAAAGAGGTCTCTAAATCTACCCAAAAGGAAAACTTTTCTGTTATGTACTGCCCAGAAAAATACAATTTTTTAAAAAATCATTTTAAGAGTCTCTGGGAAATCAGTAAGTTGGATACAATCATACTAAAAATATCATTGTGAGAATAGTATAAGATTTTTTAATTGAAGATAGACTTATTGTATACACTTCACAATGAAAACAGTAATAATCTTAGGGTATAGATAAGACTTTTTGCTAATTTGTTTATCCAGTAGGTTTCTTCAGTACAGATGAGATCCACCTTCATTGCTGAGAAATAGTACAGTCATTTTACTAAACAATTTTTAAAGTAGTCAATGGACTCATCTCACCTATATTTTTCTATCTGTCTCAGGCATTCTAGTGGGTCTGTTCTTCCCATCACTGTTGTCAACACTCAAAACTTTGCACATGTTGCATTTTATTTCTCCACTCAGTATTCCAGATGTTGACTTCCAAGCACTTCTTTATATACACTCTGGGGTAGTTGAGAGTTTAATCTCATCACAGCCCTGTCCATGACTATTCACATCCATCTTCCTAATGAAGCAAGCTAATCTCCTCAGTAGATGCAATGTTATTCTGAATTAATATTCCAAATACAAGCTGGAGAAGAAACTCTGACAGACACTCACTTCCTTCACTGATGCCCTTATAGGTTGATGAGGGAAACTGAAGCGTTTGATGTAGAAGCAGCCAGGGCCCATGAGAAAACATAAAACCAGTTAAACATTATCCAGTTAAGCCAATTTGTGTCACTTGAAATCACAGACACGCTGGACCTTAAGGAATGCACATTTCAACATGTGAGCCCTAAAGTAAATGTAAGAGACTAAGAGATTGGCAAGGATATCAAGCATGAGGACAGGAGTATATATTGTAACACACACTGTTAAGATTTTTGGCCTCTAATTGGCACATTTCGGAATGTAACAGGGACAGTGAAGTGAACAGCAATCTTATTCCTATTGCACATAACAGAACATTAAACATATTGATTACTTTCAACAAGCAAGCTCACTTCAAACTAACAGCTAATAAAGATGAGGATTTCAACAGGCTCCTCTGGAAATTGAAGAAAACATTGAAAGCGTGAAAACATTTAAGCACATTTTTAGGTACTGTCCTGAAAAAATGAGCTGAATGCTAAACTACTTCTTCCAGTTATTGTCTGGACTGTGTAATAGGTTGTAGCTCCCATTCATTGATTTTCAGTGCGCTGAGATATGGTACCAGAAATATGACAGAATCTTAGTCCTAAAGAGGTTGTAATGTAAACAGTGAGACAAAGGGAAAAAATGTAAGAGAAAAGGAATCTTCCTCAGATCAGGAATATATCTTTATGAATCACAGAACTACAGTCTTCTGGTTCCCAGGTTAGCTCCTAGAATACAATATTTCCAGCTCAGTAATACCCCTAAAAAAAAAAAAAAAAAAAAAAAAATTTGAAAGGGCAGTATCTGGAAAGACTGATTGTCAAACAGGGCTCTTTAGACAGGGGCAAGGTATTACATATGAGATTTATCATGAGAAAAACAAGGTGATGGAAGTATCAAAATATTATTCATCTATTAAGTGACCATAGTCTTCATCTTAGACCTCACCATTTATGAGAGTTTTGAATAAGCTCCCTACCTCCAGTTTTTCCCTTATCCCCAAAGAATTTTGCTTCACAGCTAATTTTCAGTGTGAGCTAAATTTCTTTTGGTAAAAAGATAACGTGTTAACATTATGCTAAGTAGTTCTTCATGGAAAAACCATTTCAGAAATTGGATTTTGTACAAATTAAGTGTTTACCAGGATTCAGCATTAGGTATTCTGAAGACTGAATGCAGAGGGAACAACAATTATAATTTTATCAATAGAAGAATCAGAATTATTATCTGTATGTGGTAAAAAAATCTTTTACATTGCATATATTATCTGTATGCAGTTAAAATCTTTTACACTGCACCTAAATGGACAATTTGGTGTTCCTCTACTTTGTGCTAGCTCTATGTCTTAGAAAACTTGCCAAGTAATGAAATACTGGCATTTGCAAGAGTGGTTGGATATCTGGCAAACTGCATATGTTTGAAGAATTTGATTCAGCTTTAACTTGCAGCTGCTGCTTATACAATCGTTCTGCTGTGTTTGTAGGTCTCTGATGTATGCAAAAGACTGATTATAGTTTGGCACAGCTCCTGGTGGTTTAACCAGGGGGACATTTCCCTTAATCTCACCTGGCAGTGAAGCTGCAAATGAGCCACAATATTTGAGTCTTAGCAACAGTGGTTTGTAATCAGCGATTCCAATTATGGGATGAGGGAATACTAATTGACCGCCAGCTGTCAGAGCAAATGGGCAAGAGAAAGTTATTAACTTTCTGTCTTGACCCTCAAAACTGTAATAGAACAGATATAGATATTTTTTTTCTCTTTTGGAAATAAGAAAACAAGATTAAAATGACCTTTCTTTTTGGTCAAGAGAAGATTATAATTTAGTTTATCTAAAGAAATATTTGGGAGGAACTGAATATGACCATGATAGGTTCAAGAACCAACATACAAAATCCTTTATTAACTATTAGATGTGTAAAAGCCCTTCACTTATACTTTGAATACAGTAGCTTTACATAGACATACTCACATTTATGATGGGAAAAAAATATAAATATGTATGTCAATGAGTAATTAAGACAAAATAGAATATATCTCCATGAATTTTCAAAATAACTTGCTCTGTTTTGTACATCAAAAATACTAATTTTCTTTCCACTATCAACTTTATGACCACAAATTAATTATCTCAGTGATTTAAGTCTGTTTACAGCATGAAACTTCTTTCATGTATACCTGTCTGATTACCTAAGCAATTGATGTTCTCCATGTTTTTCTTCAGAAACGATGTCAAATTATTTTCCAAATTAGTCAGCTTGACTGATATCAAATTGTATCTCCTCAAGCTATTATACTGCCTCAAGGTATTTTTAGTTCCCACACTTTCTCTTAGGTTAAGATCTCCTGCACAAATGCCAAATGCCTTTCCTGTGATACATCAAAATATGTCTTCATAGAGTAAGCCAAAACTTTGGCTCCTGAATATACAGTTCATAAAAAATAATTCAACCCACTAAGAACAGAGATTTGAGCTACAGTTTCCATCAAATCCCAAACAAACAAAAATGTTTCTAATTGTCACAATGACTGAAATAATTCAGTTGTTTTAATAACTGGCATCAATTTGGTTTGATGCAAAATTAGCATTAAATGGCCCCGTTGGTTAATTGTCCAAAGAATGATGATAACGTTGTGTAAAAGGGAAGTAAAAATGGCTCAACAACTGTTTCGACGGAAAAGTTTCTTGAAAGAAAAATTCCACCACCATTAGAAATATTTTTCTCCTTTAAAAAATGTGTAACTTAGAGTTAGCAAACAGACTGTTCTACAGTTTGGTGAAAAATAAATATTGAAAGAGAATATACATATTGTTGTTAAAATCACACAATGGTTTTTTATATCTTGCCCATAAATAAGGGGATTCAGAAGGTGATTTGTGTTTATAGCACAGAAATAAAAAGGTAACAACAGAAGGAAAAAAGAAAAGAGTTGAATACTTGATGATTTTATGTTGTGGGAAAGATTAAAATACTGTTATTCTGCTTGCCAGTACATGCAATGGGTATTTGCATCCTCCATTGAACACACTTTGGAGAAATGTACAGCTATGAAAATTAATATGGATATGTACACCCCCTTTAAAAAAGAAGTCATCAAGTGTCAGAGACTGGAAATAGTAATCTCTCTCAAGACATCTTGGGATGGTTGGAATATGAGCGGTAGGGACTGGTCAGGACTTGCTCTGGTGAGGTGGTGTCCTGCCCCTCAAGCCCCCCAGCCCCCAGTGTCTGTCCATCCTGGCACACTCTTGGCAGCCCCTCAGTGTTGCCTAACCCAGCCCTTGAGTGGCTGAGTGACCAGAAGTCCCACCTGGGAGGAAAGCCCATGATGTTCCAGGGATTTAAGAAGGATCACCACAAGGCAAGCACACTGATTTTTAATCCTACCTTCATTTTGCAGTTTTCTATCTGTTACATTGCTGGAACCTGTTGCGGGGGCACGGATCAATCACGCAGAGATCAATGTGATCAGGTGAAAGCCGTTTATTACAGATCAGAAGGCTACTTATATACATCTTCTACTTCTCTATATCTGAGCAGTAGATTGGTTACTAGCTACTTGTTTACACATCTAAACAAATCACTTAGAGCGATGGTGAGCTGTCATACAAACGCTGCTTCTGTTGGCTCTGCTAAGCTAATGCTGGATTGTGCATATTTCACTGCCCTGCCTATTAACGACACCCAACAGGAACCCAGGAGCTGGTAGATATATTTCTGGTTTTCTATATCTTTCCTGTCTTCTTGGTTTTCTCTCTTCTTCTAACTCTTTTCATGGAATGTAACACTGAATGGGTTTAAAGGTTGCTAAATTGAATGGGCTAAGTTGACACAGTGATAAGTGTTTTATGTTGTACTAAATAATTTGCAAAAGTTCCTTGATTTTCTGTAGCTTGCTGTTAAACTTTTGTGTGATTTTTACCTCTTGAGAATATCTAGTTGGTATTTCTCCCTTGCACCTACCTAGAGCAAAAGAACCTTGTTTTACCCCATACCTTAAGTCTCTGGGGTGTTACACCAAGATATTGGTCAGGATCTAGGGAAATAGGACACAGAGGGAAATTCAGCTTTTCCAAGTTCTTCGTTTTGATCCCACTTCTTTATTTTCTTTTTTTTTTAACAGTTTTACTTTGAAGCAAGTAATACCTTCTTTGGCTTCAGCATTCCTCTCTTTCCAGAGATTATAGTCCTTCCTTTCTTTTCTTCTGTTTTATTTGAAAGTAATATGTCTCACAATGACAGCTACAGTCACTTTTTTTGTACTTTGAGTTCAGTCACAGGTTAATAATCATAACTTATACTAACTACATTTTTTGTGACTTTGGTGGGTTGACTCTGGCTGGCCACCAGGTGCCCATCAAAGCCACTCTATCACTCCCCTCCTTAGCTGGACAGGAGAGAGAAAATGCAACAAAAGGGTCTTGGCTCAAGAAAATAACAGGGACAGATCACAGGCAAAACAGAATGGACTCAGAGAAATTAGATTAATTTACTACTGATCGAATCAGAACAGGATAATGAAAAATGAACCCAAATCTGAAAACAGCTTCTACCTACCTCTTCCTTTTTTCCAGACTCAACGTCACTGTCAGCTTCTCTACCTCCTTCTCCCAACCAGTGAAGAGCATCTGGGAATGGGGTTTGTGGTCAGTTCATCACACATTGCTTCTGCTGCTTCTTCCTCCTCACATTCTTCTCATGTTCCAGTGTGGGAGACAGTCCTCCATGAAATTCTCCAACATGAGTCCTTCCCAAAGGCTGCAGTCCATGAACAGCTCCAACATGGGTCCCTTTCATGGGTGAAACAGGCTGCAGTTCTTCAGAAATAGACTGCTCCACTGTGACTGCTTTCCATGGGGTCATAAATCCTGCCAGCAAACCTGCTTCAGCATGGCTCCTCTTTCCATGGATTGACAGGTCCTGCCAGGAGCCTGCTCCAGCATGGGCTCTCCACAGAGTCATAGTCTCCTTTGGGATACATCCACTTGCCCATGTGTGGGACCCTCCATGTGCTGCAGATGGATCTCTGCTCCAATGTGAACTCGCATGGGTGCAAAGGGACTGATGCCTCACCATGGGCTGCAGGTGAATCTCTGCTGAGGAAGCTGAAGCACCTCCTCCTTCTTCACTGACCTTGGCGTCTGCAAGTTGCTGCTCTCCCACCTTCTCACTTCTGTCTCCAGCTGCTGTTGAGCAGATTTTTACCCATTCTTAAATATATTGTCACAGAGGCTCAGCCTTGACCAGTGGTAAGTCTTTCTTGGACCCAGCTGGCGTTGGCTCTGTTGGACTTAGGGAAAGCTTCTGACATCTTCTCACAGAAGCCACAATGAAGTCTCTACTGTTACTAAATCCTTGCCATGTAAACCCAATACAGTTTGGAAGAGACTACTCAAGAGATGAAAGTAGACTATCATCTGTACAAATCTAAAGCTTCTGTGAGTAAGAATGCATATAACTGGAATTTGAGACAAAGATTTTTCCAAAACCTAGCATGAGAAAATTCTGCATAGGGGAAAACATTGGAATTATGTAAATAACTGAAGTGGATTTGGACTTGCATCTAGTTAAAAAAAAATAAAAAAAAATCTTTCTTTAGGTTTCAACATTATTTGTTATAACACTGAGCATTTAGTAGTTAAAAAGTGTATTTTTTAGACGTGGTGATCTCTCAATAGCAAATGGAGTATCAGCAACAGCAAAACAGCTGTTCTGTCCATTAAGACATTACTGTTGCTATTTTCTTCTTGGTAATGTGGTTAATATTTTCTTAGTTGTAATTTGCAAAACAGAATTCTAGAAGCCTCAGGGTTCAGATAACATATATTATAATCTTTTCATTTAACATGGAGATTGTCCAGCTGAGAGGTAATGCAGTAAACATTTATAAAAATATTCCTGCTCAAATTTCTGTGAAATATGAATGAGTTTGGATCTCAGCCAGCCATGTAGAATTGTTGACCAAATTCCCTAGAGTTTTAAGATTTCAGGAACAACTGCTCTAGTTTTTGTTATGTACCCAGGAAATAATTACTAGATTTGGATCTTTGTTTTGATTCCCTTTCATCTTAAGTTTTCTTTTGAGATACTGCTTGTCCAGCATACAGGAGGTAAAATGATGATGGAGAGAATGGATTATAAAACAGAATGTTTCAGCAGGCAAATTTATGAAGAAGAGTTAGATAATTTCTGATTGAAATAGTTCAATAAATATGGTAAAATTATGCATATAAGAAAATGTGGCTTTATTTTCGGAGAGTGAAAGTTTCCCTGGCTTTCAATTATGCCAACAGCTTTCTTGAGTGATTCAGCATTCTGAAACCAAACCATATTTAGTTACTGGAATGTAGATTAATATACAGGCTTTTGGGCAGAGTGTACAAAAACACATCTTGTAAGAACTCAGTCATCTCTATTTCTAGTCTTTGCAATTAACATTCTTTTTAACGCTGTATTTCTTACATTTTTATTTCACAAATTGTACGTAACTGGGGCTAGGATTGAATTAATTTCAACTGTCATCATGAAACCGACTGAAATGCCTAAATGAGATCATAGATACTTCTCAATCTGGAAAAGGAAAAGCTTCCTATTTTTCCACACTAATAATGGAGGTTTTCAATAGAGAAAATGCAAGACATAGAACAAAATGGTGCATAATGCAACTGGTTTTATTCTTCCTTTTCTCCTCCCCAATCATGCCTAAACCAAATTACATATTCAGCATGTGCTGTTGTCAATAGCTGAGAATTCTGTGGGTGCTATGCTAAGATGACAAGCTTATATTTATGTATGAGTATCTCTCTTCTAACAATATGTAAGGCAATATTAAGACATAGGATATTTTAACAAATAAAAAACCCACAGAAGTAAAGAAAAAATAAACACTATATAAACATCAGAATTCTATTTTCAAAGGTCACTCAATAGTATATGGAGCTCTGAATACTGACTGCCTGTACAAAGATACCAAACCTTGACTCTTATTAGTGAGACAAACAGCACCTGAAACCCAGGTTGTAAGTCAAAAACCAGAACAATCTTGTAAACAATTTAGAAATACAGTAGAAAACAAAAGATGCTTCTTTACCTTTCTTAAGAAAGCTGTGCTCTGTCTTTGAACTAATTCTTCTGGTCTATTATACAATTCAAAAGCAGAGAAATATAAACATTCTTTTTCTGCTCCCTTCTTCCCCGAACATTGAAGAACTTTCATCTTCCAGAGCTAGAATTTTTTCACTCTAAAACAAGACACTAATCTTCCTTGAAATCTGTGACATCATAAGAAAACAGCAGAGACAAGTTTAGTCTCTAAGAAGCATGTACATATTAAAACAGGATTTGATGCAAGGAGTGACAGGCACACAAAAAGGAAAAGAAAAAGTAGTGTCCTGAGTGGAACAAATAAATATATATTTTAAAATATAGGATTGTCCTTAAATCTATATAGAGATAAAATAAATAACAAAGGAAGAGAAATAAGTTGTTTTCTGCAAGCACTATTTGGTAATTACTGGATAAATTTCATCCCTATTTTTCTGTGAGAAGCATTCCATGGAGTGAAATTTCACTAATAAATTTGTATATATTAAAATTTTTAAAGAACTTTGCTTGTGTTGAAGGAAGATTGCATAAAAAACTTTCCTTTCCAATGGATGTTTACACTAGAAGAAAATTCACCACTCCTCACTACAGAGTTTGATTCCATTTTCTTTTTTCTAGATATGAGACTTTTCACTATCATATAAGAAAGTAAAATTCCTTTCTAAGCAAACCCTCTTGAGACTTAAAGTAAAAGTAATTAGATATTTGTAGAATAGCAGCACATTGGTTATCTATGAATATAAGTTCAGATAACTCAGCTTCCCAGTTCACTCATGGGTTCTAATCCCGTAATTACACAAATTTCATAAATGTTCATTCATTCCTAAAATGGTAATTGGGATAGATTATCTAGTTTCCTCTGAAAAAAACTAACCCAAAAGCAGACATAGTTGTAACACACTTCAAACCAATCTCCCAAAAAGCCTTTGGTGTCCTTCTTTCTCAAATCTTAAAATATCTTCCGGATTTTGCAAAATCAAATGTCCCACTACTTCCTCATGTCAGACTCAAGGACATGCAATGCAACAACTCTACCATTTTACAAAACAACCACTTTTCTGGGTTGTAACACTTTCCACATATTATTTCAAATAATTACAAATGGGGGGAAAATAATTTGATAGACACAAAATAGTAATATTCTGAGGATGCAAGGCATGAGTGATGGGGAAGAGAAGTTAAGAAATCAAGTGTTGCATGTGCCATTACCACTGTGGAGGCGGGCACAACCTTTAAAGGAGGTCTAGTCCTATACCTGGTCATAAACTCTTACTCAACTTTTGGTCTAAAGACTTCTCACTTCTTATGACTGGGTGTCTCATACATATATTCACAATTAATAGTTGGTATCTAAATGCCTTAAAGTTGTTGAAGGGTGATTTCTTAGCATGTTTGTAAATCTCATCAGATGTTTCCCAAACTTTCATGTTAAGGGGTAAGAGAACAGAAGAACAGTAGTCTATGATGTTCTTTTCTCTTACACCATTATAGTGCAGTGTTATAGTATAGGAGTATTATGTTGTTATAGAGACTGGACATCAGCCCTAGGAACAGCAGTTGCCAATACCTATATATGTAATGCTGCATAAATCAAGGATGTATTTGGTGTGATCTGTTAGCACAAATGTGAGACAGGGACATGTGTCTGTTGTTAGATGGAATTTGCAATTATCTTGTGCCCAGATACATTACAGCATCATAGATCATGTCTTATTGGTCAAGTAGACTTGAAGAGTCATGTTTTACACCATGGCACCAGCCTTGTTTGCAGTGACAGCACTTAGAGTATGTAACTTACAACTTTTTCTGATTAATCAATAGATTCTTAACCAGGTACCAGGCACAGCAAAAAGTTTGTTGAACAGGTAGTTGCCAACCATATGCTTGGTGCTCACCATTGTGATTTCACATCAAAGGGGAGATACTCAGAATTAGGTGGATACTCAACATTTCAGATATTTATAATTACACTGTGTTAATTCACTGTAGTCCTGTCTCCTCCAGCAACACTCAGCATGGAATTTTGTGCAACAGTGCCATGGTTCCACAGCAGAGGGTTAATTACCAGATTACAGAATTAGCTTGCCAGTTATGAACTGCTGAACAGGTATGAAGGTACTCTGCTATTATGCAAAATTATTCCATGGAGTAAGCCCCCAGGCAAATATTCATTCACATTATCTTGTATTTAGTTGTTCCTCTTGGGTTAAACTTGGCAAACCTGATTCTTGCTGGCCCAGTTCTTTAGTTCTTTCTGATGATGCTGCTCCCGCTTGTGAACATATATACACTTTCCCTACCAAAAAAACCATCTTCATTTAGAGAATGTGTTTTCATTTCTGGATACTTCCTAGACTTAGATCTCTCTCTCTGCCAGGGCTCCAGATTTCTCTGAATGATTATTTCAGCCTGGTTAAGAATGTAACACTGGCAGTGCATGCTTAGCTCATAACAGGAAGCAAGTTGTGAGGCAGAGGCCTCAGGGCTGCTAATATATGGGGTAAAGTTGTGATCATCACCAGGTCAGTTCACATACTTCATTGTTTGTCCGTTCTTTTGCTTGGCCCATGCAAATGAGTTTCCTTCGGTCCAAGCAAATTTCGCTGTAGAAACAGCCAACATTTACATGTATATGTTCAATCCTATTTGTGCAATTTGGCCTGGACTTGATCCTAAGACTGACCCATTACTCTGTGTTATTTAGCAGCATAGATATAGTCAGCAGAAGCAATATACTCTGTTTCCCACCAATAAGTACTTGATCTCAAATGAATCCTAGCACGGATGTGGGGATGAAGAAAGGACCAGCCTCTATGCAAGGAACTGTGTTCTAAAATAGAGGAGTTATGTCTTCTAATTATATGCATAGACAGGAGAAATGTTCAAGGCCTCAGCTATTGATCTTTTGCAAACATACAGAAATGCAATTGAAATGAGTGGACACTTGGGCAGCTTAGGTATCCTATTCAAACTGTGAGGTATTGAATTACATCCTAAATTAGAGTGCAGATGTAATCTTTTGAATGAAACAGGAATTCTGTTCAGGAGCCAAATATCCCTCTATGTGTGTTTTTCCTGTGTGTGTTGAGGGCACATCTCTGCTCTCAAACAGCTAGTAGAAGACAGATCATTAAGACAGAAAAGAATCAAATATAAAAAAATAAAAAAAAAAAATAAAGCCACAGTCTTTTTTGCATATTTCTTCTGGGGTGTATGAGCTTCCCTCTTGCTGCAGCTGGTTCTTATGCATTTCCTTTTTCGTGCCTCTTTAAATCTCTGCTTCTCCCACCTAGTTCTCCCAGACTTATTAGACTCAACCCTAATGGCAATGATGTTGACAAAGCAAAACCTGCCTTAAAGAAGATCAGATTTGATTCAAAGAGATTTTCTTCAATTTCTGCTCAAAAAATAAGTCTTAGTCTCTATGACCTGTCTCAACAAATCTTGGTTTCTATTATCTTCTTTCTCTCTAAATTGCATCTTCACATTTTCTCAACCAGAGGACTTATCACATGTCAAACCACCTTGCCTTCTCACCTAAGAGTGTATGAAATTGAGCTGCTTCTCAGTGCCCTGGAAGAGTTGTCTCTAGATACTTCTCTATTTTCCACTGGCCCTTTACAAGTTACAATTCTGCAACTGTTTTCACAGCACAGGGTGCAGTGACAGCTTTGGGACACATTGGTGAAGAGATGTGAGAGCAGGTGAAAAGGTGGTTTTAATGACCTGCAATAGTAAAGATCAGTAACTCAGTATGCAATTGAGGACTGTCTGTAGGAGGTGTTCAGGGAGGGGG
>VZTX01016216.1:176717-218396 GCA_013400915.1 Pardalotus punctatus
GTGGTGGTGGGGGGGGGTGGGGGGGGGGGGGGGGGGGGGGGGCGGTGCAGGAGGGCTATGCAATTTCTTCTCTCCTCCATCAAAAGCCCTGTAGCCCTGTTCTATTCCAGGAATTTTAAAAACACGAGTTACATTACCAACAGACTCATTTCTCAGTCCTTCAGCCAGTCATCACTGGTGAGAAAGAACAGCAAAATCTATCGTGTCCATGCAAAAGGAGCTAATGATTGCATTCCTTGAATAACAGTTAAAAAGGGAACATTTTCTTTCTAGCAAATATGGAACTAATAATTTTGTATGTTCATCAAAAAAATAAAGTTTTTGCCATAATGTGTGTAAATGTTGGAAGAGAAAATTCAACAACACATAAATGATCATGGATAGAGCAAGGCAAGAAAGGCCATCCAGGACCATGAGAGGTTACACACAGCTATTGAGGAGCTTGGGTCTTATCAATAGGCTGGTGTGAATGAGTGATGTTCATAGTTGAAAAAGGTATTAGCAAAACTGTCTTAATACCAGGTAAAAGTCCCACATCGAAATTTTATGTCATGGTTCACTCTAGTATTGTACAGCAACAAGAATTGATTCAAAACTATCAAACAATCTATCAAAACTATCCAGACAAATCAAAGTTATAAGACACAAATCTGTTACCAAGGCACAAATCAAAGTTACCCCACTACAAGGTTATCCATGATATTGGTTGCTCGCTAAAGATGTGCTGTCAGTAAAAGTCTCTCTGCCTTGAGGAGTGACCTTGAGAGGCATCCCAGCTCAGGAGGAGACCACTGTCATGAATGCAATCTGTAAGAGAGCTCAAAGAGGGCTCGCTGAGGCAGTCATATTTATAGAAGAAAGTGGTTGGCTTGTAGGCAAATGGGAAAGGTATGGATGAGACTCCATGTACCCACAGCTTTCTTTGTGCCTTGAAAACTGAGTCTTAGGAGATTCACCCACTATTCATGAATTATTCACGTGATCAGCGCTTCAAGCTCATATGCATCAATGTGCACTGTGTCATTCTGCTCCTTTTGGGTTTTCAGAGAATACATTGGAACTAGAGGAGTTCTTGGCCTGGCTATGGGTCAGGTCTTTACCTCTTTTGAAGCCTGAACCAAATTCCCACTAGTTTGGTTAAGGGTTCCAATGTACCTGTCACATAGATTAGTGCTTGTGTGGAAAGCTTATGCAGTGAAATGGAGCAGGGAGCAGAGTCAAGCATAAAGAGGCATATATTTATGAGCTAATATTTCAAAAGTAGAAAATAGATACTTTCCTATTTGAACAGCCTGAGGTGATCAGGAATTTTGCATAATTAGCTTACCATTGAATTTTTCATACTTTGGATCTCTCCCAGTTCATGGGCTTTCACAGTCAAAATCTTATTATGGGCAAAGGGAACAAATTGAAGCTATGGATCCAGAAATTTATTTTTGCCTAATTAAATTTTAAAATTAGTACAGAAAATTCTCATTGGTAATACCCTTCAAAAAGTTACACAAGAAAAGTGGCTAACACCAACACCTCTTCCCTGATGTTACCCTTATCTGCCTGTGTTCCTGGGCTCTGTCACATCAGCAAGAGATGGTGGCTGCCACAGTGAGGCTCAGTGCTTTGCATTCCCTGCCAATAGGAGTGGAGTGCTTACAGTGGGTGCAGCCCCCTGGCCTGGGATGCATCTTGGGACTCTGTGTATCTGTTTGTCTCTTGCCCTGGAAGTTCCTTCTGGGGTCCCCATGGGGAATCAAAAGATGCCTTCTTGCGTCATGACACAAAGGACTGTTTCCCCTGCTCTGGGTTTTTCAGATCTTCCCTTCCAGTTGTTTGGCAGCCACTGGCAGCTTCCCATGAGCAGCACAGTGGAGGAACCGGCTCCAAACAGCTTCAAATGGCTACAAACAGATTATATCCATCCAGAGAGGTAAATATCTGTCCTTGTGACATACCTGCCTTGCCCCACTTTACATTTATTTGAAATAGAAAGGGCAGAAATACAACTTGCTGAGTACTGGCCAAGTGAAGGAACTGCAGTGGACAGTGGCTGCTAATGACTGTGGCTCTCTGGGAGCGTCCACACTCAGTCTTCTGCTCTCCCTTCCTATCTGCTCTCAAAGACCCGGTGCAGGATCCTGAAAGCAAACAATATCCTAACCTGGGAAGCTGCTAAATCTTAGTCTTGGAGGAGTAAACCCTCCTTCTTAGCCATGAGTAAGTAAATATATCTTTTCCATCCACTCCTGGCTTCATAACTACCAACCAAAAAGTCCCTGATAATAACCGGGGTTATCAGTGACTCATGGGAATGACAAACTATTCAGCTCATTGAGTCACTCAGGGGTTTTAGTACTAGCAGTGTACTGCCCTGTTTGCAGGCAAGACTTACAGAAAATGCAAGCATCTTGCCATTTCTTTGGCTGTGATGGTCATAAGGACAGCAGAGTATTTATAACAGCCTCCAACTCAGCATAAAAATACTCTTTCTGTTGCTGGAATACCATTAAAAAAAAAAAAAAGAAAAAGAAGAAAAAGAGTAGCAACTAACCCCTTTTTAAAATAAAAGGTCATGGAAAGAACATGTTTTCCCTAACACCTCTGGAATAAGCTCACTATATAAAAGCTTCCATGTCTTTATAAATTACTTCAACTATTCCAGATGAAGGGCTTCCCAAAACATACATATAACCTCAATAAAGCACCCTAAACTGATATACAATGGAATAATAAACACTGCAGTTGTCAAAAGAAAATTCTGCACTAATTGTTATTTAATATTCAGAGTTCTTCTCTTTCATGTGTTCCTTATCAAATAGTGTCATTAGACACATATTTCCATAAACACAGTCCGCTCTTATCTGCTGTAGGTCTCTGTCAGTGCTGAATCCTCTCCAATTTTAAGCAAAGTTTGTAATGCTGATTGTACTGAAGGAACTGTACACATACGGGATGGGAACGAGAATGTGCTCATCATAACAAGAAATAGCAAACTACGTAATAGGACATAGTGTACTCAGCTTGAGTTTATCCTTGGTAATAGAACAGGGACAACTTTTATTCAAAATTTCAGATACCATTTTAGGGCAGGGTCTTTCTTGACAATGTCAAGTCCTATGTGTTTTCATAACACTCATTTATTGCTGAGCCATCCCTACCTAGAAGTAAATAGAAAAGGAAGCGTCCTCTCACTGTGTACAGGGAGGCTGCCACTTACGACAATACCATTCCCCATGTGTTTTCATTCTGTTTTGTGATTGGCTGATGGCCATTTTTGACACTGTCATGCCATGTATTTTTAGACTATCCTCTGACTGGCTGCCTATTTCCTTTGGTGCCCTCTAGGAACCCCAAAAAGGGGCCCTTGACACAACCACTGTCACATGCTAGGAAGGGACAGATCCTGTGAGCTGGAGTGAGAGGCCCCAGTGTCTGGGTGCAGCCCTGCGAGATTGTCATGCAGTATTACTGGGGCAGACTTAGGGCTCTGTGTGGTGCTCCAAGGCACAGAAAATGCTGTCTGCAAAAATTGCAAATCAGTATGAATTTTCTATTTCAGAAAAATCAGTGAGTAAAAGACCCTAAGAGCTCTAAAACACAATGTGAACCTGAAGAAATGGCCAAGGGGCTCATGAACTGCAAACTAGACTTTCAGGTGTCACACAGAGACAGTGTGGGAGATCTCCCCTTGCCCATGGTTTTGGGTGTGCTACTACTGTATGTAGTAAGACCATTATGGGATGCAGGCTGGTGCTGTGTGTGCTATCCCTAGGTCAATGACCTTACATAATGCTTCAGAAATCTCCAGCTGACTAATTGGGGAGGGACAGAAATGTGCTTTCACTTGTTTGCATCTGTGCCTGCAGTAGCTAAAGACTGGAAAATGGTCACAGAATTGACAGCAGTGTTCAAGGAAAAAAAGGGAGAAGCCAGGAGATGGCTGTCAGACAACTGCCCACATACCCTGTGAAAAAAGTGGCTCTGTATTAGAGTTAAACTGATTTCCCAGTGTTCCATTTTGTACATGTGTGTAGTGGCAGCATGTTGGCAGACATGTTTACATCATTAACTTTTGTAAAAAGAGATTCATTATACTCCTGGGGCGGTGGGAAGCTTTGGATATAAATCCCCTTTCTGAAGCTGATATAAGGAGAATTGCCAATCTGAGCAGAAGCCAAATGGCATTTTGGTGTGCAAATCAGGATCCTTACAGTTTACAGAGGGCTGCAAAAAAGGACTTAAAAATCCAAGATGATTGTGGCAAAGGAAGTTGCACAGTGGTAGACAGATTTACTAGATTTGCAATAGTTTTCCAAACAAAATGATGGTGTTATGTACACCTTAACAGTGATGAACCAATGATCTTAATATTCTTGGACCATTTTTCTAAAAGGCAAAACAGATTCTGATATAGTTGTGGCTTTTGAAACTGGCATCAGGCTACTAAAGCAGTTAGAATTTTCTTTCAGGTTATAAGAAAGGTAGAACTGAGTGGTTGTCTACGAATTGTTAAAATGCAAATGATATCTGTAGTGATTTGACAAAAGTTTCTGCATAAAGTATTAACTGGTCTGTGAAACTGACGGGCAACCACTGTGGAAACCACTCATAACCATCTAACCAACACAGGGCTGCATGTGTGTTGCAGCTCAGTCCAAAGAGGTAAAGACTACACTTTTATTTATCCCATCTGGATATAATGTCTGCTCTCAGGTGAACAGTTATTCTGATTCTTGCATCAGTTCTTTAAAGCTTTGTTTGATTGAGAATGCATCTGTGATAAAGATTTGTGGTCTGGATTTGATGCAAACTCTCCACTTTTTCATTGAATTGCTGTACTATCTGGTAATCCAAGATGTTTAAAACCAGGTACCTAAAATTCACTTCGATTTTGTTTCTAAACCACTTCCAGCCACTGAATTCAATTACCTGTCTTCTAGATTAAGAAGCCTTTTATTATTAAAAATCATTTCCCCTTGAAGATATTAAAATTCTTTCAATTAAATTGCTTCCTAACATTTGCTTTAGTAAGCTAAATAGACTGGGCTCTTTAAGCCTTTCATGCATCTGTGAGAACACAAGTTCATAAGAAGACTTACATCAACTTTATCAAAATAAATGTAGATGTACAGGCATTGAAGCAATGGTGAATCAGATTTTCCAATTTCTTCCCCTTAAAGCTCTGCATCCATTTCCTTCCAGAAAGTGCTCACTGAACTCATTGATGATTTTTAAGACTGCCACTCTTATTTGTCTTTCTTTTGACAGACTAGTATATTTTTCTAGATGAGATTATTGTCCTTGGAATATTTTTCATTTCATCATCTGTTATCTCCACTTTTACTGTATTATTTGTTTGTTACAAAAATTGATTTTTAAAAAAAGTTGTCTCATTGATTAAATTACACATTTTTGTGACAGTTATTTTTCTGTACATCCACCTATGTATTGGAAAATATAAAACATATACAACTCTGCATCATTATATATGTTCTTCCTCTTCAACAATAGCATGATATAGTTGAAATAACGCTGATTTATTCATTGGAGCAGGATGGGGAGACAGGAGTTAAGGAGTATATTTCAAATCATTTAGTTTAGTGATGTGTTTGCTTCTAATGTAGCCATCCATCTTTTTTTACTGTTGAGATACCCAATGCAATTTATGGTACATCGTAACTTCCCAGAAATACAGCATATTTGGTTCCTTAATGAACTATTGTATGCCCAATGCAGCAGATAAGCTACCAAAACATGGAATAGCCTCATCTACAAATATCTACAAATATATACAGGTTAAATAACAACTCTGATATGCAAAGTAAATGTATGTATACACTTTTCATATTGAGTTTGTTAAAAACCCTGAAGATGGTAGAATCAAACAATTAATGGATAACTAAATGTGATTAGAATATTATAATAAATTCAACATTTTGTAAGTAAAGATGGGTTCTAATAATGATCTGCAGATTCAAAATAAATAATTGAAAAAGCTCATTAATATTTGGGTCTTCTTCCAGTTTCCTATTTTTTAAAACATATTTTATGACAGAGTGGAATAACCTCTTGCCTTCAAACACTTTATTCACATCATAGCAGTAAGTAACTGCTGACTTACAGTTTCTCAAACCTGATGAGGCTTTTTTCCTTGCCAGCAAAAAAAGCAGCAAACAAACAAAAATTGCTTTGATCAGAAGAAAGCATGTGTTAGGAAAAGAAAGTCAAGGTAAGTGAAAATTTTACAAAGGAAACTTTATAAGGGAAGAAAATTGATATATTTATTAGCAGACAGAGAATTAGAGACATTAATGAATAATAAAACAATTGTTTACATAAACAATAAGACTAGACACAAACATTAAAATGACAGAGTAAAGGAAATTTAATACTCACCTTATTTTAAATTTTATATTTGAGCCTTTCCTAATCAGGTGAAGGAGCCAATTTTTATGCACAGGGAGGTTTATTTTAGTATTTAACTTAAACAGTCAAAATCCTGGAATAAATTGCCATTCCCACATTTTTTCAAGTAGAGAACAATATTAGTGTTATAAAATAAATTGAAATGAAATATCTTCTTATTTTCAAAACCAAAAGTATTTATTATCACTCTAGATTAATATTTCTTTCTACAGTATAGTACAAAGACAAAAAACAATAATAAAAAAAAATGTTCAGAGCTAATTTATTCAAAGGCAGGGATTTACAAATTATGATCAGATCCCCAAAGTTTGCTGAATGCATGTATTTTTTTTTTTAAATCTGACCTTAAAATTTGAAGTTGTTGATAACACAACAATAATATGAATAATTATGTTTAACTAAATTTCAAAGTAGAATAAAACAATTAGCACTTCTAAATTACATGCTTCCTTCCAATGAGACCAACTTTTGTAGCTCAAGTAAAGGAGGATCTTAATTAGCATTACTTGTTCAATAGAAAACAATGAATTTGCAGTGATGAAAGCTTGGTAAAAGAAAGATACATTACTCAAAAAAAAAAAAATCTGTATTTAAAAAACAGGAAACAACTGAAAGCAAAAGCATGGGCTTTCTCCAGTTTTCTCATTCACAATGAAAGTAAAATACTACTATCATTTTTGAAAATATACAAAAAATCTTCTATATCTGAAGAGGATTATTGTTTTTGGGAATGCCATTGTTACTACAGAACTTATCATACAGTTGTAGAAACACCAGCTGGAACGAATCTTGGGAGGTAAAGTAGTGCAATCTCCCACTAACTGTGGGATTGGAATCAGTACCAGAGTAGGGCAGCTATGATTTTTTCTAGAATCTTGAAAATATTCACAAATGGCCATTCCAAAACTTGCTGCAATGCCTAGAAAAAATACATTTTTAGAATATCTAATCTGGACGTCCAAAATAACAACGTCTGTCTCTTCTACCCTGTTTATAATTTATATTAATAAGAAGAGTTTGCCTCTGTCCTTTTGGTAATTGCTGTTCAATTATTTGTAAGCCATTTTTAGATCACCCTTCAGCTTCTTTTTCACTCCTATGAAGGGACCTGAACGCCTCAGCCTCTTTTTAGTATACTTCTGTCTGGACTCTTCCAGTTTCACCCAGTCCCTAATTCTGGAACTGGGCACAGCACACCAACTTCATTCTTCAAGAGAAGAAACAAAACATACAAGCATTTCTAAAGCAGACTTTGAGAGAATCTAAGTTTTGTTATAGATGCTTCATTGCTCAAACAGAACAGTGCTGTCCTCTGTTCCACTGCATTGAAGCATTTAAACTACTAAAATTACTAAATTACTGATAGGCCCTAGAAGTCATCACCAGGATTACAATTAGACTGAAGACAAAAACCCCAAGCCCATATTTTCAATTCCAGGAGACTAAAAATACTATTAATTTTTTAGTTATCAAATTCTTGATTCAATCCCTGTAAGATGAGCTGTATGTTATTTTCTTCTACAGCAAGTATAGTGAGAAGAAGTCTGATTCAACAGCAGTGGAAGCTTATTTGGGCAGGCGGAAGAGTCTATCTCTAGGGGCCAGATAACATCTGTCTGTCTAAAAGTAAGCCCTGCTGACTGATCCATTGAGTGATATAACTCTTGATTCACTTGCCTTTTTTTTTTCCCTATTAATGAAGTGAAATGAAAGAAATCAGCAATCATTTGGAAGAGAAAAAAAATAATACAGTTGGTTTAATCCAATAAATATGAGAAAAAGAATCATATTTGAATTCTGAGGGAATGCAACACAGGAATTGAGTTGAAAACTTTGAAAAATAAATATCTTCCAAATTAATCTGGTATTTCAGATCTATTTCAGAGTAACTTGAATACCAAATTTTAACAGTGTTTTGTAATTTAAAGTCAACAGAACCTTATGTGTATATTTTTGCAATGTTGTTGGATGATAATATCAACATTTTTAGGCATTTGAAGAAATCTCAAAATACATTGCTGCATATTAAACTTGTTATCAGCACTTTGGCACTAGTTCTTTTCAGGCACACACTATTGTTCTCTTGCTGTTTACATGGGCTTAATTTATTATCTTTTTGTTTGCTTCCTTGTTTGAAAAGCAAGGAAATATACAGATCTGTAAACCATCAGATGTCTATCTCAGGGAGAGAAATTATAGCATGATATTATAAATTATCCCTGCTTATACTGGGAAAGGACAAGTATTTGATTATTAAGGTTTATCAGGCACTTATGTTTTCTGTGCATCTGGTTTAGTTCAGTAATAAGACCAAACAGGCCAAAGTTTTCAATTAAAAGGCAGAGTTCACAGCTGTTTTCTGTGGTTCTGATCTTTCAAATACAGTGACTGCAAAGTGTTAATTCATTTGGACAAATCATCTGAATAAAGCTATTTATGTTACACACCCAGTCCGAGGGTGTTAAGTGGCTCATAGAAGGTGCTGCTACAGCAAAGAAAGGAAATTACCTCTTTTTGCTAATACCCAAGCAACAAACTACAAGCAGTTCAGCTCATTCATGTCTACTAATTATGGCACAATTAATTTTGAAAGAGTGAACCATTTTGCTAGATTCATAATGAATGAGAATGTCAGAATTTCATACCTGTGTATAGTTATTGCGTGTTGCCAAAAACTAATATTCGTATTGAGCAGGTACAAGAGACAGTAGTTAATGTTACCACAAAATTTCTTTTCTATCTGAATAAAGCTTTCTTGGACTGAAGCCATAAATTGATCTGAAAAGAAATACTGTTTTAAGAGGTGCAAAACTTAAATAAGCATAAAATATTTAATACAAAATATTGGAGATTTGGAAAACTCTGATCCATCCACCCATGATGGATCAGAGCTTGAAAGAAATACTATTCTTTCACAAATACTCAGGATTTCCTGCTCCTTTGCATATAACCAGTTATGTCCAGTGGTGAGGGAGTGGGTTCCATGTTCATTTTCCAGATAGCCTAGGATCTAGACAAGCACAAGCACAGGATCAGATGATATTGATGGTCTGTGCTGGTGTCTGTTTTACACTGTGGGATGTTGTGATGGAATCAGAATACACTAAAAGTGAATTTTGTTCCCTTTTTCCTTAAAGTAAACACTCCCCACAACACCAATAAGCTGCCACTCTGGTTTTTAAAGCACAAAGTAATAAACTACAGAAAGCTTTTCTTTAAACTGAGGAGGTCAGATTTTCTGTGTGAGACATTAAAATAAATGTCAGACACTAACAATTCCCCATATATGCTGAGCCACTCCTCTCATCTTGCTTCTAATCCAAAAGTTTTTAGTGTGTTCCCAGGTTGAAAAACTCCATGTAGTCCCATTTTTTTTTTTTCTAAGAAGCCTTTCTTTTCATGATTTCTGAGACTTAGCTCAGGTTTGGGCTTCTCCCTGCTGCATGCAGGAACTCTGCATTCCACAAGATACTGAAAATTTACAGTCTTGCTGTGTCTCTCATCTTCTTTCCCCTTCATTGAGAAACTTCCCCAGCCTGAGCACTCTCAAAGGAATGAGAATCTCCAAGGAGTGGGGGTCTCTGTTGTTGCCATGTGGAGCGAAAATCAAATTACTGTTATATACACTCAATCACATCATCTGAGCCTGACACTACACTTGCAATAAGATAGGAACCCATGAGTCAAATGATCCTACATCTGACAAAAATACCTTCACTTGCACCAGTGAGAATTTACTGTTACAAATAAAAAAAGACACATAATAAAAAAAACTTTTTTTAAATTTTGCAACATAAAATGTGGAAATCTGAAAATGTGTTAATGCAGAAATTTGTTAAAATGTGTGAAATAGCAGACTTACAGAGAAGCAAAGATTAATTCAGTTTTTTTGAGTGCAAATATGAGGTCCATATGATTTTAGGGTATTTGGAGTTTTTGTATGAAAAACTATTTAGAGGACTAATGACAATGTCAGAGGTAAAAGAAATACATAAAGCAATGCAGAGTTTTATTTTTCAATCAGTGTTGATGGCACTTGGAACTCATTCAATTATTAGTCATATAATAACTATTATTTTTTCTTAAATCTTAATTTTCTGGGAATATGTATTTTTGTAAGAACTCATGCCTGTCAATCTTACTTATATTTCTGTGTTTAAAGTTGCAAAAAGGGTCTCAATATAAGACCACATTTTACCCATAGGTTTAGAAGAAGAAAAACGAAAGCAATGGCTGTACACATATAGTGTTTGGGGTTGGATTTTTTTTTTTGTAAATTGGTGTTTACTAAAAGTTGGGGTTTTTTCAGCTTCAAGAATAGCTGAATGATTAATTACTAACCAATACTTCATCCTGATACTAGAATTAGATATTGTTTGTTATGAATGCTGTTGAACAGATAGCTATGCAAACAAACCTATTGAGCAATTCAAAATATGTTACATAAAATTTTAGTTGTCTTTTCTTGGAAGGATTAATTTATGGTGGGTTTTTTATGTAAGAATGCAAATGTTCGTTAGCTTGATTTTATTAACACGCAGGTTTTACCTGGGCAAAATTTATTGATGCAAATAGGATTACAAGGATGGATTTAGCAGGTTTTTTTCATCGTAAAAGGCAACAAATCACTCATAAACACTCAATCTCCATTTTTATTTATATTCATTTTACTCTATTAACTGAAAAAACGTCTTGTTCACTACATAAAATTGTTCACATTAAAATATTAAAATATATTATGTGTATCCTAATATATTAAATAACTTCTTCACAAACTGTATAAGTTTTATTTATTTAATAAAAAATATTTATGGATGTTAAAATTTATATAAAAAGCTTGTTGTTCATTATCATCTTGTTGAATATGTTCTGGACATCAGTTTTGACAGCAGTGGTATGATGTTATTCATATGACCAGCTACATTGGATGAATAATGAATGAGAAACAGTCATAACAAGTAATTTGCTGACAACCCTTAGGCTGAAAATAACTGATTAAAGCTATTTTGGGAACAGTGATCTGTAACAAGAGTAGTCAGAGAAATCAGGATGAGTTTGTGATTGATTCAGGAATGAAACATGTCTATCATTCATAAAAATGCTTGGGTTTCTTTTGTGAGCTTGACCATTAGTCTTTAAAGATGTTTCAGGCTCATTTGTGACAGGAAGAAATTATATTTCCCAGGGCCTTGCTTTGTTTCTGATTGGTTTACATACACTTCCCCAAATCATCTGTTAAAAAAAGAAAAAGAAGAAAAAACAAGGAGCATAAAACCTGTAGTTAAGCCCATCATTTGGCAGTAAAAATACGTCTTTCATCCAAATACCACAACATTATTGTTTGGATAGTATTACAGAAAATTACAGTTGTTTATTTTTACACAAAAAGATGTCAGTCCTACAGGGAGTGCTGCCAGGCAGGAGGGTAGAGGAAAAGGAGGAGGTGGGAAATGCTATTGGTTGCTGGGGAAACCAGTATCATTACCATGATGCTTTGAAAAAAAAACACTGAAGGACAAAGTTTTAAACATATTCAAAATTGTCTTTACATGTCCAGTGTTTCAGTGAGATGATCCACACAGAATGTTGATAAACCAAAGAAATGTAAAATGTTTTCTCACCATCATCAGCTTCACACACCCACCTCGCCCACCCCCAGTATTTTGAAAATGAAGTTTACTTTTCTTGGGTTTTTCTTTTAAATCTTTGAGATTTTTAATTTATATAAAAATATAAAATTGTATTTCAAAGAAGGAATGCTGACCATGGGAAAAAAGATTAGCTGTTCACAACAGCTGAAAGTCTCCCATATCCAGTGCAACCAGAATGCACAAGTTTGTTTTCTTAATGCCTTTAATATAGTCTAGATTCAATATTGCAATTTTTTTGCAATTTGGCTTTGTATGAGCTGAATCATTTGTCAAAACCTGAGTATAAGAAATCATTTATCTGTCAGTTTCTTTAAGATTTTGAATATTATGGAGTCACTGAAATAGGGAACAACTATCATAAAGTATTAAATTCATTAACATCTTGGACATACTCAACTATGAAAAGTAGTTCAAGGAAATAAGAGATTCAATTCTGAGTGAATCCTGACAAAAGAAAGGGAGTAGCCTGGATTATTTTATATGCAAGTTAATAATCAATTCCCAAATTTTAATTCAATCTGAGTTTTCAACTGACTTGCAGCATGAATATTTCAACCTGCATTTGCTTCATCCTTTTTCATGTTGTACGCTATGAAATGCACATAAATACATTAAAAAATAATAAATATTTTATCTTTACACAAATAACTACTTGTAAGGAATATACTGGGAGAATACACTTCTTATACACTGGAATTTTTTAGTATTTAAAAGTGAAACATTATTCCCCTAAGAAATGGAGGTTCACCTACATGTTGCCATGAATGTGAAAAAAAAAAAAAAGCAGCTATATATTTTCTATTTTGTAAGATATTGTATTTTCTTCATTTTAGCACTTGCATTTTTTTTTTTTGTTTGTTTTTTTTTTTTCCCCCTGTATTTCCAGGTTTGCAAGAAAGCTGTAGTTTATCAGCTTAGATAAACACCAATTACAGCCTGGTGCAGATTGTTTTCCATTCTTTAAAACACAACATGGAGTTGGCATCAAAATATCAAAGGTTCAGAATGCATTTGGCATTTTCTTTGAGGCAGGCCTTACAACAGTGTGGCTTGCAGTGATAAGCTAATTCTGCTGGAGCACATCAGTTCTGTACAGTGAAACCAGTGAAAGGTTTAAACACGTAAGTCAGGGAGACGAAATGGAAGCCACCTAGTACTAAGCAGGTTAAATAATTTCCAAGAACATCGCTTCTTGTTTTACTTGAGTCTGTTAACATAGTGCATTTTTTTTTTCCTGCAAAAGAATATTGATTTAAATACTTTTACATAGCCCTTAATGCTGTATACAATGGAAGATTTTGCCTTGTGAATGTGAACAGGTAAATATAATTGTATATTCAATATATAAAAACACTGTCATTCATTGATTCTTTTGGAATACTATTTTTAAAAAACTTAAATACTAACACTGAACTAGGTATAAAATAAAAATCTTGTCATCATCAGCTTGTTACGTTTTTAATTATTCTTTTTCGTGTATACACAGATTGCTGGAGGAAGTCACTGGAGTAAAAGTGTACCATGAAGATGCAAAAAGTATTTTGATATTACTACATTTATGGGAGATCCATCATATTTTAAGGGAAAGATTGTTTTCATGTACCACCTTTTGCCCTGTTTTTGGTCACTTGATAACCTTCTGTCCAGGACTGCAGTGAGACCTGCAGTGAGGATATCCATCAGCATGTGCCCAATCTACCTCTACTTAATTTTAAAGAAAGGAATCAGGTAGACCAGTTTTGGTCTGTGTTAAGGTTTTTGTCTCTTTTTAGCCTTGTTATAATTACAGTTTCTAACTTAACGGAAGGTGCCAAATTTCAGCATACTTCCAGTATGCAATTCAGCCTTTCTTTCACTGGTACATGATTTTCAGAGGATTCTAGAAAATATTCTGGTTTACATGCATTATATTTGCATTGAAATAAAAAATCATGTGCTTGATCATGATGTGGTGGATGATCAGCATATACAAAAAATTTTCTAAGAGACATTTTCTTCTTCTCTGTCTCATAACAATACTTTGTCAAAACCACCTTGTATTCCTTTTATTTTCATTTACATTCGCAGCTATTGCCTTTTTGGCCCATGAAATGTTTGAAGAAAATAATTACATAGCCAAGCATGTCCATTGCCTATTTTTTCAACAGCTGTATTCCAGGTGAAGCACACCAGGTTCCTTTAACCTTAACATGCTGCTGCTCCAACTTGAAACAGTTTGGCTAAGTAACCTTACACAGATTTTGTAGGTTTGAAAGGATTGTGCTTGATGATTTTGTCTTTAGCCAACATAACTATATCTCTGTCACTCAGTGAAAAGCAGAGGTACACCTTCACATCTAAGGCTCATTTTCTGCTGTGTGCCACTCCATTAGGAGGTTTTGGATCAAGTCTACTTACAGGAATAAGTAACAGTCGCATTTTGGTCATCACATCAAAAATCAATTCAGCAGGCAAAGATTTACATTCAGTACAGGTTTTTTGGTTTTGTTTTTTTTTTTTTCTTTTGCTTAGGTATTATTGACATGCATTTAGTTCCCTTAATAGGATCTTTCCATTTCAACATGAGTTTGTCATTCAAAAGATAGAATTATACAAAATTAAGTCCAGTAGCACAATTCCCACCTGTAGCAAATATTACAGTGTATTGATGGGTAAAGACTTTGTAGAACTAAGTAACTCTATGTGATTTTAAAACATCAATATTCCTGCTTTCCTAAATCTTCTGTCTCTTTTCTTCAGGATGCCTATCTCTAAAGGCTTTTTAAAAAAAATTATTATAACCTACAAATTTCCACTTGAACCCAATTGACAAACATGTCATCTGAGACCTGAAAGTATTTTGGAGATGGATATCCTCTAATTTTAATAGCAAACATTTCTTCAAATGCTACCCATAATATTAAAATAAGGTAGCTGAGGTCAGGTATAAATCCTTGCTTCCAAATTTGGTTGTATTCTGGGTTAAAATTTTTCACTGACTTTTCACATAGACTTGTCTCCTGACCTTCTATTGGATGTAGGCCCAGTCTGCATGGACAAATCCAAATCTAGATCAACAGATTCTCCTTCAGTTAAGCTATGCCCTATATAACTGGCATGGGCATTTTTGCTTATTTTAAAGTTTTGAAGTTTTTTGTGTGTGTGTGTTTTGATTTTGGATTTTTTCTTTCTTCATTTTTAAAAAAACCCATTTCATAAGTAGTCTACTTAACTGTACAGGGCCTCTCCTCTCAGATTCTTTTTGTTGTGTTTCATTTCTGTATCTCTGAAGGGTATAGTCCACATCATTAGTTTGGTAATGGTTTTATAAGTATTTTTGTAATTGTTTGTAAATCTTACAATCTACATGAGGACATTGCTAGTTAAAGGTTGGGATCTTTAGCTGAGAACACTGATTGGTACTGCACAGCTCTTTTCTCCTGGCTACTCATTTAGAGAAAAGGTTTAGCTCAGAGAATCTGGAATGACTGGGAATCCAGCTTCACCAACATGCCTCACATTTATTTCAGGTAAACTTCTTTATGTTTTCTGGTAGCTGCTGCTTTCAGTGGAAATATTTCCTAATAGTAACCAAATGGTTTAATGGAATAATGAAACTAGTGGTTCAACAGCACACTGCTTATTAGATTAGTGATTGGAGCCAACAACATAAACCAAATCCAAACACACTGAAAGGTAATTTTATGGTAGCAATTTTTATGACATAAGCATAATAAGAATATTCAAATTTATGTAGTCAAACTCTACTAATTTGCATATTAAAAAAATGGTTAGAGTACAGAGGTAGATTTAGATTGATTTAAATAACTAACTGAGGAATTACAGTTAGTAATTCCTAAAAATTACTAAAAAATGTTTAGTAACTAAAATGCCTAAAAATTAAACTCCTGCTCTATCCAGGGAAATCCAGATAGTCTCACAACAAGGTGATAATTAACATGGAGTAAGGTAGTCCTGGAACACCAGTCTCTATCTGTTCTTTATACTAGACAGCTCCTCTAGCTATGCAGTTATTTATGTCATCTTCAAATCAGCAACTGTGTAGTGCAAAATGCATACAGATAACAGGAAGTAAAGATTAAAACTCTATCTCAGCCCCTGTCAAGGTGAGAGCAAAAAAAAATTACAATGAGGGTTTATTTCGCCTATTATCCTTTTCTTACAAGGGTTTTTGTATTGCTGGCTACAAAATTGGCTAGGCTTATATCCTATCCTAGATTGACACATAAGGGAAATAACCAGAAATGAACCCAGAATATTATGAAGAATGAGTGTCTGAGGCAGGCACTACTTATCTACTATGTGAAAAACAATCTGGTTTTGATATAATATTAAGTATTCATTTTCATGTTCCTTATGTCGCTTTCCTTGTGCTGATACAGGTCAAACTTTTTATCCTGCTTCTACTAATGTATTATTACTTTAACACCAACTCTCACTGTCTCTGGAAGGCTTTTTTATATCATGATCACTGTATACCTAAATTTCACTGAAGTATTTTCATTTAATTTCATTTTCATTTCATTTTCAGTGTAACATTCTGTGTCAAAGAACAAACCAGAGAGCTTTAAATTATTTTAAATAAAAGGAAAAGTGATAGAGTATGGACAATGAGAATGTGACTAGAGAGAACAAGTGCATAGAAATTTTAACGTAATAAAAGTCAACTTACCGACAAAATTGAAAATTGATTGCTTTACACTATTTCTCAGTATGGGGGGTAATAAAACCAGGAAATAGAATATATGTTAATCACAGTGTTCTGTAAGAGGAAAAAAAGTAACTATATTCAGTGATAGATTGTTTTTATAGTGTTTAGGTATAAATCTGATCTAAACCAACAAATTTTGTTTCATTTTTTAACAAGTATCTGCTAATGCTCACACTGTATTCAGTATCAAGCATGCAAATTATCTTCCAAGATGCATTTCCCTCCTTTAATTTCATCTCACTTAAGAGTTCTTTTCTGTGAGGAAGCAACAAAATGTTTCCATTTTTTCTCCACAGCTTTTCATCATAATACAGTCAGGAGGATATCCAGGTTAATCTGGAACTACTCTGTGGCTTATCCCTTCCCCAGAGAAAAGTGGCTACTCTGGAACAACACTTGATTTTTGCTTATAAACTCTAGAATGAAGAAAAGCTTTTCTTTATTTTATATTTAAAGACCTAGGCACATAGTGATGTAATTTTTTTCAAGAAGAATCTTTAAATAGCACTTGAGATCTAAATACTACCAAATCTCAAGACATGGCTTACACAATTTCTAGATTGTGTTTTTAACTGCCAATGTAGATGTCAAAAAAAAAAAAATCTATCCATAATTAGGCTTACATTACAGATTAGAAGGAAGAACGGAAGAACCTGATGTTTTGAATAATTGGCATCCAGTCCAAATGGCTAAAAATATATAATGTGAAATTAAATAACCTTTTTTCTTTCTAAAAGATTATTTAGAATAAATATCTAAAGAATACTTTTAGATATGCTGCCTCCTAAGTTGTCCAACAAAATAAGACACTTTCATTTTATGGCCAGCATCTTATAGGAAATTAGCCATCATTGCCTGGTCAAATCTCTGTGAAAGCCATCTAACCTAGCCATGAAAAGTAAATATTATGATTCAGATATACCTATGTTTTTTGTTTTCTCTATATAAGACTATTCACCTTCAAAATGAATCTCACACATTGTATAATAAGTGGGCTCTTATATTGTTTCTCCCTTTACTGTGAATAAGTCAATAAACACTTCCTTTGAATCTTCTATCTATAGCGTGAAGGAAAACTTAAAAATGGTCAAGGAAATATTGTATATGGTCAGGGAAAATTAGGAAGGATAGAAGTGACTGGGCATTTTTTATTATTCCATAATACACAAATAAAATTAATTTCACCTAGAAAATTAAAAACTAGAGACTATAATAACGTGTTTTTGTTATTTTCTACTCTTTAAGTCATTCATTTTGCATATCACAGTACTGAGTTTGAATTCCTATTCATACCTTAGCCTCAAAAATTATTGAAGTAGAATAAACTATCTCCTTTTTGAGTAGTATACCCCAGGAGCAAACATTACATAAATATTTATTGGAAAAAAACCCTGAAATCACCTACATATATCTGTTCAGAAACAGAATGCTTTGTTTAAACAACTGAAAGCTAATTCTTGTATGTGCTCTTTTCCATTTTCTCCTGATTAATTTTTGGGTTTGGGTGCTTTTTTACTATTATTATTACTTTTTACTGCATTGCAGCAGTGTAATTTAAAAAATATTGAGTTACAGTATCTTTTAATATTGGGAAGAGAAAAAGCTGGTATAAAATACCTGATTCAAATGAAGACCATATGATTTAAAACTGGTCAAGTACCCTAAGTGGAGACCTATGAAATGGGTTTCTACAAACATCATTCATTTCTCTCTTCATTGTAAATAAACTAACAGCTATTTGCAGAGTTAATTCAGGGTGATAGGTGGGAAGAGGATAGTTCATGTAAACAATTTTTGTGTTATTATTTTCTGAGATTTTGTAGAGTCATGAGTGCAAAGCAGACAACAGTATCTGGGCAGAAAATAATTCCCTTTCTAGAAAAGAAATTCCCTTTACTAGTTAAGCCTCAGAGCTATCAGAGAACAGGTCAGTTGAAAAAAAATTATTGAGTGAGCTAAAAAATACCTCACAAAATAAAAGGTATATGGGCTATAACAAATAATCTGTTTCTCTGTCTATTTTTCTGTTGTGGTGCTAATAAAACCAGAGTCATCTGTATGAGGTAACAAGAAAGAAAAGCTTGAATACACAAAAGCAGAACATGCATGATACCTATTTTTTCTCATATTCAAATATCCAGTTGAAAATAACAGGTTTTTTGGGTTTTTTTGTTCATGATTTTTAAAAAATAAAATGGCGAACACAACAAAGCACAATTTTTTCTCAGTACAGATACTTCATTCCATTATTTTTAATCTCTGTGTGATGTAAGAAATTTTAAATGGAAATTAGTGTATCTAGAGTGTTTCTACTCCAAAACTTTCCCGATAAATTGTACATTATCAGAATAACCTGGTAATAACTCTGGACTAATACATGTTTGAAATTAATCATAGCTACATTTAGCTACACATAGCTACACCTACACAAGGAACTACAATGTCATGAAACTGTAATATGTTAATGAAACATGCTTCCATATGCTATGAAAGTCCAACAAATATATTTTGTTTAAAAATATTCACATTTAGTACCAGATCTTTAATTTGTGATTGTATTAAATATCTATGTATTGGCCTCATACCTGCACTGTTCAGCTGCACCAACACATGCTCTGTTTACTAGTAAGGATAATTTCCCAGCGTTATACAGTTCCTCCAAACCAGATTTCTTCAACAAACACATAATGTCCCAGATTGCACTCCCAGCACATTTAATTAAATTATTTTCCATTTCATTCCACCTGGAGTCTCAAAGGGTTATAGCAGCTCAAGAGTATCTGACATTACTGAGCCAAGAATGTACATGATTTTGGTACATTAACCTTGCCAGTAAGGATAATTTTGCTCACTCTATGCATTGAGATACTGTCTTCACACAATGACAGAAGATTACAGTATTTCTAGCTTCAGCAGAGAGGCTATGAATGAATAACTTTTGTCCCAATGGAATATGCACAGAGTTGAAACATTTGTTTGACTTATGAGCCAAGGAGCACTAAGAGAAATAACAAAATCATAGTGTTTGGTTGTGATTAACACATTATTGGTTTAAAATTCACCCATTCTTGTTCCAAAGTCACAGAAGACAGAAATTTATTATGACATAATAAACTGAGACAGCAGTGATATTGAAATTTGAGAATATTATTCAGAAGTATTTCAGTAAGTGTACAGAATTTTCCATCCAGCTCGCCATATGATCCAAGTTTACAATGCAAGTTCAAACTTTTAATTCACTTATGAGCAAATCAATTAACTCTCCAATACATCAGCATGGTTTTTTCCTGAATTCTTACTCTGTGTGGATTCTTATAATTTTACAGTGTTTGCTAAATTAGCTTTAAATGACTTAATGAGAAAATAATTTGAAGTTTCTCATTTAATTTTGTTCTCTGAATTAAGGAAGAAAAAATGTAGAAAGTGTGAATTTGATTCTTTTCACTGTAGTGAATATGAAGTCCTCAGTGTAACATACCATCACACACTACATATAATTTTAAAATAAAATAATACTTCACCTTATTAGTTAAAATTTTCTCTGTCTCCACAACTAAATGCTTCTTCCCAAAATAATTCTGAGACTTTAGACCATTCAGACAAAAACGTCTGTTTTGTACAAGGCAGGTAAATCTCATACAGGATTGACATAGATGTCTGCTCATGATATTTATTCATAACAACTTTTTAAAATGAAACTTGCTGTGAAAGAAAGAATGCCCATGAGAGAACTACAGAATTTCAACAATTTCTGTTTTTAAAAAAAGATTCCTCCTATAGATAGACAACCGGAGAAGAATCTTATGTGAAGTATTTCACAAGTTTGCAAGCTTCTTCTCCACACTCATTACAAAACAAATGACAAGAAACATTGCATTCTAGCCTGATTTACATTTTCCAATATACTGGAGAAATAAATAGATTTACTTAAAAGACAATTTGACTGCAAGAATTATGACAATACATCTTTCCAGAGGCATAAGTCATGCTGTCATTAGGCTTTAAAATCTGTTCTGATTACTTGTGTATCACTTGAACTGTGCTTTAAAAAAAAAAACCCTTCCAAAATTAATTTTCTGTATGCATTTTGAGATATTCCTTTTAGATGTAGTCTAATACTTTTTATCGGAAAAACTTCTCATGCATTTTCAAAGGTTTTTATGGGTTACAGTATTCAGCAGAGAATTTAAATGCAAGTTTATAGAAGCATTTCCTTCACTAAGGTTAAAATGTTTCTCTTTCTTAATTGATTAGCAATATATGTTTTATATGGTGTAAGATAAAAAAAAAAAGAATACAACATTTTTAAAAAAAAAAGTTTTGATACTGTAATAACTGTGGCTCAGTGGTTTGAAAACAAAATATTCCAGCACATTTTCTTCTTTTTGCTCCATCCATGATGGATGTTTTGGGCTTGCTTCTACTCCAGTCAATTTTTCAAGTACCAGAAAGTTTCTAGTGGAACTTTCTGGTACTTGGAAAACTTGCGACTTTTTAAACTTAAGATGTCCACTGGTGCAAAAATTATGATTGGGTAAGGATATTTGGTAAGAATGCTTAAATTAAAAAAAAAAAAAAATCCAACTAATTTGGGTTTTGGTCTTGCAAGTTTAGGTAGGGTTAATGTAAGACTAAACTGTAGTAGAAGCAGTAGTCATGATCTGCTACTGTATCTGGTTGTTCTGCCTCCCTACATGGGCATGACACACTGATTGAATTTTGTTTGTGGGGGAGATTAATTTTCAGACATGTCAGGCTGATAACAGAAAGAAGAAGAAAACTCATGTTGGAGGTCGTCTGAGAGGGATTTGTAAGGTCTGCAATTTCCTTTAATTGTCTTTTTTTTTTTTCCTTCAGAACACTGTTTTGCCAAGCAGAATTGTTAACGTGCCAATTAGTGTGTTTTGGGGTTTTTTTGTATATTTATGCTTTTTCTTTATTTTATACAAATTAAGTTAACTGATATTCATTCTTCATAGATTTCAGTATGTCTGATAATCTCCCTGTTGATATGGTATTCCATTAAGAGAAAAATTTCTGAGGAAAGCACTACCTTTTTTTACCCATTAAAGAAGCATATTTGGAAAGATTTAATTTCCCATGTGCTCTGTCTATATATTCCTCAGAGGATTTTATCCTTTTCCCTTTCACTTAATTAGTATTTCATTCTAAACTTTTTATTTTTTTTTTGGACAATAAATGGAGCTCTGCAAAAAGGCCAATGAAAGAGGAAAAAAATGTCCTTCTGCTGTAAGATGGATATCCTTCTGCTGTAAGATGGATATTGATTTTCCATCAAAAAAACTGTATTTACAATTTTTTGCATTATGGAAGGTGGGAATACAGAAATTAAACTTCCAACAATTGTAATGAGATATACAGAAGGGTAGGAAATAACAATATATTGCACACATAAGCATCTGCAGCTCTTTTCTGAAGAAAAGCAGAGTACACTCAAGTCCTGCCCTTGAGATAGCTTTGGTTTCATCAATGGTATATACTCAGACCTTGATAATTTCCAGGTTTCTTAGTGGAAATCATGCTGAAGTTGACTCAATTAAAAAAGAAATGTGAAAACTTTGTGACAAATAGAAACAAACAAATAAATAAAACCCAGTTCTAGACTTCTATGATGAACATTAATGAGCTCTGCTGTGAGAAGTTTTTTTGGTCAGGAAAAATAAAGAAAAGAATACGTTCTGATTGGAATGATAAGAAAGGCAAACTCTGAGCTATTTATTAAAAGTTTGTAAATATGTAAAGCACAATAGCTCTAAAGTTGGAAAGACTTGTATATGGAAGTTTTCCAATTCTCTTTTTCTGGTAATTTTTTTTTTTTTTTTTTTTTTTTTAAAGCAATTTAGGAGCAGCCTGGAGCATGAAAGTGCCTACAGTGCCAAAGAAAGCTGACTACAGATGTGACAGACTAGAAGTAGTTGATCAGATAGCACACTGGTCCCCATTCATCTCCATTTTCATTTTCCTGAAAGGACTTCTGTGTTCAAACGCCACTATGGAGACATTTTGTATGTCAGTTATTTGCAGATAGTCCTCCTTTACTTAAGAAAGATGGTTTCCACTGCCTGCCTTATGACAATACACTGGAGGCATGCCCATTCAAATCCTCATGCATATTTTGCACATGATGAATTTTTATTGCGGATTAGAAGTGACAAGAACAGGCTCTCTGCCTTAAAAATGCTCTCTATTCATTTACATATATATAACCCAAAGCCTTTCTTTTGTGAAATGGGCCAGTAAGATACCACTTGAGTCCCTGTGCGTTATATATACTTCTCTCCTAACAGTATTAACCTGATTATTTTTATTATTACTGTGTCCTTAAAAGAGCTCTTTGTAGAGGTCCTGAAAAACATTCTGGGAGTAATACTTTGTTCCTGGGCACCAGGAGCAAAATGGTTTGCATTTACAAAGTTTACTGATGCAGACTGGCTTGATCCAAGCTGTATAGCGTATGAGGTGAAGTCTGATTCAGTATTATGTTACAGGTGTACTTCGCTACATGCCTACATGGCTGCAGTACCTTATTCTCATCACACAGACCTTTAACCTGTTCTCTGTAGTTTTGTGGGTACTCATGACGCACCTGTTTAAGAAATACCCTCGCACTGTATTCACAGTGCAGTGGATACACCCACAAGACATTACAAGAGAGAAAAATTATTTTATTTAAAAGAAAAATGGAATCAAAACATTTTTCAGTCCCATTACCTCTTACCATGCAAGCACTAGACTATATGTGATGTCCAAGAGGTCAGCCCAGTTGTCAGGGAACAGAGCAAGACTGCTCCGGATGTCTGGCCAACACTTGGCTGTGTCAGCACTTGTGTCCAGATGTTAGGATGGATCCTGTGCAATGATGTGGAAGACAAGGGAAGACAATTATCTCTTCATGTCCTCTGGATTAGTGACCACATACAGATTTCAGACTTACCTTCTTTTTAACCCTTCCAGAGCTGGCAGTGTATCTATCCTGATACATATATGCGAGCCAAGTGTCTCCCAATACTGTCCAAATCCATGTGTTCTATGAAACTGCAAATAGATTTGCAGGGCTGCTGGGGACCTGCTAATCTGGATGCCATTGACACAGGCATTGAAACCTTTCCCTCTGTGTGCTCCTGCTGGTGTCTCCACATAGAGACATTTCCACTCATTCTCAATTCACACCAATCTTAGGCTTTCTGATTTAATTATTTATATCTTTATAGAACCTCATTTATTTTTTTATTTCAAACAACAGCGCTGAGGTTATTTAAATTCTTATGCTTCAAACAACCTTGCAAGGTTTATGTGTGATTGGGGAACAGTCTTGTCACTGAAAGATTAATAAATTATATGGCTGAAGGCTCTGAAAGTGTTGAAATTTACTTGTCTTTTGCCAAAGGTAATGAGAAAACTGGCTCACAAATCATCTCATTTATAACTGTACCATTGAAGGGATCTATCTCTTTTATACCTAGTGTAGGTCCTTTAAGAAACCTAGAAAATACGCCATTTGAATAATAAATTAAAGGAAAATAGGATGTGATTCAAAATGACAGTGTAGATGTACTGGTAAGACATATCTAGATTTAATTGCTGATATGTGTTACAGAAAAATTTGGATCTCTACCCCTTCAAGTCAAAAATCCCTTGTACAATGTTCTCATCTTTTTGTGGACATTGTACATATGTAGGGGAAAAAAGTTTTTATGAAAAAAGAGAATATATGAGAGGATTCAGTACTAGATATGATATCATTTAATTACAAAGTTATGACCAGGATTCACATGTATGCCTGAATCTGGAAAAACAGAGATAGCATGAAATTTCATGGGCATACACAATGAAAAGATATATCATAGGTAAATAGATAGATAGACAGATAGATAGTATAAATGCTACCCTACAGTTAGCTTAGACAAAGAAAATAAAATTAAAAAAAACAAACACAAAAACCCCAAAATTCCAAGACAAATGAATGAAAACAATCAAACTATGTCCAACCTCTCTTTTATATTGGAGACATACGAATTACTAAAAGTTTGATTATTCAATTTTTATTACAAGACTAATTTATATCACACAACACTGAACCTAAGAAAAAATTACCATGCCACAGTGAGCTTATTTTTAAATGTCACTGTTAAAGAAAGGGCAGAGGTTTAAGTTCAGTGTAGGCATGATATTTTTATGTTCTTTCCTCACTTCATTTTTTGTCATCAGTGCTGTAATCATGAAAATCCCAAGAAAACCATTTTTTGTTTTGGAAATTGAATGCCAGTGTTACCTATATTTAAACAAAAAAAGTGTGGCATCAGAGAAACTAAATTAGGCAGCTGAGGTAACATCTAGAATCACTTCTCATTTTGGAAGGAAGAAAAGATCTTTGGCGTTTACTCACACCCATTCTTCATAAATTCAGGAAATGTGCTGTGTGCAACGCTGATTTGAAATAACAATGCTGACACCAGCACCTGAAGCCATGTCTTTAAAGATCAGAAACACAGGAAATTCTTGGTTGAAATCAATCTTTTTTCTATGTAAGTTACATGGATTCTATCCTAATTCCTGTCATAAACCCTAACGGCAGTCCAAACACAAAGCTGCATTTGGGTGTGATAAACGTCACCATTTTTTCCAGTGCCATGAATTTAATTCAAACAAAAAAACCAAAAAAAAACCCCAAAAAACCCCCCAAAAAAACCCAACAACAACAAAAAAAAAACCCCAAAACCCAAACAAAACAAACAAACAAACAAACAACAAACCCAAGCAAACAAACAAAGGGGAAATAAACCAAAACAAAAAAACTTTTTTAAAAAAGGCAAAACACCTCCCCTGAAGCCCCACCAAACTGAACTAACCAAAGAACACCCAAATAACCACAAAAGCTATGTTTAAGCTCATATAGAGAAAAAAAATTGTCCCTTCCCCAAGTTATTGATATTGATGTAAAAAAAAAAAATTAGTCCTCTATACACTGAAGTCAGGAATTAATGTTTTATTAAGTACAGCTCTAGGAGTAATACAAAGAATTCTCATTGTGCAAAACAAGAGACAGCCTAATATTAAGTCTTAAGGAATTCACTTTCATTGCGTAACAGTGCTGCATGCCCAGAATTTAGGTTAGTATTGAAATAGGAATACTGCTTGAGATTTGACATCTGAAATTGTTTACTCATTTGTAATTTAGGTGCAGGGCAGAGACATTGTTTTTCTAACGCATTGAATTACACTTCAGGTACCACTTAACCTCAAGGTAAGAAGTATAAATATTAGCTGAACTGCATACTGAGAGTCTTGATACAGATTCCTCATTTTTCATTTCTTTGGATAGTCATCTTTCTTGAGTTCACTACTTACTGAGAACATATTACACAAGCTTAAAGCATGCTTGTGATTATCTTTGTATTTTGAAAGTTTAATAACAGTAAAAGAGTTAATGGCTTTTCCTGACAGCAAAGGAGTTTTCAAGCAGAGAGGCCAAACAAAAAAATTATAGAATTGGGTCGTTTCCTAGCCTTCTTTTTGCACCTCAATCATTGCACCAAAAAATAAGATAGACCCATGTGACCAACAAAAAAGAAATCAATCAAGAAAAGCACTGATGCTGAAACTCAGACCTAAGTAACCCATGCATGCAGGGAAAGGGGAAGGGAAAAGGAATCCTAGGACACAGCTATTTACTGGGGTACGTTTCCGCATTTTTAATTAAAAAGCCTTCAAATAAAATATGTGAATACCAACAGCAGTCATAAAACAAATCAGAAGGAAGAATGAAGCTAAAAATAGTTCATACTATGGTCTATTGCTTTAACCACAGTACTGTTATATAAAAGATTCTAGACAGTACAGCTTTGCTTTGCCTGTATAATTTAATAGATTTAATTGTGGCTATTCTGCTTTATAGTGAGTTCAATTATTACTACATGCATTAAGAATGCTCATAGAAGGTCTTTAACCTAACATTTCTGAGATGACTCAGATGCAAAAAATATTTAGCTTGTCAACATCATAAAGAAAATAAACCTCATGCTCTGTGGTCATTGTGGTGACATCTTTGAAGGTGAAAGCTACACAGACTTTTGGTGAATTTTTACATTTGAATGCCACCCGCCTTTGGAAAACTGAGTAAAATTCTGTGTATTACTGAGGAAAATTAGGTGACAAAATAATTAAGCAAGTACAAAGCCATACAGTTGCATAAATATAGAGCCATCTAGCTGAAAAATATAACTAATGCATTAATAGATTTTTCTGTTGGTACATTCCAGGCTGCTTGAACATCACAACCAGCAAATTTTCTCCTATTCATTCTTACCATAGATTGGATTTACTGTAAACCAGAAACAAATCAATCATGCCTGAGCCCTCCTATAATTTTTTACCATATCCTTCAGTTCATTTCGCAAATAAGTGTGAAACACTGAGTCTTTTATTTATATTACAGCTTTCATCAATGCATAACAACATGATCTGTAGTGGAAGTATGTGAAGCTTTTTCCTTTTCCTGTTTTCAAGAAGATAACAAATTCAAGGGGAAAATCCTGAGAGAATGAGCATTGCTTTCAGCTTCTCTCTCACACAGTAAACCATCCAGTACAACTAAGTCATAATAAAATCTTTGGTCCATTTTCAAAACCTGTATGTAGTTAAGGCTAGTCTTCCTTGGGAGCTGCTAAAATTGCAATAGAGTCTTTATTATGCAGACATTTTAACTCATTTCAATAAGACTGATTGCACAGTGGGATTTCACTGACAGGCACAATATGAACAGAAATGTTTCTTAGGGCAGAAAGTTTAGAATACATTTTATATATAATTTTAAAAGATCTTCTAATAAAACAATATTAGATTGTCGTTATGTCTTAAGAATACCAGGAATACAGAAGTTTCTCAGTGCCAAATAAAAGAAAAAACAAACAGCCACAGACATGTTTGAGTGCTTGTAGTTTGTTACACAAATCACAAAAGGAAAAGCCCATATGTCAGACAGAACAGAAGTTCTGCTATGAAATAGGTTGGTAGTTTCCACGTAGACTTTTCCTTGAGCAACATGTGAGTGTGCATGCACACAGATAGCTCTGCTAATTAGGGTAAGTATATAGAAATAAGTGAAGGAAGAAACGGAGTAGTAAAGGGCTGCCAAAACTGTTGCACATTTTTGCTTGAGTGGGTATGAAATTGGCTTTCAAAAAATATAGAGAAAGTAAAGAAAATGGAAGTAAAGGGACATTCCTGTAACTTAGAAGCTAAAGTTTTTAAGTAGAAAATAATTCAGTCTGAGATGTATAATCAAGGATTATTCAACCCAATATGAAGAGTGATGTTTCATCCATTTAAAAAATATGTATAATAGAACACAATACAATGCAGTACAATGTAGAGAAATGCAATACACAGGCATGTAACATAATATTAATTATACATAAAATTAAAATATAGAGGTAATGGTGATATATTGCAAAATAACAGCAAGAAATCAATATATCTCTAACAGGAAAACAAATAGCCACTGACCAATCTAGAGGGAACAACTTCTACAGTTGCATCAGGCCATGTGCAGAAATTACTCAAAAACATTTACTGAACTTCTGAAGTCTTAAGCTATCTTGAAATTTGATAGTTCCCTCAGAGGACAAATGGAGCTTTGTAAGAGGTGCCAGCTGAAATACAGTTAAGAGAAACTCTTTGACAGCAAGCCACCTGAAGAAATTTCCATCAGGGGACTTTTTTCCATAAGCATACAACAATTCCTTTTCATGTATTTTGATTCAAGGTTTTGTGGAGCCACATTATAAATTAGATTTCTAAAATAATTTGGATGTAATTATTCTATGGAAAATACCCGCAAACACTCTTCAGTTTAATCTTAACTTTGAATTTCACAATCGGCAGGTGAGAAGAACTGACATAGAAGTGTAAAAAGAATGAGATACCAATGCCACCCTATGGAGCTAATTTTTAACTAGGAGTAGAAGACACATTAGAGCAATTAGAATTAAAGAGTGAAATTCTGTTTCTGTCTGTATGGTAGAGCCACTAATGTTAATATGAACCTGTAAATTACTTAATATCTACCTGCTAGCACAGCAGTACTGGTGTGATCCAGATTAAGCACAAACACACAGTCATGTTTCCTTTAATTCAATCAAGCACACACTATTGAGTTTATGTAAAAATATTTCTTGTATATTGACTTTAAGTTAACTTTGGGAAAAGAGCACAAGCCCTGCTTAAAATGTACTGAGTCAGCGTTCTGTCCTCATTTTTTAACAAATGTAAAACTGCTGAGTTATGGAACCACAGAATATGCTGAATTGGAAAGGACCCATCAGGATCATTCAGTCCAACTCCTTACCCTGTGCAGGACACTTTTGCAGCATATTAAAAATAATATTATTGATTTTTCATGAAAGGTTGATGCATTCCACCTAAATTTAGACAGCTGAAATGTAACTGTCTCTATCTGAGCTGTATGCGTGTGTGAGTACAACTCAATTCAGCTTGAAAGAGATGTTGTCAATGGAACAGAATATTTACAGTAAGTATTTACTGATTTCTCCATGTTAGCTACAAAGACTAGCCATGATCAAACGTAGTTATCTACATGGCAGTCACTATAGCTGGCTGAGATTAATCCAATCCTAGAAATGTTAAATCTGATTTAGGCATAAGTAAAGGTATGGGGTAGGAGAGTGTCTGCTCCTTTAATGGTATCTGCCAATACGAAATAAAGGAGGTCTTGCTAAGAACAAACCTGGTCAGTGGCACAAATTAGGGTATGAAAAAAGATATATTTTAAATTGGGAAGATAAAGAAAGGGAAAGAAATACACAGAGGCATAAATAGGCATAGACCTATTAGCATAAACAAAATATAACCAGAAACAAACCTGGTCAGTGGCACAAATTAGGGTATGAAAAAAGATATATTTTAAATTGGGAAGATAAAGAAAGGGAAAGAAATACACAGAGGCATAAATAGGCATAGACCTATTAGCATAAACAAAATATAACCAGAAACAAACCTGGTCAGTCCCACTAATTGATGAGCTATCAAGGAACTGCAGACAAATCTGAATTTTGCAACAGATGAAGGTGCTATCCTATGGGTATGGGATGCTGAAGGAGGTTGTGGGGCTGTGCAAACTGATGAGGCAATGTGCAATAGAGAAATATGCAATAGAAACACACAATACTTACAACATAGAGAAGTCTCTATTTGTACTGTATAATCATATCTATCTACAATATTTAATTTGCGAGGTCAAGATATATTAGTCTTTAAATATAATCTTAAATATAAAAAGTTTAATTCCTCAATTCATCAGAAATGGAATTTCTCTGTACTTTCCAATTTTGAAGGTACCTTGCCTGAGCAGAGGTGATCAGACTGGAACATAGTGTTTCTAAGGGAACAAAACCATAAATATTTTCTTCTGTCTGTAAGAAATTTACAGGACCAAAGACTGCAACATTCTGTGATCTACTAATATCCAGATTTTCCTCTACCTTCCATATTTCTGTCTGAGAAACTCTCACCTTGCTACAAAATGTTTTGTTGTTAGCTCCCAAGTATCCAATTTTTATTGCATTGTATTGCTTTTAACTCAATTGTATTATTGCTGTCCTTTAGCTGACCCTGTTTGTATCTCCTTTGCTTGGTGCATCCCAGTGTTGTGTCATCAGCATATTCTCGATTCTTTTGTGCCCACGGCACTAAATAAAATATGAACTAAATATAAAGCAAAACCAAACCCAGATATAAGACTTGTGGAATCTTTCTAATAGCATACTTCCTTACCAGTCATTTCCTTTTCAGTAGAGATTGAATGGTTCATCTATTCTTATATTAATCTCAATCTTCATCTTAATTAATAACACCTCCCCTGGCAATATATCAACTGCTCTACTGAAGTCCAGATAAAATAGTTTAGTTAAAGCATTGCCTTTGTCCCAAGAAAAAAATCAGAAGTTTTCTTAACAAAGAAACATAGGAGGTTAATTTGTTACTTTGATATATCCCCTCTCCTTTTTATCTGCTATTTAATTAATTTACTTCAGTTTCTTGAAGTAACTTTTCTTCCCAAATTTAGCTATTTCACTCACAACTTCCCTCAGGTTTTGATATTTTCATTACACAGCAACTGCATTTTCTGTTTATCTGAATTACTGAACATAGAGATCCAATGCATTCATGTAACAATTTTTTCAGAATTCTGTAATGAAGAAATATCAAAGTCAGTAGTACGTGGTTAGAACAAATAAACTGCTAAGTTCAATGATATTGGACTCTGTGTCTAAAAAGAATTTATTGGCTGGGCATCTGTCACTGGGCTTAGCTTTTGCTGCCCCTGGATAAGCCTGATTTTTAGTGTGCCCTTATTACCAGCTTGAGACTTCCTGTTTATCTCTACATCCATGTGTGGGGTTTTGTTGATTTTTTTTTGTTGTTGTTGGTTGGGGTTTGTTGTTGTTATTTTAGTTTGGTTTTGTTTGGGGTTTTTTTGTTGGTTTTGGTTTATTTGGGTTTTTTTTGGGAGGGGTGTGTTGTGTTGTGTTGTGTTGTGTTGTGTTGTGTTGTGTTGTGTTGTGTTGTTTTGTTTTCTGGAGTCATTGTGCTGCAGACTGTCCTTACAGCAGCAATCTTACATCTGCCTGCAATTTGATATTTCTTATCTTGCATGACTCTTCTCAGCAGACTTTCTCTATCAAAACTTGGCCTTGGATCACTGACAGCTCAGCCACTGGGAGGGGGGAAATGTAGTTTTATAATATAAATCATTTTATCAGGAAGTAGAAAGAGACATAAAGTGAATCAGATAAATCCTACTTTCAGTGTGATTGACTACTTTTTTCCTTCAGCAATACTTGGTGGGTAGGGCAACCAGCTAAGAAGCAGATACCTGCATCAGGGACATCTAAGCCAGGTGAAATGAAATCTCTTCAAGTTCTCTGCTTTTAACCCTTCAAAGGAAATGACCACTTTATATTGAAAAAAGAACTACCTAATCTTCACAAGTTCTTGTCACTTTCAAACCAGTCATTTTTTGGTGTTTTCTATTAACTGTTTATATCACCAGGATTAAATGATAGCTGCAACCTGTAACAAAGAATTTTAGCAGATGGCCAGGAAGGCCAGCGGCAACCCAAGGAAATGGCCTCAACTTGCTCCAGGGGGAGGTTTAGATTAAATATTAAGAAAAATTTCTTCACTAAAAAGGTGGTCAGGCATTGGAAAAGGCTGCCCAGGGAAATGGGATATGGCACTTGAGGATATGGTTTAGTGGTTGTTGGACTCGATGGTCTTAAAAGTCTTTTCCAACATAAATGATTCTGTGATTCCATGATCTCTCCTTAGGCTTGAGATTAGACAGCCAGTACCTCAAAGGATACTCAGAGATCCTAACCACATTCCACTAATCTATTTCTCCCAGGGAAAATTAGGAGAGCCAATACAGTAAGCAAAAAACTGTAGGTGAAAATGAGAGTTATGTGTTAGGCAGAACTGATCCAACTCTGACCTTCACATACGACAGAAGTTCTGACTTGCTATAGGACATCTCTCATACTGTGAGACTTTAGGCTTCACATTTTACATCAGTATTTTTAAGGTTATCTTGCCAAAAAGGAAAGAAAAAACAATAATTCTGGAAAAAAGTCTATTTTTTATTTGAAAACTAAAAGAAGACTCTAATACTAACTGTCTAGCTGAAAATATATTATATTCTGCAATATGCAGAATTAGTGAAACATTTAGAAAGTTATGCACTAGAATCAATATAAAAATAAACTAATGTAGGGATATCTTGCTGATATACAAGAAAATCAAAAAACATTATTTGAGAAAGGTCAAAGATTTATCACTACACACGTTTTCTTTCCTCTGTGTACCAGATCTAGCAACTGTCTGCAATCTTCCAGAACTCCAGTCAAGATTATATTCCACCTTTATACACACATGGGTCCAGCCAGTGCATGGTTTTGTGCAATCAAGTTTAAAAAAGATAAAAAGTCAGAATTTTTGTAACATTGCAAAAGTCTTTGTGTGATGGGAAAAGAAAGGGCAAAAGCTTAAAACAAAAAAATCCATTGAAGTACTATTAAAGTTATTGAGAGCTTCACCACTGATTTCAGTGGCTCTGAGATGCTGTTAAAAGAAAACTTCAAACCAATATCCCTGCTTTTATTGTCTTAATGAAGATTTCAGAGGAAAAGCTGAGTTTATAAGCATAAAAAGAATTTACAATTATTAAATTGAAATGTATCTAGTGGCTTCTCAGTTAAGGATAATCTAAACTTCATTTTGTTTGTAAGTTTTGAGTTTTTTTCTTTACAAATATGAAAATCAGTAGCAATAATTAAATACATATACATATAAATACCAGCATTATTGTTACTTGGCTGGAAACCATCTCAAGGTTGCAGATATGTGCCATTTGAAACCTTGGAAAATGGATTCAACAAAAAATGAAGTTAAATCCAGCAGTATATATTTTTAATAGAGTATTGGATTTTGTTTATTTTGAAGTCCTGAAATGTGGGTTGAAATTCCTCTGAAAACTTGAAGATTACGCTACTGTAAAAAGAAAACAACATGAAAGTTATGATTATCTATTGAATTTGTCCTGTGTGCTATCATTATTCCAGATGTGTGAACTATGAAAATAAAAGAGTGCTTCTGGTGGAAAGTGAGTTATCAGGATCTCATGTGGCTTTACCCTGAATTATGTGGCTTTATGATGGCTCTCTAACTGGCCCACAGATGTATATACTCATGATTATGGGCATATGCTCACAACTAAACACAAGAATAACAGCCTCAGGGCGTGTGAAACGTACTGATATATTACATGAGCATAGTTAGATGAATTTACTCACTTCATATCCCATTATTATAACTCTCAATAGGAAATAAAACATTAATTTATTGAATGTATAAATAGCTAATAGTGTCATAATTAATTAGATTTATCTCATGGAATATTTCATGTAAAAATCACATTATATTATCCATCGTATAAAACATGATTGTCCATTATTAGTCAATTTGATGGTCATTGTTTTCCCTGAATTCAAGGATTTTTGTGTTTCCATATATATATGTTATGTGAAACTGTATACACACACACACACACACACACACACAGATTTATATTTGTGTTTATATGTGTGCATGGATATGCAGATTCTGCTCTAGAAATATCAGTACAAGGACAAGCAAGCTTGTAATAAACAGTTAAATAAATGCTGTCTGATGTTTCAGTGAATGCAATAGAAGGATGAGTTAGTAGCTTGACCAGCTCATCTCCCTGTAGGTCTGTTCTCTACAGAGCATTTTGTAATGACTTAAATGCTTGGCTCAAAGGGAATACTTATCCTAATTTAATGGATCTAAAAGTCATTATAATAGAACCCAATCTGAAAGCATTATTGGACAATCTGTTTCATACTGTGGGCCAGAAGGGAAATAGTAGAATTTAGAGGTAAAATATAGTTCTTATTACCTACCTTTACAATAATGGAAATAATATAAAGGATATTAGATCATGATTAATTTTTCTGTGTAAGAAATATGTCTGTATTTTCCTTTGAGGACACTTATAAAATGATTTGTTTTCAATATTAAACAAAAATGTGCAATATCATTGATGTTTTCAGAAAAAAAAAATCCTATCAAAAACACTGAGAAAGGAATTAGAATTTTGCTTAAAAAGCATGTAACTACTCAACATTCATTTCTTCATTAATATAAATGTTGTCAGGTTCTTAGAATATTTTTTCTTGTTCTTATGTGTTTTTTAATAATTTGTTATATATGTATGGTTGTAAATACTCAGCCCCCTGTTGTAAATTATACCAACCCAGGGTCAGGAAGTTATGATTTGAATATAGTGTGATTTTGAGTAAAAACTTTGCAGAACAAAGAAATTGTTTGTATTTTAATCCTTTATATTTCCATAAAGAAACCATAGATGAGCGTTCAGACCTTTAATCCATCATCTAGGAGGGTGCTTTCATTCCAAAATCCATTAAAATGAATTTCAGATGGGTTTGAAAATGTTAGCTGCTCTGAGCAAAAAATAAATTTTTTGTCACGTTAGTGAAATATCTCAAGTTTGGAGGCTTGGTTTGAGTTGTTTTTGTTTTGCTTTTTGCTTTCTCCCATTATCATAAATAAATAGGATGTAAAGTTCTCTTCTTATTCTGACACATTTCCTAACTGTTGTAGTAGTCAAGGTCTAATCAAATACCAATATCCTTGTTTTACTTTTATTAAATCCCAGTTTATTGTACCCAAAGTTCAGATAGACCAAAAAAAAAAAACTTACCAAAGTCTGTCCCTTAGAATTTTCCTCCCCCTTCAGCTTCATCAGACCACCATCTGTTTAGAAATTGATACGTCTATAGGTAGATAGACTCATAAATAGAGATACATACTACAGTACTTGCATTGATAAATTAATGACACTATTTCTGACTATGAAAATGGTATTTTCAGTTGATCCACTGAGCCAAAAGGAAGCAGTAAGTTTCACTTAATTAGGTTTATTATAGCAAACCTCTTGGCTGCATCCTACCTATTGCACCACAAATAGTGTGGATCATTAAAACAATTTATGTGCTTATGCTTCTTCCTTTATAATTTTTTTGGTGATATTTCTTTCACCAGTCAGGATTGTCATATATGATATATCTTCCAAATATATCCCATTTTTATTCACTCTATATTTTTCAACACATGAGAATAGAAACAGTTGAATATGGTTACTTCAAGACCAGGTGGCATTTCAGCTTTACTTTTATGAGTAAAATGTAAACTACAGGTAATGAAATGAAAAAATTTGAAAATACTATAGGTCAAAAAAAAATTTTATCTCCTTGAAAGACAAGCAGTACTAAAAATAACTCCTGCCTTTATGGTGGTGACCCAATCTGCTTTCTCTATGAAGATCAATGGGATCAGTTGGGTGGATTTTCCCCCTCAGGACAGGGAGCCTGAGGGGGAAGGAGAAGGCGAGGCTGGGGAATTCCCCACACTTCCCACCCTTTGAATTGTCCATCAAAACTTTGGTTACATCCCTTTCCCCTCCTAGCTTACACCCCTTTCTCCTCCCAGCTATTTCCCTATGCATGAGGTTGTTTTAGTATGTATTAAGTCTGGAAAGTTCTGTGTTCTCTGTGTCCCCATTGGTTTATTTGAATGTGCTCCTCCCCCTGTGACATTTCATTGGGCATTTGCAGTTATGAAATCTCTTCCTATTGAACACTCCATGTTGGATCGTCCCCCTTCTGTCTCCCTTAAAAACCCTCACCAACTGTCACCCCGTGCTCTTTTATATCTTCTGCCTTGCAGTTAGGTTCTGCTGTGTTTGAGGGCAGTGAATAAAGATACAAGTTGCAGGAACATCTGAGCCCCTCTCTCCTTCTTTGCCTCTGCCTGCTCGCTCTGGTAACATCGTCTGCTTCCAGCCCCAGCTGGGGTCTGAAGCAAACAGCTCCTGTCAGCACAGGGGCTTACATCTGGACAAGTGCACAAGCAGCCTCGCCTACCCAGGTATGCGTGTCTTGACACCTGTGGGCCACCAGGCAGTCCAGCAGACAGCATCACGGCCTTGTGAAATTTGTAGTTCAACAACCTTCCAAGTGAATTAGTATGGTGATCTCAGGAACACTATTGAATTTCAACACATACTTACCAGACTAAATTCAAAAGAAAGTCTCTAACAGAGTGTAAATGTACCATGTCAAGTTTTAAAGCATCATATGATTTACTACAACTTAAAAGATTCCCAGCAACATGGTAATACACAAGCACAATTCTTAAAAACTCAAAACTCATCTTTTCATTAAAAAAAAGTAAAATTTTAATTTTGAAAACAAAATCCCCAAAGAAAAAAGGAGATAAATAAATGTAATGAAAACAATTGCAAGAAAAGTACTTTTTGTTACATTATATTTTATTTAAACAGTGAAACATAGAAAACTTTTCTTGGGTAATGACAGGTCTGCAAATAATCAATACTGTTTTCTAACTGTAATCAGGGGGTTTTTTTTATTATTTTAAATATATATAAGTTCACAATATTTTTATGCTCTGTGATGTTGTGGTTTTGTGTCAGTCCAAACCATAAACTTCAATATGGAATAGATTATAAAAATGAGAGGAACGTCAGTACTTCTATGTGAACCATTGTAACAGGCTAAAGTTTTCACCATTGACAGTCATAGCAGGGCTTAATTTATATTTATAGTGTAAAAGTATGTTTATAGTCTAGAAAATATTCCGCAGACCATTTTGAAGAAAAAAATTTCTTCAAACCCTATTTATCTTCAGAGATTTTGATTGTCCTTTTTTCTAATTTCAGAGTGAGTGCTCCAAAAATAGATATGACCCCAGCTTATGTTCTCTACACTTTGATTAATATTGAACAACTAGATAGTAAATACCAAATGTACAAGGTCAGGGAAGTAGCCAACACCTTTAAGTAAAGGTAATACTTGCAATTCAGGTACCAGCTGTAGTATTTCTGCATGTGTTTTGAGGCAATATGATTTTTTTCCCTATTTTTTACTTTGTACTAATATCAAATAGTGACAGCTATTCAAATACATTAGACCAATCATATATTAACACAATGTGATTGTGTTAATATATGATTGGTCTAATGTATTTGAATAGCCTACATGGATTGTGTTACCTATTTTGATCAGCAAGCAGAATATCTAAGCTATCATTTTTTAAAAAATCTATTATTTCACTAAGTAGCTGGGTAATATAATAAAATAACTGATTTACTTCAGGCTTGGTGCTGTGACCAGTTCCTTGGGGAGCCCGTTCCAGTGCCCAACCACCTTCCAGGTGAAGAAGGTTTTCCTAATATCCAACCTAAACCTCCTCTGACACAGCTTCATGCCATTTCTTCAGGTCCTGTCACCGTTCATCACAGAGAAGAGGTCAGCTCCTGATTTTACTGAAGATGTTACCAGTGCTAATTACCTTTCCATTATGCTGTTTTGTTGTTTTCTCTTATCATTTGTCTACTTGTTTTCTAAAGAAAATGGTTTTTACTGTTTTACTTCTGTTTTCATCAGCATGCAGATTCTGAATGTTGCTTATTTTCGGAGGCACTTGTTTCACCTTTGCTGCAACACAAAACTTTTTGTCATGCATTTTGCTGTGTCATAAAATCTATCATTTATTGGATTTATGCTTATCTTAACCACACATTCTTAATACAAGCATTCTAGCACTCTCATTTATCATACATCTGATAACTGAAGTAAAGTATTATCTTTACCTACTAATAATATTGCTATGCAGGTACAAGTATGGAAAGTAATACAATCTTACTCATGCTATCAGTGTCTTGATAATGGTGAACACCTTGTTTCTTCCAAAGTGAGCTACTTTTTCAATCACTCAGATCAAGGGTTGTCTGCTTGTGTCTCTTTCTGGGATTTTTTAATGCTAGGATAGTCTTTTAATGCCAGACATACTTCCTGAATAAAAAGAGTAAATTCCTAAGAGTTATCCAGCAATTAATAAATTTTGAACTGTGATAAATTTTTAAACTGTGATAACAAATGGGGGAAATTGAAAGAGCAATTTCCGTCTTTCCTCCTCACACCAAAACAGAAAAAAAGGCTAAAGGAAGTCCTTTTATTTACAATATTAACACTCACAGGAATATATGATTGGGTTTGACAGTGTCAAGATCCTGAAGGTCAAAGACCTGAAAAGCTGAAGTTTCTCCTGTTTAAGAAACACTTTTAGATACATTGGATTGTTCAGTGAACTCTGTCTCAGTCTAGAAGTTTCCCTTGAGGAATTACATTCTAGAGGCAGAGTCCATGAATCATTCTTTGAAGTAATGATCAATGACTGAGAAGTCAAATATAAATCCCAGCTCCAGCAGTAATTATCAGGCTATCCCATTTATTAAGTTTGCCAATATCCTAGACAAAATAAATGAATTAGCTATAATCTAAGATTATTTCAATTTCTGAGGACAAGTAGATGCTGTGAAATGCAGTTCTGACTGTAGCAAGATGAAGAAATGTATTGATGTTTAAGTACACTTTTTTTTGTAAATATAGCATTTGATCTTCCTTTTTTTTCTTGTTATCTATTTGGAGTTTTTATGTGTTAAAATCAAGGACAATATCAGAAACTTTACCCATATTTTAATTTTCTCCTAGCAAAGATAGTATCGGAATGTTCAGTTAATTAAGAACAAACAATGGCCTGATGATATCGGATTACAAAGGATTCAACTACAATTTATACTGCCTCTGTGTGAAGCAGAGAAGTTAAGTTACAGACACTCTTGGGGAAAAAAAAAAAAGAAAGGAATCAGACAAAACCAGTAAAAGTAAAATAAACCTAAAATAATTTCCTTTCCAAGAACCAAAGAATTTCAGAATGAATAATAAGTAATACTGTTCTGAGATGGTGCATCAATAGATAAGCATATGAAAGCAATCTGTTAAAGGACGGTTAAACTCATACCAAAGCACTGTTAAACTCAAGTAGTTTTTCCTATTTCTATTTCATATGACTTGAGTTTTGGTCACAAAATCTTTGATTTCCATAGTATAAAAAATGAAAAAGTTATAAAACTAGTAATTATGAAACATTTTGCAGTGCAAACCTTCTTAATGAGTTCAGGACAAAACAGTACATAAAGTCATCATTTTGCTTGTGAGAATTCATGCAAGTATACTAAGTATGATAAAAAAATGGACCAATAAGAAACTATAATTGTATCAGAAACTAATTGTAAGAAACTAATTGTATCAGATCCTCAGTATTTCTTGCCATTGACTGATCACATTCCCTTTCAGTACACTGTCCCTTTCTATTCATATAGTCAGAGCATTAGAAGGTCTTGAAAACGCATGTTCCTCTAAAACATAACACTGCATTCCACATACGAGGCTTTAAATCTGCTTTTTTTTTTTTTTTTTTTACTTTTTTCTTTGATGTTTTTTTTTCTTTTTCTGGAATGCTTTATTTTGACAATAGAGTTGTTCTGCATCACTTATGTACCCTACTTACAAGATTTATAAACACTGATTCTTCCAGCTGATAGTTTACAACAAATTCAGAGGAACAAAACACTGTCCTTTTCTGTGTTCATCAAACTGTGACACTGAAAGGAGGAAGTTAAGCATTATTTACTTTTTCAAGCGATATGGTTACTTCTTTGTTTCCTTCCTCTCTCAGGAAATGTGGCATTTCCACTAGTAGTCTCTGAATTAAAAATTCCATTTTACTGGCTATTGTCAGATAATCCCTTTTTCATAATATTTACCCTGGGAAAATAATTTAAAAAATATTTAAAATATACGTTCCTATATAAAACAAAATGCAAGTGACAAGTTTTGATATTTAACTTGTTATATCACCTGGAAAAATATGTGAAAATCTGAACTTCTGAAGAATGTTTTCCTATATTTCATATTTTTATTTGAGTGTAGGGTAGAGAGTGAGAAACAGAGGTGGTATAGCCTTAAGAAGAAGATATCTAAGAAAGAGAATAAAGCACCAGACACAGAGAGTAAGAAGAAGGAACAAAAAGAGTGGGAAGTGGCTGATTTTTTTCTAGATACAGATGTTATGTCTGATCCAGGTGGAAGGGAAAACCTTAGTAAGGAAGAACCACCCGTCATCTATATTAAGAGTCAATACATTTTGATGAAGTATCTTAATAATCTCTGAGGGTCAAATTTGAAACTGCCTATACTGTGCACCAATTTTAATTACTAAATTGATGTTAACATGGCTTATTCATGAAGTAGACTCTAGAGTATTTTTGCACAGAATAGTTATTAATCACTCCTTGCCATTTCTCTTACAGAAATACTATATAGACAGAGCTTGCTACATGTCTTTTTAGTTAAGGGGTAGTTTTTCTAGTTCAGATTCTGAAAAAGTATCATATAAATGTCAGATACAATTAGGAGGGCAGAAAGAAACTGAAAGTGACATCTACAAACACAAAAATAAATAAGGGTAGATAAGTGAAAGCAAGGAGATAAAACTTTGCACATAGACTTCTGGAAATTTCACTGCAATTTCCAGAATGAATTTTTGTTTTTCTGTAATAGGAAGCAGAAGTGCTAAAAAGAGCAGTGACCAAAAGAGCAGGTTTTTTGTTGGTTTTTTTTTTTTTTTTTTTAATCTGTATTTATAGATCAGACTTGTTTAAATGCTTAAAATGAAGTGAAGTAGTACTGACCGTTCATGAACATGTCCTGATGAAGTTTGAAGTTGTTAGTTAGAATGGAAAACCTGAAAATTGTTACTTTAAAATATCAAAAATTTGAAAGGGAGAATAATTTTTAGCAGCATGTGAGGAAATTAAGTCAAACATGAAATTATGGAGAGTGTGTTCTCACTTCGCCAAAACCAGGCTGTAGAAAAGATCTGATTAAAATAAGCAATGAGCCTTCTAAAGGTTTTGAAATAAACAAGAAGGAAATTGGATTTGCCAGGCTGAAAGACAAAAGCAGATAAGTGTTGGAGGTTGAGGGGTGTGGAGTTTTTCCCCATCCCTGGCGCTAGGTTACTAATGGCTGGATACTTAAGGACTATTAACTCCTTTTGTAAGAGACAAAGAGCTAGCTGGGCGTGGGGAGGTGAGAGAAGATGTGGTCATCAGCTAAGGCACTCGACCACCGGCTACAGGAGAGGTAGCATTGGGGAACTGTGAATCTCCTTGGCTGGCAGTGGTAGGAAGATCTCGGATCGGTGCCGTTTTTTCCTTTTCTTGGTGAGTGAGTTTTTTTGTTTTGGGAAGAAAGGTGAGTTCCTGGGGGTGCACATCTCCCCGGCCGTGCTAGCAGCTTCTACGGAAGGGGGCCAGCCGTGGGCCCCCCGGCA
>VZTX01016216.1:218432-248078 GCA_013400915.1 Pardalotus punctatus
CGCCACAGCGCCACCTGCAGCTGCGCGGGAGTCATCGCACCCGCCCTGCCCGGCCGGGAGCCCGACAGCACCCCTGCCAGCTGTGACCGGAACTGCACCAAATGGGAAAAAGCGCTTGGCAGCCCAGAGACTTCTGTCACCGCATCTTCTGGTTTTTGTTTGTTTGTTTGTTATTGCCACTGTTGTTGATTGTTTGCCTTGCTATAGATACTAGTAAAAAACTGTTATTCCTTTTCCCCATATGTTTGCCTGAAAGCCCTTGATTCTAAAGTTATAATAATTTGGAGGGAAGGGTGTTCACATTTAAGGGTTCTGAGGGGGGTTCCCACCCTCCTTAGCAGACACCTGTCTTCAAACCAAGACAATAAGATATTTTCAACATGAAATAAGTAAAGGTAAAACTAGATGTCGTCCCAATGAACTGGATTAGTAGTCATCAGACTCATAGGAAGAAGGTGAATTAAAAATAAAACTGGAAATTGTGAAGAGAAGCTTGCAAATGCCAAATAACTGATGAAATCTTACATATTAACAATATTTTACCTGTGGATATCTGTATTTACAGGAAAGAGCGCTAGTTTGCAAAAGAGCTGAAAGGGAGAGGCTCTAGCCAAAAAGGACTTCACATGCAAAAAGAAAAAAAAATAAAGCAGTACTCTGTAAGATAAGAGCATTAGAGAACGAATACTGCTTGGAATTACTGAAACATGCAGGTGTATCACTTGGATGGGATCTTTGTTCCACATAGGGGTCCATGTTGCTACTTCTGAGCTGCAAACAAGTGTCTATCTTAATGTAATATCTTGAGTTGCAGTAAATAATTTGAAGAAAAAAGGCCGTTTTTGAGAGCAGGCAGCCAGCAATTTAATGACATAATTGAAAGAATTTTCTGCAGTGGTGGTAAGTGAAACGAGTGCAAAAATAAAATTAAATATTGAAAACATGTTTGCCATTCTTTTGAGAAATGGATTACATAAGAAGTTGTTGAAAATATTCCAAGATGGTCTAATTAAGAAGGGTCAAGAAACCTGCACAGCTGTAATATAGGTAAAATATGATGTTAGATGTACAGATAAATAAATAGCAAACAGAAAGAATTATTGTGTCAGAATACCATACGAAATACTGGTATAACATTGGTATATGCTATCAGTGCTTCACGACATTGTTATCAGTTTTAATATAAAGGTCAAAAAAGACAAAGCCATGCTTGAAAAACATGAACTTCTCTGCTGAAACAACTGGCATGGTAGGGAAGGCTGGCTACTGTCTATATATAAACTTCACTAAGGCTTTTAACAGCCCCCCCGTAAGATCCCATTGGAGAAGCTGATGAAGTTCAGGATGGACACTGAGCTGAATTGAAAACTGTGAGTAGAAGGGACCAGAGGTCTAGTTGGAGGTTACCAGTGTAACCCAGAGGTGAGTATTGGGTCCAGTCTTGTTGAACATCTTCATTAATGATCCAGGTGATAGGACAGAGTTTTCAGATGACAGCAAACCTGGAGGAGCAAATCCTAAGTCTGAGGCTGGTGCCTGGGGAGGGTTCTCGACAGTCTGGAGGAAAGGACTGAAAGTAACGCTGTACAGTTCAACAAGGGGAAGTGCAAAGTTCTCCACCTGTAGAGAAATAATGGCAGACGACAGATTATGCTGGGGGATGATCTGCTAGAAAGCACCTTTGCAGAAAATGATCTGGGACTCCTGCTAGACACCAAGCTGAACAAGAGCAGCAATGTGCTTCTGCTGCAAAGGCCAGTGATACCCTGCACTGCATTAAGGGGAATGTTGCCAACACACTGAGAGACTTGATCCTTCCCCACTCTACTCAGCAGGGGTGAGTGGACACCTGGATTCCTTTGTCCAGTTCAGGGCTCCCCACTACAAAGGAGACATGGACATAATGGAGAGTCCACTTAGGTAATTACGAATCAGGAAATATCACATATGATGAAAGGCTGGGAGATCTGGGACTGTTTACTGTAATATACTGACAGTGGTGTCCAGTGACAGGACCAGAGGCAATGGGAACAAAATAAAAGACAGGATGGTCCTTCCGAACATCAGAAAACACTTCTGACTGAGCACTGGCACAAGTTGTCCAGGAAGTCTGTGGAGGCTTCCTTCTGTAATACTCAACAACGGTCTGGACATGGCCCTGGGTAACCTGTTCAAGGTGGTTGTGCTTGAACAGGGAGGTTAGACCAGATGACTTTCTAAGCTTCCTTCAAATCTCAATCATTCTGTTATTCTGTTACTCTGTGTTTTCTTGTCTTTATTTCTGATTAGGTTGGGGTCTTTTTTTAGAAAGAAGTTTAAGTTTCCAGAACTTGAAAACATTCTGCTTTCAAGTGCAGCCTCCAGACAAATTAGTCTAGATAATAAATATCATATATTTATTTCCTTCTCTGGCATTCTTTCAGAGTATTCTAATTATTTTACTATTATTATATTATATATCATTGCCACATCCGATGCGAATTCCTTGTCTTGCTTAATTAATATAGCAGAACATGATACAAACGCTCAGGAGTAAATTACTAGTTCTAGCTTCAAACTGTGGTTGTGTTCTCTGGAGTCAAGGGCATACAGCTTTAACAGTAAATAAAACAAATTGCTAGTGTGCAATAATGCAACCCTCTATTCTGTGACACAAGAGATGTTTCATGAAGGACAAAAAAGTCAGTCTGGGCTTTTAATGAAAGATTTTTTCATAAAAAAATACAAAATATTTTCCATACTCAACTGTAATTTATATTTTAAAATTTTATTTTAATCTTTTTGCAACAATTTTTTATGTATAGCATCAAAGTTCATGTAGTCTGTGACAAAGAATAAGAATAAAGTGAGAAAGTAATTGAAGTTACATTCTGATGGTAAAACATAACTGGTTTTGCTGATACTATGGGTTGAAAGACTTAGTTACTCATATATAATTTCTGAGACATAGAAAAGCACCTTGACAAAATTTAAATTAAGGAGAATTGCAAATACAATCTTAATTCATATGCAAGTTCCAAAAATGAGTTTACAAATTTCATCCACAGAAACAAGTATACCTCTTCGTTTATATAAATCTGCATCATATTTTCTCTTTTAATTCCACTTCTTGTGTTAGCATCCAGATATTGGATACTCTTTAGTATTTTAGTAATAGTTATTAAACTTTTCCTTCTTTCTTTACCCAGTGTTATTAACTTCAGAACAATTTTATAAATTGCAGAAAACTAAATATCATCCAATACAACAGCAGAATATAATTATATAATATCTGTGTTTCATCTTAAGCCTTTTCACACTACTCTTTAGAGCTAAGCATTTCATGGATGGGTCTCTAAAGATATTTAGCATCCAAAGGCATCACAAAATGTTAATAAATTAGCTGAAAAAAATGTAAAATATATTATTGCTATAGAATTACTTAGAAACTCATCACAACTTTGGAAACATATTGACTGATCAAGTCATCAAATTTATCCAAGTTCAGATGAATGTTGTGGAAAAGATCATTGAAGGCAGTTTACAAATATGAACAAAGTTAATTTTATTCTAATAACACTGAAAATAATTGCAGATAGACTTTACCACTATGCTCTTAATGAAAGATGCCTGATTTTCTGACAAAATATCTATTTCCCATAAGGTCTGTAAAAATTGAGTCAGCCATATCCACTTATTTTGTGTATAAGTAAAGACATAGAAATATAGGAAAAATACTTATATTTTACATTAGGTAGAAGCTGTTTCTTTCCAATTTAATAAAGACACACATAAAAAAAAAGCCTACAGTTACCAATCAGTTAGGGTTACATATCTTATACATGAAAGGAAAGATTTTATTTTAATTCATCTCTGACATTTTTGTGAATCTTGGGACTGAAGTCTTTTATTCCCATGGCATATATCACTGAGGAGCTGTAGATTTCTCTGGTTTTCCCTCCCAACTTAACACTTAGAGCAATTGCAGCCAGGATAGGGTGGTTCACTCTCCATGGTCAGTCTTCCCTGGCCTCTTTCCTGGGGTTTCCAACAGGCATACAAAACAGTGCCAACCAGTCTCGTCTTTGCAGGGGGTCAAACATGTGCTCATTAACAATAAGGAAGAAAATCAACTTCACATCTCTTCAAGAAGCAATGTCGCATTTTCTCTGGTTCCTTTCCCCCTCCAATTCCATCTTTTTATTACTTCTCAATCTTCTTCACAGAGACAGAATACTATAATAGGACGATGCTTAAATTTTAACAGATTAAGTCAGAAGAGACATAGAGTCTACAATAAAAAAGTGCAAGTCCAGATTCTATTCCTTAGGCTGCCAAAGGAAATGAGTGAATGCACTTTTTCAGCTATGTTTGGTTTAGGGGTTTGTTTTCACATTTCCACAGACTGTTTCTTGTAGTATTCACTTCGGATACTGATACTGTTTATCACTTCTGTGCTAAATTCTATAATTGCTGTTCAATGCCTCACAGGACATACAAGGTAGATATTTCTGCAAGGGGACCAATATTACACTTTTTTAACAGCATGGTATCTGTAGCTTGGATAATCACTGAGTGTAGTTTTGTCTATGCACTGAGAGCCTTGGGCTCAGATTTCAGCCAGAGATCCACCCGTACCTGGCAAAGGTGAAGTAGATTTTAAGATAACATGTTAATATTTTTTGTCATACTAAATTCAAAATTACAACTACTGTTTTGCACTTTTCTGGCATTTTAGATACACATCTGTTGTTTTGTTTGTTCTTGAAGCACTTTGGATAAGAGGTGGATTTGTTACATTAGTCACTTATTCAGTTTTCAGTACCACTGTAAACTGTCCTTTCATTTAGATTTTTTTGTATTTAGCCTCTCCCAAAGCAAAAATGAGTGGGGCATTTGTCTTTAGCAGAATGTGGGCTTTAGAGTGCAGGTGACTTGTTTGCTTGTTTATTTCTTTGTTTTTAATATGGTGTAGAAACTACACAGACAAGATACTGAAAGAAATCAGATTTCACCCTTTGATCAAAAGCAGCATACAGCATTAGCAAAATTAAAATAATATTTTAAAAAGGAACAGAAGAAAAACAAAGTGCAGATATTCTTTTTATGCCCTTGTTCTTACATTTAAAATATTTTTCCTCTTAGACATATAAAAATTTGTTTAAGCCTTTATTTAGTAATTGTAACAATACCAAACAGGCTCTCAAATTTAGAATGGCCATTGCTGATATGTCAGCTTTTATCTTCAGTTGAAACACAAGAAATGTTGCTATTCTTTCATGTTCTATTACATCATGCTTTGGTACTTCTTAAATACATTTTATGAGTATCATTACCGTATCTTAAGGGATTTAATATTCTCAGGAGTATAATCTACCATGAGAAAACAAGGGTTCTCAAGGGACACAAATTATGTACAACAGAAAGGAAATATTTAATTCCAGAATGAAAACCTACAAATTACTGAGCCACTTGAAACATACTTCTTTATTCATACAAATGAGTCTCTTCATTTAAAGTAGTTCATTACAATGAATAAGACAGCTGTAGCACTTTAGCCATGATGGAAACATTTCTTTTCTTTGGAAAAGATGATTATTGAATATAAAGAGTAGTATAGGGGTAATCACTACTTACAGATCCTTGAAAACTCTTGATATGTCATCTTAACACACAATTTTAGCTAGCTAGTGTGTTTGAGAAAGGCTTTATTAAGTGTGAGATTAATAGTTAGAGTACTGTAGGGAAACTGTAGATCTCCAGTATAAATCTGCATCACATCTGGTTTTTAAAGCTCCTGCCCTTGTTTACAGTAGTGACCTACAGAGTTTGCTCTCTATCTTTCATCACGATTCAGACATGCAGTGTTAAGTGATGTCCCCCAGCATCTCCAGCCCAGGACTTGGAGCTCAGTTCAGTGTCAGGGAACCCAGGGTCTCTCCCCAGGTTGAGGGACATGGCTGCTGCTTTCCTGTTTGCTTAGCATATATCCCAGAGACTGACAAAGATATATCCCAGAGACTGTGGCTTTGTGTCCCACACAAAGCCACACACACATACTCATCCCACACACACCCCACACCCATGGATCCCCCCCAAATACAAACGTGGACACTCCATTGTCTAAATACCTTATCCCAGATTTGAGGACCCATACTTGACAGGTGATCCAGCTTGACCTTTGCTAGCAGATACACATGCACACCCAAAGTAAACCAAATTTGTTAAGATACAGAAACTCACCCCCAGCAAATGATACCAGGCACATGGGACCTGTGAGCCCACTCCAGCTGCTGATGATGAGCCCCTCACTTGCCTCATTCATCCCAGTAGCTCCAGTAGCTGGCTTTGGGCACACTGACTGTTCCCATCTTAGTGGTTGGAGGTTAAAAAACCCCCCTGGCTCCAGCAGCTACTGATGAAACTCCACTGACTTCAGTTACTGACACCTCAGACCGTGGGCATCCACAGTCACAGTCTCACTCCTTGCACCAAGAAAATACACAGGATAGAGAGTGAAATTACAAAGAGAGAGATAAGAAAATATTTACTAAAATTATATGAGAAGACAAGACAGACTGCAGTGATCAGGTGCTGGGGTCAGTCAGACAAGCATAGTGATCAGGCCTGTTTTATATATGTCTGACCCCTTTTACACCTCTTTCTGCCTCATTGCCTCTCTGTTCCTCCCTGCCCTCCCTTTCTCTGCAGATTGCCTCATGAGTTGATACAATCCTAGAGACTCCTCCCAACATCATGAACCTTCAGGGCTGCATCCTTATCAGCTGCAAAATTCAAGCTGGTTCTCTTTGAAGTGGTTCCTGCTGTTTCTTGATAGTCAATTAATTATTACGACTGATGAGGTTTATTTCTTTTCATTATCTCCCTTGATGCCAGAAAAGTCTGGTAGGTCTATGTTTCAGTTTGGGGTTTTTTATTGTCTTCCTCTTTCCCCTGCTCACCCATTTTGATCAAGGTCCTCAGTCAGGTGATCCTACCAAACTAAACCTTCTCACACTCCAGCTTTATCAATCATGTAAATGCCTGGCTTTGTTTGTTGGTCAGGTTTGTTCCCCTCTGTGTTTGGCTTCCTCCTCTTTTGTACCACCCCATTTGACAATGTCCTTGGTCAGATAACTGCAAGGGAGTTCCTCTTGCCTTCCACATACCCTTACACTAAACAGAAGTATAGGTGATAAATACTGAAGGTTGTAAAAAAAAAAAAATAGAAAAATCAGCTTTACCAAAAACCTTTCAACTTTTTAACAGAGCAATGTTTTGAATGGATATACCATTTGTTGCTGATCCTCTTGATATCAATTTCAGAAGAAGGAGCACTATTAGAAATGGGGTAAGACAAAAGAAACTTGCTGTAAGCAGCTGCTGTGACCCAGAAAGACCCCGATCAGTCAAATATTTTTGTTGTCAAAAAAAACTACCCACTGGACTTCTGTAGGATTGTAGTATTTCTTCTAGCCTCCATAAAATTTCAGGAAGGTTAAAGATGCATTCTACCACTAAGGAAAAACAAAAATTTTAATCTAAGTCTTTTTTTTCACCTTGAAAAATGTGTACTCTGGACCACCTCAATGATAATGAAAATGTAACAAATTTCAGACATTTCCTTGTAAAAAAGCATATGATCAAAAGTCTTTTTTTTTTTTTTTTAGTTTTAAGGTAGATTTTATTATTGGCTGCCTATATGATTTAAAGTTAGATTCCACTTCTGGCTTTAACTGTAAAAATTATATGTGAAATAAACTAAGCAATAGTGTTACGGTGAGGATTATTTAATTTTCAAGCTGCTTAAAGGCTCAAGAAGTTTACATAATTTTAAGTCTTATTATTAGTAATTTTTCAATCAATTTGCTTATTTGATAAGTGCTGGCTAGCAGAGAAAATGTCCTGAAAAAAGTTTTCACTGAATGATCAAAATGCTTTTCTACAGCAGGCTTATGATGTCCTATACAAAAATATTGAAGGTCAAAAATACTGTGAAAGATGTGGCCTATTCACCACAAACAGCACAGATGACTACTATGTTATCTCTTCCTCTGAATTTTTTATTCACTTGTAAAGTCCAACAGAAACCCAGTGGTTCAATGATAGAATGAAGACTTTATTGGGGAAATTTTTTGCTAAGTCTGTGAGCTAGTCTTACAATTAAAACATCAAAAATTATGCTAATATTTTATTTCAGCAAGATAAAATTTAACAAATTATTAATTCACGTGAGTGTTGTAACTTATTTAGAATTTTTTAATAATCAAATTTATAACTGAATATAACAAATATATTTACTAGAATTAATACTATGTGTTGAAATAAAATGAATAGTGGATAAAATATAATAAATAGATGTTTTCTTATGCAGTATATAATTGGAAAATATAATCTATCAAATAGATATTCATAACAGAGTATTAGTAGTACTAATCTTCATACACCAATAAACTTGAAACAAATCAGTAACATTTGCATGGAAATAACCTATAAAAATATGTGAAACCTAATCTTTATTCAAAACTAGAGTCAACAATTAGATTGGGCTTTCTAGCATAAACCTGGAATAATGTAACAGTAAACCAAAGAAATAGCCAGCTAGTGATAGAAACATTACCCACTGAAAATAACTGCAACATTTTACCTATCTTTGAGACTCCAATTTCTTTACACTCTTCTGTAAATATTAGCACTTTAGTGTTATCATTTAGCCTTAATGAAGACCTCTTAAGATGTACTAAAATAGGAGTAAAATGCAATTTACTACCTCTGTAACACTCCATTACACCAGACCAGTTTAAATGATCTTCAATCTTCATAGAAACTTGCCCAGATAACTCTTTCCTATTATGTGAGAATTTGTATTTCTAAAGTATTTTTCACATGAGTTTTCTTTTTAGTTATTTATTTAGGATTTTTTTTCTCCGTGATATACTGATGCTTTCAGCTGTCTTACTTTTTGTTAAACTTTGATATTTAAAAAACAAACTTCCAGTTTCCTAATTATGTAATATTGAGTTCTAACTTCATTACAGCTAACTTTAAACACCTTAAGAGTGTTATCACCCTGGACATTCAGAATTTGGGATTTTAGTAATTGTTCCTATGAATGTGTCTTTCCTTATATATTGTTTAAGCAGCTAAGGCTTACTGCACTCTAAAATTAAACACTCAAATATCCAAATTTAAGGGACAGTTCATGTAGTTAGAAGGAAGGATTGCTTATTTGTTACAGTTAGCAGGAGAAGGTTTCATGCTCCGCTTTTGTAAAGAAGTGGATGGCAATTAGTTGATCTTCAAGTAAGGATGGAACTAAAAATACCCTGAGTACTCCTAATGAAACTTTGGAACTGTCATCTCTGAAGAAGGTACTTCCGTACATCAGAAAGGCACAAGGAAGGGTGGGGAAAAAAATCAGCATAAAATATCCTAAGGAAAGAATTCAATATCTAAATGCAGGTCAAGATTTGTAGGTTACTTCTGAATAACCAGTCAGTGTGAATTAGATATGTTTTCTTACTCTATCCAGCAATCCTATATATTTTTAAATTTGGGAATGATATCAGCAAAGGTTTGAAGTATTTTATCATTACATGCTAAGAGTGCACAAAAGCTAGTCCTGAAGTAACCTTGTATACTCTATTTCCTTACCACAAGTACTTTTTCCTTCTATGCTAAGGGTGGAACAGCTACACTGCATGGTCTTCTCATTGTATCTTTTCACCTGTTTTACTCAGCACAAGGCTCTAGAAGCTGATTTTGACAGATGAGAGAACAAAGCTTGCACATAAAGAGGAAATTGTCTCACACCTCTTGAGAAAGTGGGATAATTGAGGGCCAATCTGAAGTGTCTGTGCATAAACATGTGGAATCTATAAAATAAATGGGATCCTGAGCTGGCAAGCCAGACCTCATCAGGAAACAGTCAAGTAGGGAGACAAACAGCAGTTAGGAATTGAAGGAAACCACTGTTGGAAAACTGAAGGCTGGAGGCAGAACTGAAAAAGGCAGAGTGGACACATAAAAAGAGTGGAACTTGTGGCAACCATAAGTCTGTGTTCAGTAATGGAATTATGATGTAGGAATTACAGCAACTTGGTGGGACAAATGCTTATCTATTGGGAATGAGGTAAACAGATGTAAAGTCCTTCTAAACTTTTTATAGATGGCAGGAGAAGTTGTACTCTACCCGAAAGAGCAGCTCACATGCAAGAACTCTTCTATGAAATGGAACTGCCTTGAGACCTTTTGAGTTGGGATCAGAATGGATACAAATACAGACAGCCCAATCAAGGCATACAGGCAGACAAGTGTTGTTGAAACTACTAGAGGAAGTCCCCAGCTGAAAATAGTGGTTCTCAGGGGGGTCTCTGACCACTATTACACCTGCTAAAAGGGCAACATGTTACAATGCAAATAGTCCAAGGGATCTCTGAAAACAGATTTCTGTCAGTAGTGCTGGTAAAAATTCTCAAGGAAAAGCAGTCTACTCTCAACATTGGAAAATTGGTCAATACATGGTTTTGGCTGCAGTCATCCCAAGAGACTGGGATCTTTAGGAAAGTAAGGAAATGTTCTCAGACATTTAATGCCCTCATCAATAAGTTTATTAATAGGAAGAACACCATCCTTAGCAGGTTTATGAGTGACATCACATCAAGGTGGGGGGAGTGCTGCCCATTTTCTGGAGGATAAGGATGCTAATCAGAGGAATCTCATTAAGGTGGAGTGCTGGACCTGCAGGAACCTGGTCAAGTTCAACAAATACAAAGTCCTGTGTGTGCATTTCATATAGTCATGTATAAAAAATCTGGGGACTGATGGGCTGGATAGCTGTTATGCAAAAATAGAAACAAGAGGTCCCAGTGTATAACCTGACCATCAGTCAGCATTTTTCCTGGAAAAAAAGGTTAACTGCTTAGTGAGCTAAATCAACAGGAATGTATACAGTGGATCAAGGGATGTAATAGTGCATCTTAGATAACTTGAGCCTGACATTTTGGAATGTATGACAAAATCAGAATTTGGATGAGGACACAGCCTTTTTGTCTGGCTCTGGCAGTCTTTTGGCTTGCACTGGACTTACACAGTATTGAGGGGTTATCAGTGATGCATAGGAGGAAGAAAAGCATGGAGATAGAAACAACTGACTGAAAATACTCCAAAAAGAAGAATAATTGTGTTATAGGTAGCATTAAATGAATTAGTTTAGGGTTATAAAATAGAAGATGTTATTCACTGGACCTACAGGACCATAGTAAAAAGTTTATTGCTGGCAGTTACAATGTGATGGTATCACTGATATGATTTCACAAAATATCTTGAAAATTATTTTCACTGAATTTTATTGCCATAACTATAGAAGGTTATTTAAGGTCAAAAGGTAAACAAGGAAACAAAACCGAACTGAGAGGTTTGTATTATGTTTTTCATTTGATAGCATAATACAGCTAAGAACATTTTTATTGTATATTCTTGTACAATGTGTTGGCTAAACTTAATCAATTTAATGGAAAATATATAAATTTTAATTTCTAATTATTATAATTAAGATTTCATTTGCTTTGATAGATTTAACCATGTGATTAAGTGTGAATGAAGTAAAATAGGAGAATTTTATATACCATTGAAAAAAGAACTTCAGACAGTTCTCCTTTATATTCCACTCCCAGTCTCTGGAAGGAAGTGGTTTGTACTACCTTTTAACAAGCCCATTTGTATTTTCTATCACAGATGAAAAGTGATATAAAACTTGATTCAATAATATCTAATGAAACTTCCAGAAAAGAATTATGGAGCTACCCATCCTTCAAGTAAAAAAAAATCATCTAAGAATAATCTATCCGGTATAGTAAAACCTAATAGTCATACATAATATAATCATTATCTAATCATTATTTTCTGCCTGCATTACTAATCCAACTGATAGGATCAATAATTTATGTAAAATGGATCATTTGAAAAAAATATTTTTATTTTGGAATTTGTCATCAAATTAATATGACATCCCTAGTAACTCATTGTCATGGGTTAGAGACAAATTTCCTATGTGGAAAGCGTTCTGAATAAACGCCTCCCCCAAAGCAAAGGTTTCCAACACCCCCTCCCCCACCATGACAGAATTTCTTGGATGAGAGTGGAAAAAACTATTTATTTAACAGAACATGCAGGATGCCCTGTAAGGCACAAGGGAAGGGGAAAGGGGGAAAAGAATTATTAAACCTGAGTAAACAGCTGATGAACTTTAGTGTCCTTTTCCTCAGGTGTAGCTTCCCCTCTCCGAGGGGTCCCCGGGAAGCGGGAGGTGGTGGACAGGTGGAGTTGCTCTGGTGGCTCCCTGGGGGATCCTTGTCTACTGTCCTCTGGGGCTTCTCGGGTTCAAGAAAGCAAGTCGAGGAAAACGAAAGTCTGGAAAAGGAGATGACGAAGAACCAATCCCAGGGAAAAGAAAAACTAGCAGCAGCAACAGCAGCAAAGAGAGAGCGAGAGTGTCCCTTCCTCAGTCTCACTGCTCGGTCAAGAAGCCTGGGGGAGAATTTCAAAACAACCGCACCTGGCAGAGCTGCTCCCGGCTGCTGGGTGCAGTTAAAGCTACAGGACCACATTTCTAGGCATACACACAAATGATAGGGAATACAGACACATCATACCATCACCCCAAGACACTCATGCTGTCTTGTTAAAATTTCTTTCAATAATTGCACCATTATCATTACTATAAGGGTGATATTTAAGATTCTTCCAGTGATCTGTAAAGCCTACTGTGTCACAATAACCTTCTTGCTCCCCTCAAAGAAGGCCCAGTTACAATATATTTTAATACAGGTATTACTACTCTTTTCATAGTGTATATGTGGAGGTATGGTATGCATGTTAACATGTTCATAGATGTCATGCTCATCTTGCCCCAGAGCATTCAACCCCAGTGTGTGATTCTTTTCTACCTTAATATATATGTAGTGAAGGCAACTATTTTCAGTTTTAGTGATGTCATTCCAGTAAAATTATGTGCTTGAATTTGTTTTGTTAAAATAGAAATGAAGCACATATGCACACTGTTTTCCAGAAGATCATGATGTTTAACCCCTTTTATTAGCAGAGACATAAGTTTGCCAGTGGCAGCATATGCTGCTATATTCAGTATGCCCTTATGTTTTTTTGCTTTGGGAGACAATGGACTGCAGGGTAGATTAAAGCCAACACTGTACATAAGACTTTACTCTTTTTCCTTCTCCAAAGGCTAGTTTCTGTTTGGATCTAGCAAATTGCTTTTTTTGGTTCGTTAGTTTCAATGAGGCATTTGGAACTGTTTTATTCCACCTGCTTGAAAAGAAGGCTTTTTTTTTTCTTTTTTTTTCTTTTTTTTTAACAATTTAACACATCTCACTGAAAAACTGTACGTAAAACCACATCTATGAAAACTGTTTAAGTTGAATAAGACAGGTACATTAAACTAGATATTATGTACTTTTTTAATATTTAATTGAAATTATGTAATATAAGTGTGATATTTTGATTTTAAACAAATTTTTTTTTAAAGGAAAGTTACTATTTTTATCAGTGTCAGATTTCTAATGAAAAAATCACACTTGGAAACAGATGAATGAAACATTGAATGAGTAGAAACAGAATATTAGTTAAATTTTTTCACAGTTTCTATCATATAGCAGTGAAAAAAAAAGCACTCATCCTCATGCATTTTTTGTTATATTTATAAAGAAGATGAGATTGATAACTCTTAAAAGTAAGAGAAATCAGGACACTTCAGAAATAACAACTAAACTAATTGTTTGCAAAAAGACAAACACCATACTAAGTCTAGCATTGAGAACTGTTTCTCATAAGTTGATCTCTGCTCCTGTGGTTTATTTCTTTTGACATAGAACATAAATAATACCATTTTTATTAACTTAGTTATTCATCTTTTTGCAAGGCCTAATCAGTACTGGAAACTATGAAAAACAGTAAGAAAAAGTTGGGGAGAGGAAGGCTTCTTGTATTTCTAGCTGTGCCCACAACTTCATGGACCACTAAACAGGAAGATAGCTGGGTTTACTCTTCTGTTCATTCCACATCAACTTCAGAAGCAGCTGTTCTTCCCTTAAGAAAAAACCTATTTGCTGAATTTAGCATACAGCGTTAGGCATTGTCGCCCTGTTAGGCCCGAACAACTTGCCCTAGTGCTGTGCACTGTCACCCATATAAGATAAAACAATAATTTAGTCAGATCTGCTTATAGCATAGCCATCTAGAAGTTCTTGTTTCTTACTCTGAACAAAGCATTTTGTCAGAGATACAGCTTTGTAGTGATCTTCATCTTGCTCTGAGAAAGGTGTCTACATTGGGACACAGAAGTTGTACTGCGGGGCTGCCTGTTTCTCTCCATTGAATATAAAGACATGTAGAAAGGCTAATTAAGAAGTAGATGTTTAACTTTTCATCATTTAAACTAGATGCCATAAGTCACAACTGCAGTGTCTGAAGAAATACAAAAGTTTTTTAGCAATCTGAAATAGCCTACCTACCCTCACATCTACACCCTGCACATCTACACCATTTAACACCAAACTGTTAAATGGACAAGTCATAAAAAGGCAGACTTTAATGTTCTTATCTTTCTGTACTTAGTCTTAGCAATGACCCAAAACGCAAAAAAAATTCATTTTTTATGGTATTAATAATCGTGGTAATTTCCTGCTACTTTCTCTAGATGTACATTGAATTTATTAACATCTTTATAATTGATTTTGTATAGAGGGCACACTGGAGCAAAGACTAGGTCATGAAGTGCTATTCTTGAATCAATCTGTGTATAACAAAACCAGTCTTTCCACTCTGTCCATTTAGCAGAAATGTTACCTCCACATATCAAGCTCAAAATATATTCAGAACTGTAGGTTACTCTTTCACAATGTTGATTCTAATATGAAACATGACTTTTTCTTTTTTTCTTTATTTTTTTTAAAAATAATTTTATTTTAGAAACAGAAAAATCCTTTTGCATTTTTGGAGGAACATTCAAGACATTCAGTTTTAGTCGTGGTATTATTTGAGTCTCAACCTGTACTTGATTAAAGCTCTATTAATCATTATTAAATATTTCTTCATGCAAACAAAATAACATTTAAATCATTTAACTTATAATTGTTCACTAATTGAGCAATAAGCAGTTCACAGAACTCTTAAAGAAGTATCTAAGTGTAAAAGTGAATAAAGTTTCTTGCTACATAGGTTTGGTTGGTTTTAATACATACACCTCATAATGTGACTGATTGATATAGAATTATATTGTTTACAAGAAATGAGTTTTCATTAATTATAATTCAATTTCTTCTTGGTTCATGTAATATGTTATCAGAAGAGAAGGAAATTAAGCAGATTTTCTTCTTGTCTATTTGCATTGTCTAGAAGTAGTATAGGTCTATTAATTCTACATGCCTTTTCACATTTACACAAAGACTGTTTCTGTATAACAAATCCAATAACGTTATGCGTGTAAAAAATAAAAATGTAACACTAACATTGGTAACAAAGTTATTCTACCTGTATTCCTGGAAAATTAATATATTTTACCGTATTTTCATCAACCTCATAAAACCAAAATAAAAAATAATGAGTCACTATAGAAAATATATTACAGAATTTTATGTCAAATATTTTTCACTTGATGCATAAGATTTTTATAAAAACAAGACCAAAACAAAAAGGTGAAAGGCTGGGTTCTAGATTTGCCTGGTTAATTTAGTGGCCTTCTGTGAAGTAGTGACTGAATTAGTGGAAAAGGGAAGAGCTGAGGACGTCATCTACCTAGACTTCTGTAAGGCCTTTAATACCTGTTATTCTTTCTGCTGAATTGGAGAGATAAGGTTTTGATGGATGTAATACTTGATGGGTAAGGAAATGGCTGGTTGGCTGCATCCAAAATTTCAGTCTACTCTTCAATGTCCAAATGAAGATCAGTAGCAAGTGACATCCCTCAGAGGTTCTTAACCCGTATATTTTCATCAATAATTTGATGAATGGACTGCAAGGGTGCAGATGACACCAATCTGATTGGCACAGCTGATTTACTGAAGGAAAGAAGAGGCATCCAGAAGAACCTTGACAAGTTTGAGAAATGTGCCTGTGTGAACATCAATGAAGGTCAAGCAGGCTAACAGCAAGGCCCTGCATCAGAGATCAGAGTCAGAGCAATCCCTGGTATAAAATCAGGCTGGGGGATGAAGGAATTAAATGCAGCTCTCCCAGTATTTGAGGATACTGGTGGATGAAAACTGATCCTGTTCTAGTAAATTGCCTTTGCAGACCAGAAAACCAGTGGTGTCCTGGGGTGCACCAAAAGCAGTGTGTCCAGCAGGTCAAGGTAGGTGATTCTGCGTCTCTACTTTGCTATTGTGAGAGCCCACCTGCAGTGCTATGTCCCGTTCTGGGTTCCCCAGCACAAGTGAGACGTGCACCTGTCAAAGAGAGCCCAGAGGAAAGCCACAAAAAGTATCAGACAACTGGAACGCCTGCCTCCTATGAAGACAGACTGAGAAAGGTGGGGTTGTTCAGGCTGAAGAGAAAGCTCAGGGGAGACTTCATTGTGACCTTTCAGTGCTTAAAGATGGTTTACATGAAAGATGAGGACAGACTTTTTAGCAGTGCATGTAGTGACAGGGACAATGGTTTTAAACTGAAAGAGAGTGGATTTTGATTGGATGTAAGAAAAAAAATTATTTACTGTCAAAGTGATAGTACATGGGAACATGTAGAGATGTGGGAACAGTTTTCCCAGAGAAGCTGTGGATACTCCATCATTGTAAATGTGCAAAGTCAGGTTGGACAGGGCTCCGAGCAATTTGACCTAGTGAAAAATGTCCCTGCCAATGGCAGGGAGGTTGAACTAGATGACCTTTAAAGGCCCCTTTCAACTCAAACAATTCTATAATTTAGACATTAAGGCTGGACATTACAGAATAGAAGATTACATGTGGTCTGGGTACTTAAACTGAACTCTTAAGTTCTATAACTAATCAAGATCTAGTCAACAGTCACTGACCAACACTGATAATAATCAAAGGGTATATTTAAAAGAAATTAGAAGTCTCAGCTCCTACAGTGCCTATTTTTCATTTGACCTTGTCTGAGAGTGTGTCATGAAAATGTAGGTATGCATGGCTTAAACACAAATTTGCAAAACTGGTGAGACAAGCCTATCAGCCCCCCTAACCTCAGGCTCCTTCTGCCCAGTGTGTTCAGTCCTGCCAGAAGGGTATGTATACTGCCTTGAAATAGGCATTTCCATCAGACCTGAATGTCTATAAGCCAAAGTAGAGAAATGGCATTTCCAGTGTTTTGCCTTCCTTAAAATTTTCCTAAATTGAGTTTTAAATCAAACCAAATTTTTGATGTGAAAAAATAAATTTAATATTCTAGTCCTACATATATTTTTTGTTTTAATCCTTTATGTGTGTTTAGTTTGAAAACTAAGATCAATCTGCAAAATTTTTATGCAATCAGGATAATTCAACAAAATATAATTTTGAAAAAGATTCAGTTTTATCTTGTGGACAGGCTGGAGGGATTTCAAACAGAATAGAGGTAAAACGTATAATCTGCTACACTTACAGCAATATTCTATTTCCATTGAAACAAGATATGTGATAGAAGCCTGCACTGACAGGAAAAAAAAAAAAAAAAGAGGAGGAAAAGAAAGTAGAAATTGACTAAGAGAAGTAAGGAGATGATGGACCACATATTACCCACAGGTCAAGAACTGTCAGATCAGTATTAGCAGCTGAAATGAAGTAGAGGCAGGCATGAAGTCCTCCCAGCAGCCACCAGTGCCACAAGGCATCTCAGAAAGAAATCCACACTAACACTATGGCAGTTACTTTTTCCACTGACCTTGACAAAATACACTAAACTATTTGCACTGTCTGCCACAAGAGTATCATTTCAGAAAGATGGAAAGAATTTCTTGTGACTCCCAGTATTGTAAATCAGGCAGAAAGAATATTGTTGAAAAGTTTCACTGCATTAAGACATTTAAAGACATTGGTAAAATTAATCAATAGTTTTAATATGTTGTCCATCACATTGTGCCTTCAGTTTCCAAATTCACTACTGTGAAAATATTTTTTCCTGATGAGACTGTAGTTACTCTTGGACAAAATTCTGAATGTTAAAAACAAAATAGTACCATCCCAAAAGTATTAGACCAGACTTTATGCACAAGACTCTGTGCTAGTATTTTTTTTTTTTAAGTTTTTGGTCCAAGTATCAAAGAGCAATCACTGGATTAACATTATGTTATTGTCCTATACTCACATTTTCTGGCAGAGAATGTTCTGTCATTTTAGCTACTAGTGCATGAAATAGAGATGTTTTCAGAACCTGGAGGGCAAATAATCAAGTTAAGTACATTTGTTCATGTATTAAATAAAAAATGCATATATCCATACTACCATGTAAATTGTCTGTATAAACTAATGTTGCCTTCCTGGGCATCTTTTGATATTCAAAACCAGAAAACAAACCCTGTAAAAAACCTGTCCTATAACTTATTGACTACATGGTCTTCAAAACATCCCAGTTATAGGGATTCGCCTACACATAGGTTATTACATCTCTGGGGATTAAAAGCACATGACTGTAGAATATTTAGATATTGACATAATTACCAGTTGAGACTGAAATGAATGAGTAGTAATATTTTTTATTTGACTTTAGATTTCCATTTAGGCAGATTCTCCAAACATTTCCTAGTTCCCTCCTTCAGTTGCATTCCAGAGGCAGATTTTTCATTTCCACAGAACATTCCTTTACTTACGCTTCATTTTTCACATTTTCAAAATGATAAAACAAACAAAAAAGCCTCTCAGCAGCATTTCACCAGCTATTGAAGAGACAACTTGTATGCATCCACAACATCTTTATACATCCTTTCAATAAATCACATTTTCCTAAAAACTTTCTTTTTTTGTTCCTAATTGATGTGTAGGAAATAAAACCTAATTTAAATTCAGATTTATAAATGTTATCAAACTGCAAAAAATTGTGAGAAGAAAAAAAAAGGCAATAAAAATATGTAAACTACTTTTCTTGCTGTAAACATTTTCTTAATCCATGTATTCTTACAGTTAATGGAAAAAGGGGAAACTGCATCAAACCAGTATAAGTTGTAATCTTTACCAATAAAACTCAGAAGTCTATTGCAATTTATGTCAAGATAAATATGTTCAGCCACAAATCAAAACCACAATACATTTTGCTTGTCTGGTCTATCAGCTATGGCAGAAAAATTGAATTCTATAATATTGTAAGACATTTGGCTCTAGAAGCATCAGTGGTATTCCAGTTTTTATATTATGTTTTCAAAATACAGAACTTTGATCATGTCTTAGTGAAGAGCTGTCACCATAATACCCACAATAATCATAAATGATTTTGTATTGCTAACTCAGAACAAGTGGTTAGGTTGCCTATGGTTTTAAAAGTTTAGTGTGTTGATAATACATTGCAGAAACTTGAGGGTTTTGCATATGATTTTTTGGAGCAATTTTATAATATTTTGCAAGCTGGAGTTAACTTTTCATTCAAGTTAATTAATTGTGTCTGCATTTCAGCCTGAAGACAAATTGCAAAGCCATTAAAAATTAATTTCAGCTGTTTTTGTAAAAGGAAAATAGAACTGTGAATGGGCTTAGTCTCTTCTGATTCAATAATGCAAAGGAGAGAAGGTTCAGAGGTTTTCAAAACTCAATTTCCTCATTTTATTCCCAAATTTATATTTTCACAGTCGGCTTACTGGGCATTCATCTGTTTTGTCCCCAGAAATATTCATGATGTTCCTCTACAATCTGATGGTGATTTAGGATTGACCATGGGGAACTAAAAAAAAAAAAAATTCTTTTTGCAAGGAGAACTTCAGTTTGGTTGGTATTGGTTTTGTGCTGAACCATAGAAAAAATATGTACTTTTGTGAAAAAGTCAGAACATCCTCGTGGTTAAAGTAATGGGCTGAAGAGAAGCATAATTAACTATTCATAAGGATCTAATTTAATTTGAATTTTGAATTTTGTTAGTCTAACTCTGAGCATGACTGGGCCCCTCCAAGAACTTAGCAGGGTATCTGTTTATCTAAATATGACTTTGAGTTTAGGAGGGACATGTGTGTTTCAACTTTTCTCCCACCCTTTAAAACCAGATAGCTCTGAACATGATGACAAGCTTAGCATTAAATGTTTAAGGAACTTTAAGCTTCAGCAGAAAGGTGGAATTTTAAACGCCCTAAAGTTAGATGGTGTTGGGAAACTCAGATGCCAAAATTCTTATTGAAATAAAATATACTTCTCTCTTCAAAATTTTTTCTATTAATTTCAGTAGAAATGTTTGTGTATGAGCACCATAATCAACTATTGAGGCATTTCTTTCCACAAAAGGAATTAATTCCATAGCAATTAATTCCCTACATCATCTTGTTCTTTGCCTTCATCGCTGATCCTTGCTTCCTATTGTGTTCTGCACTTCATCTTTGGCAGACTGAGACACAGGTTCTTCCTATAGTGTATAAATATTAAAATTCAGCTTTAGGCTCATGCATGAATAATACAAGAAAATTATAAAAGAAGCCCCTGGACATAGCTCAACAGATTAGGTAATAACTTGAGTTCTGGGGGGAAAAAGAAATTGTACTTCAAGAGAAAACTATTTTTTGCTAACGAAAGAAATCACTGCAGCTGAATATTGTTTTACAATTTTATCTATAAGCAAAAAGAGCTATCTGCATGGTTTTTTTCAAAGTTTGGCAAAAGGGAGAATGGTAGGAAGGGATCATTGTCACATTCTGTTTTGAAGGGAGCTCTAGATGGTGTAACTAAATTTTACCTTATTTCATAATTTTTTCTTTTAAATAAATATTTTTTATCACTAATTATATGTGGCATTTTCAGTGCAGTGAATATTTCTTATGCTGATGGTAGGAAGGCACAAGGGAGTTGATTCAGAATATGGAAGCAATGAGCTGTCAAAAATGATGCTAAATCACGTGTTGGAGCCATGGTTATCTTGCTATGCATTGAAAAGAAAGAGAACTTCCTCACTCCTTCTACCTCTGAAATAAAAGAGGTTGAAAAACCACTTTTCAAAACAACATTGTAGGAACAAATGAGATTTTTGACTGTATGAAAAAAAAAACTTATTGATTGTGTACACTAGTTTTTGGCACTTGTGAAAATTTTGTCTTACATTTGAGTGTTGCTGAAAAGAAAGCAGACTTGACAAACCAACTCTTCTGCTTTAGCCCATGAAGAACTAAATTTTATCCTACATATAATTTTTATTTTGTACATTTATTTCCTTAACTTTGCTATGACCAAAATAAAAGATTCTTACAACATACAGAAAAAGTGAGAGATTCTTGAAATGACAAGGAAACCTACTTGCAGCAGGGAGTAGATTCATAACCAAACCTAAAAAAGCAGAGAGAAAAATATTTTCCTAGGGACTTGGAAGAGACTATGCAAAGAATACAACTTACTATACTAAGAAACAAAACTAGAATTCTAACATGAAAAGACCTAGAAATAAAAAAAAAAAAGTATGAAACTAATAAAATTACAATATGTGGGGAAAAATATAAAATGCCATATTTAAAATTATCTTTTGATTTAAAATGTTGGATCTACATTTTACATTTTGTTTTATTATTATTTATTTTTTAATTCAGCAAAGCTATACTGAGGGTCATTGTAGTTTAAATTAGACTTGCAATATTTTCCTGGCTCATATTCAAATGCATTTAATTTAGTGAGCTATCTTATATACTGCTTACTTATCTCCACAGTTGTGGCATAGGAAAACTGCTTAAATGTGTTGATGTCTAATACAAATAAAGATTCAGAAAGTAATAAATTCTCTGCATTACTGTTGTGGCTCTGATATGCAGTTACTTAATTATCCTGTTTTAACATTTCCTAAATATCTGCTGAATTTTGAAAACCAGTCAAAAATTTGCCCGAGGTTGATAGATTTTATGGTAGCTTACTATAAAGAAGATCTGGGGGAAATCCCCTCATACATGTCAAGGTTTGAAAGGAACTTTTTTCTTTAACTTCTATTTTCCAAAGTAAAAGGTTTCTATAGGTATTAAATAAGTCCAGAACACCTTCTACAACCTTAGTGTATAAGGTTACTGACTATCTGAAATGGATATCAGTCATGTTTTCACTTTGTTTGAAATATTTACCTTCTCACTGAGGACTCTTCAGTAACACAGAGTGAGTTTCTATTGAATCAATATATGTGTCACCCTGAGGAAGCAAAAATAACGTGTGTCTTCCAAAATTAAACTTTCCCTGTATGAAAGCCTGATGTGATGAAAAAGGCTCTAGTTTGAACAGTATAAACATTTTAGTTTCCTACCAGATCCAAAGTCTTGAAAAAGATTTGAGAAAAACAGCCAGAAATCACAATTACTAAGGTTTCCACTTAAGACTGGCTTTTATAAGTCAGAACAGCAAAATAGAACTTTGAGCCTGTTCTTTAAGAACAAGTCTTAATTATCCACAGACTTGTTGCAAAGCCTCTCTTGCCAAAAAAAAACCAAGAAAAAAAACAAAAATATTTTTGACACACGAAGCTAGTAACCTTGGCTTGAATAGCTTGAATATAGGCTAGTCAAGAGGCATATTTTGAAGATCAGTTGTGGGGAAGAAACAGATCCTTTAGCTTTCTGGTTGTTTTAGGCAGTGCACATAGATAGTTAAAGGTCTGCAGTCATGCTGTATCACTCCAAGACATCGTTTTAGCATTTCCAGCTGAGATTGCTGTTATTCTCCTTTGGATGTTTTTCCTGTCTGCTTGCACTGTGGTCTGTCACACTCCCATTCTCATATTGAGAAGACCAAAAACATCCACTTGTTCGTTTCCTTCCTCGTGCATTTTTCTTGTACACTATCACTAGTTTTATTGTCATGTCCATTATTTTTCTTTAAAGTGTATTTCTTATACAAGAAATACTGTACAGTACAACCTTGTTAAAATCCAATTGTTAGGGAATTTGACTTCTGCCTGAATTAGGGTGCAAATGAGGCCGTATGCCGATGTCAGTGGTATGGATTTTATTTATGTTGCAAATTTCTCTCTTCTATGTTTTCTCAAGTTCCCACTGTGGTGGCTTATCTTATGGCTTATTCCTTCTGTGGCCTTGACAGTGTTTTGAGATGGCAACTGCATCCTTTAAGTAATTAAAAATACTCAGCAAATGGATAAGAAACAATAACTTTGCTACTAAAAGACTTCTTTAAAGTGATATAGCTCCCTTTTATGATTTCATAATTTTGGATATAAATGAAAAGGGGAATGCAAAAAGTGGTTCCACATGAAATGCATAATGAAGCTCTTAAAAAAAATACAACTTTATCTTTCATTAGTATTCATTCTTGACAGTGAAGCTTCAAACTAAAAGAAGTATAATGGTATTACAGTTTAATTATTAGTCCCTCCTTTATTTTTCATTCTTCTTTCTAGTTTGTTGTTGTTTGATTTGTTTTTGTTTTTTTCATACTTTCCACAGTCAATATTGATGTATAAAATAGTATAATGAAGGGAAACTGGAGAAACAAAACAAAAAAAATCTTTTAATGAAACAAAAAATTAACATTTTCAGAGAGAATGGAAAATTTGGATATAGCTGTTCATTTACTCAGAAAATATATTTGTGAAACTTTTTTTTCATTTTAATGTGATTTATAAAAGAACCTTCAAATTAGATATTTTAATTAATTTTAAAATGCTAATTAATTGCTTTAATAAAAATACTTCAAGGTTAATTGTTTGAAACACTGAGTAAGGAGACTGCAAAGATTTTTCAGAACACTAGTGGCAGAAAAGGAACAAATGGAACCAATGATTTTGCAGTTAATTACTATATCCAAGAAAAATACGTAGATAGGAGAATAAGTAAGAGAAGAAAGGAATGCACAGGGGAGAATCAGGATGAAGACTAGATCTAGTCAGTTCACTTAACATCAGGAAAGGACTTAATGACAAATAATAGAAAATTGTGAAGGATGCTGGGAAAAAAGTTCCATCATTACTTTGGTTTAACAGTTTCTATAGCAGGTGATTGTAGAATGGATGACTCTTAGTTGCAGTAGTTGACTAAAATAGCTTTTGTTATTAAAATGAAAAAAAAAAAAAGACTCGACTAATTTTAAATGGCTATAGATATACAGACTTGCAGATAACAAAAATATAAAATATTTACTATGAGAAAATAACTTTTGATTGCCTTCCTGAACTTTTAGTTGTTTCCAAAAGACTATGAGAGTTCATTTATTTATGTATTCATTATTTTTTAATGTTTTGTTATTAAAAATCAGAAAGTCTGAGGGGAAAATGCTAAAAATATTGTACTGTAAGCAACAAACAAATGAACATGATCAGCTTGCTTTTTATCAAGCTTAATTTCAGGTAAACTTTACTATACTGAGATTATTTTTGAAACCCAGCAGTAATCAGTTCAAAGAATTAATGCCCTACTCTCTCATGGAAGAACAGAAATAGCTTTCATTGATGTAAATGTTAAGTTTTCATTAGTTAATTTTATTTAGCAAGAAGTGTGAGGTAGAGAAATAAAAAACACCTGTCAGAGAGAAGGAGCAAGAGCAGAAGAGAATCAGCAGGACCTAGAAAAGATTTAAGGTCCCTCCCAACCCAAATCAATCTGTGATTCCAGTTGTATGGACTCCAGAAGTGACATCCACAATTGCTTTCTGCTGAGAAGGCCCTTGGCAAGGAGAGGCGAATAGAGGGTGAAAGGCTTTAGCCACAGGGTCACCTGGAAGTTCTCTTCTGGTGGATTTTTGTGTGGAAAATAAATGTGAAAAGTGTGAAAAGATCCTTTACAGCACCTTTCCAGCCACACAAAGCCTCTGAGGGAGCAGTCTTTCCTGCCTGCCCATGCCAAACACACACTTGCTTTCTAACACTTCATGACTTCCTGGCCGTTTGTCAGCATCAGAGCGTGGCTGTAGCAGCTTCACCGTCCAGGCTACAAAGCCTTAGTGCACCACAATTCTTTGTCAGTCGGGCTCAATGTGCAGCATTGTTTAACCTTTGGAGAGAAGGACACCCCTGCCCTCCCAGCCCAGCTGGGAACTCCCTTGCTGGCATTGGTGGCTGAGCAGTCACTCCTCACAGGTGACCGCTGGGACTTGAGCTTGAAAATACATCAATATCTCTGAGACACAAGAAATGAAAACTGCAAACTCTTTTCTTATGCATTACAAATATTTTTAGAAAAGATACAAAATCTTAAGTAATTTGAACAGCATTCTTTGGTAGTTTCCTCGTAACTTATAGAGTAATTACAACATATTGTATATTCATGGTTCTACATCATATACTGTAATATAAATATACAATATGTATTAAATATAAATTATTTGCTAATTTTACTTATTCATTAATTTTTATCTTAATTTCTGTATTTTTACATTATTCTTCTTATTATTCTCTTTATTCTAACTACTCTTCATCATCTATGTACTTTTTAAATTCTTATTCTATTATGTTTCAACTTCTATGTATCTTTCAGTTATTCTTCTTATTCTTACTCCTTCTCTTCTTCCATGTATTTTTAAATTTTTCTTATTTTTCTTCTTCATCTTCGTCTTCTTCGTCTTTTTCTTCTTTGTCTTCCTCATTGTCGCCTTCGACTTCTTTGTCTTCTTCTTCATCTTCCTATTACTATTTGTAAACCCCAGCTCCCATTTGTTTTGGCAGAACTGTGGGTGTTGCAGTCCTTCAGAGAGATTCTGGGAGCAATCCCTGTTGCTGGTGCCCTGTCTGTGCTACTCCTCCAGCTGTGCTGGTATGCAGGGACACTGGAACAGCCCACAGAGCAGCCACAGTGTCTGCCTGAATTGAGAGGGATGTTTCCTGGGGGGACCTGCCTGCCTGCTGAGGGCCTGGGCTCCCAGCTGGGCAGCCGAGAGGCTGGTGGGGGCTCTGTGGGGCAGGTTCCAGGCTCGTTGTCTCTGCCTCTCGCTCCTCAAAGGGAGGTGAAGCCACATGTCCAATGAGGGCTTGTCCTTCTCTGTGGGGAGATGAAGGGCTGGGGGTGCTGTGCAGAGCAGGGACTGGGCTCTCTTCTATTTCAGCGGCAATTATTGCTTCCATTTCTACAGCCATCCATTGCTCCAGCGCACACTTTTCCTCCAGCTGCTGGCTCAGTGCCTGGATCTCCAGAAGAGCCTTGCTCAGGATCCCACTGGTGTTCTGGTCTGTGTGCAGTGCAGCCTGGCTGCTGGCTGGGCTGTTGAATGGGACAGTTGGTGCAGTCTGTGTCCCATTGATGTCATCTCCTCACTGAGGACGGAAGAACCTGCTGTGCTTTCCTCCTCTGGAGCGAGATGCTTGGGAGCCTCCTCCTCCTCCTCAGCAGCTCTGGCCAGCACAGCAGCTGCTGCCTTAGCCTGCATGGGACTCCCCAGGACAGAAGAGGCCCTGGGCAGGGCACAAGCTTCCATTACTTGGAAGAGATATATTAAACCACATTAATGCGTGTATATTTTTTGCAAAGTACCCTTGAATTGTATAGCTGCAGAACAAGCAACGTATTAAAGCAGGAAGCAGTTTTGACATTCTCCTTTGAAACCCTCTAATTACAGAGTTAAGCATGTAAGATCATAAGACTAAAAAGACTGTAGAAGAAGCATGACTTTAATCTCTTTTTTAGGTCACTTGCACAATTGCATGGAAGAACCTTCAGCCAAAATCCTGGAGGCACTCACCAAGTGTTCTTCATGGTTCTAGTCCGGGAAGAGGAAAAAATTTTTGTCAGCTTTCAATTTTAATCTGATTTTAATATCATTTTAATAAATGGGATTACTGCAGAATTAAACTAGTGTCACAAGATTTTACCCATATTTTATAAATGTGCTGTGTTCATGAGATTAATACATACTAAGTGGCATTTATAAAGCAATTAGTGTATTAGCATACAATTCAAAAAAATTATATAATCGAACTTGTTATTGAAACGTCAACAAACACCAGTCAAAGAGAATGATAGAAATTAAAAGGAAACACTAGATGTTTGCCAGTATCATGTTTAGTATTAAATGTTGTAATCACAAAATTGCTATGTTTCTTGGTTTTTTAAAGTAGTATTACTGGATTTCTATGAGAGGAAGGAGTTGCCTGCTTCCTTCACCCTGTAGTATCTGGAAATTTCCTAAATTGAAATTAAAATATTTTCTCTAATTAGGAAAAACCTTTGTAAGAAAAATTTAATACATTGCCTCTGTTGAGGCAATACTTTGCAAATAAGACTAAAACTAAGAATATGCGATCTTGTGAATCATTAGAGGAAAACAAACAAACAAAAATCACTACCCAAAAGCACAAGTGTCATGGGTATTCCAAAATGTTATTGTATTCCATATCTATCTGTCCCCAAAAATTGTTGCTATCTCTTTCAGACTCGGCCTGGTTGGAACCCAAATTATGGGGAAGTCGGGAGGTGCTGGTCCCTTGTAAAAGTTGGGGCACCCAAGCTGGTTTCCTGCTTTACCTGGCAGTGTTTGCTGAAGGTGGAGATTCTGCTTTGGGGAACGGTTTTTGGAGTGAACTTTGCAAACTGTATCATTAGCAAAACTTGAGCCAGTCCCTTGGACCAGATCACCCCATGTGGGACCAACAAGCAGGTTTTTGCCCCCCTGATATATGTGCAGCGTGGAGCACATCAGCACCAACACCATCACAATCCCTTCAGGCTGGATTCTTTTCAGCAGCCAAGCCCTTTCCTTTTGCAGGTGCACTCTGCAAAGTGCAAAAGGCTGACAGGAACTCATTCCTGAATCCTCACTCTTATCACAGAGACAAAAGTTCCTAACTTTGTTGAAGCTTTTAGTGACAGAAGTACTCCTGATCATAGTGACAGTGCTATTTATGGCAAATATACTTACAGTTTTGATGCATTATTCCCTTAGAACATGTCATCTGCTATCATGTGGTGTAATCCAATGGTATTTCTGAAATTCTGAATAACCATTGTAAGGTACAAGAAGAGGTATCACCACAGATGTCTAGAATAATTGGGCAACAGTGTCAACACCAGTATAAGCATTGAGCAAAGAAAAGAGCAGTACTAACTTGGTTACTTTATTCTTGGTACCCATTTCTCCTTTTTCCAGAGGTTGCTCGGCTGTTTCTCCATTACAGTAAATTACATCATAACAACATACCTTCTGATGCGTCAGTGACCTCATTGATTCTAATAAAACATAAAGCCATTAAAGGGCCATAATGGAGACTATGAACACATTTGCTCTGGTTTTCTTCTTTTTCAGAACTCCCTGTGCTGTAAGAATAGAGTCAAAAGCCTTGTGGTGAAAGAGACCTTTACAACTTGAGTATAAAAAATATGGTCTCAATCTGTCAGATGTATCTAAACAGAACTAAAACTAGTTAACTCAACTTACCACCTCCCACAAGTCCAGCTTTTTTATGTATCTGTCACTGGAAGTAAGACTTTTTTTCTGAGACATGCACTGATTTTTGCAGCTCTATGAAGTACTTGTTAATATTGTGCATATACTGAATAAGGTATTATACTCAAGGATTTACACTTTAAATCAATTTTAAACATTTTTAATACTCTGAGCAATATGTTTTTAAGATGTAATTTACAAAATTTTATTTTAAATAAAATTTTATTAGTCTGACCCATGCTGTATATTACAGCAATAGATCTTTTACTGTGTTAAAGACCAGAATTCCTCATGAGAAGAGATTCTTACAATTTTACAAATAAAAAGAATTAATCAAGATACACATCAAAAGGTTTCTTGTGGAGCTCCATATTAACACAAAATATTTTTTTTAATCTGGTTGTGTAAATAGGTTTTTAAGCAAGATACAAGGGAAAAAATTGTGTTTGGAATTCAAACATCTCTGTCATTTTACAAGAATTAAGTATGTGTCCACGTGGCATATTACTGACTTTGCTACAGAAGAGAAAAAAATACCTAGCAGGTTTCTCAGAATTACAGTTTTTTCCTAAAAATATTCCTCAGAATAGAACTCATATTTCCTGACTGTAAATAAACTATGATATGCAAATCAAAACCCGAGACTGGGTTAGAGGATGATGAATGCTTTTCCTATGAATTTCTAACCGTGGGTTTGTTTAACTCTTAACAGACAACTTAACTGATATTTTCTTCTTCTGCTCTCTATTATCCCATAACAGTAACAAAGAAGGAACATCTGCATACAGAATTCATCGTTATGAGGATAGCACTTACCAACACCAGAAATATATACCTGCTTATGATGCCTTATTGCAGTAATAATATACACCACTGCCCAGCAGTGTATCTCAGCTACTTACAATAGGACTTGTTCTGTAATGAAATTCTTTAAAAGCTTGACTACCAAGTCAAGTCAGTATTTCTTATTCTACTGAAATTTATCTTTAATTAGCAGGTACCATTCTATAGAAAGAAGTACATCTGCATTAGAAAATTGACATCCCTCTATGAGATTCACCTTTTAACTGTCAAAATGCAGCACAAGGTGCTGTAAGAAAATAGGCTTGCATGATAGATTTCTGCATAACTTTTCATTAGGTTAGATCAGAACTAAGAGCACTAATGCCGTGGGCGAGGA
>VZTX01016218.1:0-20162 GCA_013400915.1 Pardalotus punctatus
GTCCCCTCCCCCACTGCGGTGTGCACAGCCCAGCCCTCACCCAGCCCCGCACCCATCCCGCACCCATCCTGCATCCAGCCCTGCTCCTATCCTGCATCCAGCCCTGCTCCTATCCTGCATCCAGACCTGCTTCCATCCTTCATCCAGCCCTGCTCCCTTCCTGCATCCAGCCCTGCTGCCACCGTGCATCCATCCTGCGCACAGCTCTGCTCACATCCAGCACTCCTCCTGCATCAAACCCTGCTCACATCCCCTGCTCATCCAGCACCCATCCTGCCCTCCTCCCGTCCCAAGGGTACCGGGGGTGGCGGTTGCAGGGCTGGGTGCAGGATGGGTGCAGGGCCAGTGCTGCTCTGGGGAGGACCCAAGCACCCAGCACTCCCTGCACCGCACCGCCACCTCCGGGGCCAGCAGAGCTGGGACGGGGCCTCCCCCCCAGCCCGGCACAGGTCGTGCCTCAGTTTGCCCACCCGGGGGCACGGAAAGCCGAGGATAGGGGGAAAAGCCGAGGGGCAGAGCTCGCCCTTGGCGTCGGCCCGGGGGGGCCCGTCCGGGCGCTCAGCCCCCGCCGAGGCTGCCCCAGACCGAGGGTGGGGAGCGCAGGGCCGGGGGCTCCTCCATCCCTCCCCTCCCCGGCGTTGCCAGAGCAGCGGCTGGGAAATTGTGCTGACACCGGCAAAACCGGGCAGCGGGAGTGGGGGAGAGCGGGCGCACGTGCTCGGGCTAATAACGGGGGGCTTCGGGGGCTGCGGGGAGCCCGGACTGCCCGGCCGGGGGTCCATGCGCAGGATAGACCTTCCCAGCCTCCTCTCTTTGCAACTGGGGATGCTGCGGGTGACTCGGGCGAGCGGGCAGGCAGGTGAGAGGAGGCAGGAGAGGGCAGGAACGGGCAGGCAGGAGGGAGTAGGAAGGAGGGAGGAAGCAGAATCAGGCATGAGGGGGCAGGCAGGAACGGGCAGGAGCAGGTAGGAGGGAGCAGGAAGAAATGGGCAGGCAGGAGGGAGCAGGCAGGCAGTGTGCTGGGCAGGGAGAAGCCCACTGAGCCCCTAAGGCTGTGGTACAGTGATCCCCAGCACCCCCCGAGTGCTGTCACCCAGCCTGGCCATGCCCTGCAGAGTCCCATCACTGTGGTGGCTGCTTCCATGTCCCTGCCTGCCTCAGTTTCCCCACCAAGGTGGGAGGCCAGGGACCCCTCTCAACAGCCACAGCCTGACAGAATGTGCCTGCTGTGGGCTGGGAGCGGGCCATGCCGAGCACCCACCATCCAGCACCGTGCAGCACCCCAGGGGTCCCACAGCATTGCTCCTGGCCCATCCTGGTCCCCCTTAACCAGGGCCAGAGCGACCTTAACAGTGAAAGTGAGAGGCTGCCAGGCCTTATCAGAGAGTATTTACAGCCGCTGTGTTCCCAATTAGACAGTCAGGTGACTGTGGCTGCTGGGGACCCAGACGCCGGGGTCAAGGTCGCCGGTGGGGGGGTGGGGGGTGGCAGAGGGGCAGCCACCTCCTGGGGACAGCAGCCGGCCACGGCACGGCCAGGGAACCTGCCGGCATGGCACCCCAGTGAGGCATCCCAGGTGGCACAGGGGGGCCCTGCTGCGGCTGCTGTGGCCGTCCTGCTCCCTGCCATCAGCTTGGCCACTCTAGGGCTCCCAGTCCAGCATTGGAGTGCTCAGCCCAGTCCAGGGTGCTCCAGCCCAGTGTGACACTACACCTCCAGCTGAGCCAGTGCACAGTGCCCCCAGTCCAGCCCAGTACACAGCAACCCCATCCCAGACCATACAGGGTGCCCCCAACGCTGCAGGCAGCACCCCAGTTAAGCCCAGTACTCCATCCCAGTCCAGCCCAGCACGGCCATGTCTCAGCCCCGTACACGAAACCCCGCTCCTTGCCCAGGTGCACAGAGCACCCACAGCCCCCAGCCTGCACCCTGGGCTGCCCCATTCCCAGCAGAGCACCCACCCTCCCTGGTGGCCCGCTGGGAATCAGTGGTGCCAGGCTCCGTTGGGTCCCATGCTGCCCTGGAGCGGGCGAGTCACGTGCGTGGGCACAGGTGTGCAGTGCTGGCAGCACACGTGCTCACACGCCAGGAGACACGGCTGGGCAGGCAGATTCCAGCTGTACACGCGTGTGCAACCACACATGTGCCCCACACCAGCCCGGGGTCCCCTCTGGGCCCTGGGGCAGTGTCTGGCCCTGGCTATTCCTTGCTGGAGGCTGTGCCCTGCTTTTCCCCAAAGCCACAAAGGCCTGGTGGTCTTGCCAAGCCCCTCCCCTGGGTAGTGGGGGAGGTCGTGTGCCCACCCTGCCTCAGTTTCCCCAGTGACACCCACGGGTAGCATATCCCACGGATGGCTGAGCAGGGGCGGAGCATGTGCCCACCATGATTCATGGTACTGGCACCCACTTTGCTGGCACTGCCAGCACCACGGTGTCCTCTGTGGTGTCACTGTCTGTCCCTGAGCTCTGGCCAGCGCCTGGCAAAGAGCCACCGGACCCATGCTCCCCCTGCCATTGCGTTGATGTGGGTGGGCTCGGGGGCTGGGGGGCATTACCCAGTGCTGTGGGCATGGGCAGGAGGTGCTGCCAGGAGGGGACTGATATCCTGGTCCCTGCACATCTGGGTAGCCTGACCTGGCTGGGGGTGGCCATGAGCCCTTTGATCACCCCTTGGGCTGCAAGTCACAGACCTTCCTGGCTGTGAACCAGCCCTGTGCAACAGCCCAGCCCTCACCTGGGATCAGACAGAATCTCCCCTGGCTTCTCACGCACCTGGGGATGTTGGGGGCCACTGGGGTCTGTTGGGGACCTCTGCTACTGGCAGTTAAGTCTGTGCCAGCATGTCACCAGCCGGGGACAACAAATCTGCCCAGGTAAAATACCTACTTCTGAGCTTCCCCTTCCCAGCACGCAGGAAGGTGATGAGCTGGTGGTGAGGACAATGGCTCAGGGACCCAAAATGGGGCCTGCTGCCTGCCCTGCACACTGTGACTCAGTTTCCCCCTTTTGACCAACAGCTTTGAGAGCAGGTCTGACCCTCCTTGCTGCAGTGAAAGCAGCCAGTTCTCTCAGCAAGTCTGTGGGACCCCCAGGCAGGTGAAGGACCAGGCAGCAGCAGGAGCACAGCAGGAGCTGCCCTCACCAGCATTATCACTGCCCCCTCCCCAGCCGACATCGCTGCCCCTGTCCCTGCCCTGGCATCGAGGGGTTGGCACTGTAGCCCATGCCAAATGGGCATGGCTGGACCTGTCCCAGCACCAGCCCTTGGGGATGCACCGGGAACAGGCTGTCCTTTCCCTGCCCACGCTGCCCACCCACTCCCCGCAGCTAGGTGCAGCATGTGGGGTTAGCTCTGGCTTTAGCCCCCAAAACTTCATGCCAGGAACGCTCAGAGACAGGAGCATCCTCAGGGACCTTTGCCTCCTCCTGCTCCCAGGCAGCTGGGATCTATCCTGGCTGGGGGAGAGGGGCCAGGGTGGGGGGCACCCCCCCAAGAAGCAGTTTGGAGAGCAGGAAGCACTGCAAGGTCTGCAATGGGAACGGTGTCCTGGAACAGCCGGAGATGGGGATGGGACAGATGGGGAGGGAAAGCTAAAACAAACCCCTCCGGAGTCGGCTGTGGCAGGGCACAGCCAGGCTCTGCCTCGCAGGCAGACGAGCACCCACCTCTCTCATGGACGAAGTACGCCAGGTAGAGGTCGAGCTCCTTGACAGAGACGCTGATGTGGTGGGGCTGGACGCAGAGGATGGGGTTGGTGCACTGGCCCGACTTAACCAGGCGCTCGCCGTCGGTGCTCTCCAGCGGAATCCCTTTGAAGAGGATGACCATGACCAGGTCCAGCCGCCACACCTTGTCTGCCTGCCGCAGGCAGTCGATGCGGCGCATCTTGCCCTTCTGGTCAGGGTTGGAGAGGACGCAGCACGAGGGCTTCTTGCCCGTGATGGAGAGCACGAAGTCCTCGCGGCACTCGGGCCGGATGTCCTTGCGCAGCTTGGCCAGGAGGCGCGAGGCCCATTTCTGCTTCACCTCCGGCTTCTCGCTCAGCAGCTCATCCTTCACCGCCCTCTCCTCATCCTTTGTCATCCTCTTCTCGTGCTTCTTGAAGTACTTGCGCTTGCGGGCCTGGAGGTTGAACCAGGTGTAGGAGAAGGCCCGGACGTGGGGCAGCAGCGCCTCGATGAAGGGGTGGAATTCATCCTGTAGGAGCAGAGGGACAGGGGGTCACTTCTGGCCAAGTCCCTTGAAGCTCCATCCTGGGGTGGCTGGGGAGCCCTGGGGACCTGCCAGGCTCATTCTCACTGGGCTGCATCCCAGTGCAACCAGGAGGAAGAGCCATGGCAAAGGCATATACCCACCAGGGATGGAGACCCCTCACCACAGTGAGGTTATCTCCATTCCAGCAGACCTCCATAAATCCCACTGGCTGCAATTCCCCCAGACCAACAACCTGTGGGGAACGGCAGGGTCATACTGGAGCCAGCAGTGCCACGGGGAGACATGCACCTGAACAAGGTTGGCCACCTTGGCAGCACTCGGACCCTCTCCCCTTCGCAACCCCGCATGCCAGGATCTGCTCCCACCAGGTGCAGAAATCCCACCTGAAATCCCACCTGACACCGTGCCCACTGCAGCCGCTGTGCCGGCGTCAGACGCTGCCAGACTGCAACACCCCAGTGCCGGGTCCCCCACACCCCCAGCATGCCGGGTGCTCCTTCACGAGCTGTGGGCGCCTTGGACCTCTCCACTCCCTCCAGACCAGCGGGAAACTCCCCCAGTTTGCCCCAGTTGCAGCCAGCCCGGCGGCTGGCGCCCGGCCCGGCACACAAGGCGTGCTCTGACTGCCTTTTTCCATTTGGCGAGCACTGCTGGATGAGTCTGGCCCCAAAAAGAAAACAAGGAAAATGCATCCCCCTCCCTGGCCCCTCCTTCCCGCATCCCATTTTTTTTTTCCAGTTTGGAAAAATCAGTGCTTCCTGGCTGGGGGGGACCCACAACTACCCCATGGGATGGAAAGGTGTTGGGAGCCTTCCTGGCGAGGAGCAGCACAGCTTGGAAAGCAGCTGGCAGAGGGCTGAGCATCCCTGTGTGTAGCCAGGGCAGCACCAAGCTGGTGCCCAAGGGCAGGATTTGGCCCTTCGGGTCCCTCATGACTGAGGGGAGGAGGAGGAGGAGGAGGAGGAGGAGGAGGAAGGAGCTCAGCTGGATTCCTGCTGCAGGGTGTCAGGGCTGAGAGGGAGGTGGCTGGTGACAACTGCCACTGCCATGCCACAGGGTTATGCCTGGGGAGGGTGCCAAGGGCAAGTGCTGCTCTGGGGTGAGGGGAAGGAGCCGGGAGAGGGCAGGGCCGTGGCTGTGGGATGGGGTGAGTGCTCCGAACCCAGCGCTGGCCACACTCATCCCAGAGCAGCAATGCCATTCCCTGGCTGAAGCAGCTGTGTCCCAGAGTGACCCTGCCTGGAGGGAAGAATGTCCCCTGAAACAGGCTTCTGGCAAGGATCGGCCCCATACAGACCCTGCTAACTCCCACTTTTCCCCCAGTCCACCACAGATCTCATTAACCCTTAACCTGCTCCCCTGGTGCAAACCCTGTCAACAGCCAGTGCAGGTCCCATGGCACAGCCCCGCGTGTCCCCTAAACCAGTGACCCCAACACAGACCCTGCTGTGACCTGGCACAGACGTCGCAGCACAGACGCCACTGTCCCCGAACCCAGCACAGACACCGGTAACTGCCAGCCCCAACCCCTGGCACAGCCCCACCAACCCCCCAAATATCCCAGCAAGCACAGACCCTTCTGCACGGCACAGCCCCTGCCACCCCTGGGAGTCACCAGCCCCTCTATGCACCCAGAGCTGTGACCACGCAGGTGCCCCCCCCCATGCCCAACAAGGGACAGGGGACTGTCCCCTCCCTGGGGAACCCATTGTATCTGTAGCAACTCAAATCTGCTGGCAAACCCATCCTGACCATGGGGACCCATCCCTGCCCAGGGGACTCATCCTGCCAGGGGAACCCATCCTTGCCTGGTGGACCTGTCCCCACCGGCTGCTCCCGGGGTGGCCACAGGGTCTGGTTCCCGCTTCCCTCCCCAGCAGCAGCCGCTAATTCAGTGCAGCTGGGCAAGGGCTGGGCATGTGTCTTAAATCAGGGAAGAAGGTCAAAGAAAAGTAAGACAGGAGCCGAAAAAAGCAGCAGTGAGTTCCAAAAACAATACTTGGCCAGGGCGGTGGGCGGCTGATCTTCCTTGGTGGCCGGTTATTCAGACGAGCCCGACAAATTGCTGCCATCCCCTGGCCCCGCCACCCTCCCCAGGCAGCCGGCGGCAGGGCAGGCCACAGGGCCTGGGGGGACACCACACCATTGTCCCCATCCCTGCCCTCCCGCTTGGGAAGTGTCACCCCAGGCACCACTGCAGGGAAGCATGGCAGGAACCAGGTTATCCAGGTTGGGTGAGGCAGCACCCTTGGGTGCTGCTTGTGCTCACTGAGGGGGCCGGGGGTGCTTGGTGCTCTGCCTAGGGACGGCAGCAGCAAACCCCAGTGTCTGTGCTCTCCCTCTCCACGGTGCCGAGAAGGCTCAGTTCTCCCTTGGACCCACGACTGAGACCCTCCAAAAACCCGCTGCGTGCAGAAGCCCCTGCAGCCCTCGGTGCCCCCGAAGCCTTGGCAGGCCCACCCCCACCTTCCCGGGATTACGGCAGGCCGGGAGCTGCTCCCAAAGCCAATCAGCCCCTCGCCAACTTTCCCTCCAGCCCGGCTTATCCCGCGCGGCGATGCCGCGGTTAAGCCGCTTTAGCAGGGCAGACGAGGGCGGCTGGGGGGCACCAGGACAACCACACGGGAGCGGCTGCTGTTGGGGACTGAGGGGACACGCTACAGGACTTGGGGACCGTCCCCAGCCGTGCAGCCAGTGAGCCTCTCAGCTGGACACGCCATCCCGGCTGGCACCAGCCATCTTCACACTGGATCCACTCGGGAAGGCAAAGGCAGGGACGCACTCTGTCCGTCCCAGTCCCAGATTCCCACCAGGTTCCCCCCATCCAGCAGCCAGAGTGCCGGCAAAGGACTGGTTAAGTGTTTCTCCTGCTGTTTTTCCTTTGCGGGGCTGGGAAGCAGAGACGTGCTGCAATACCCCAGACGAGGCTGCTCCCGGGGCATTTCCGGATGGGAATCTGGCAGCAGAGCCTGCGCTTGGGCCTCATCCAGCCCAGGCTTGTAAAGCCCTGCAACCCAGGCAGGAGCACGCCTGCGTCGGGTGCGTCCAGCCCTGCTCTGGGCCCCCCTGTACCCCCCTTTCAGGGGCTGCTAGAGCGCTGGCTTTCCATGCCAGGTGCTGTGAGGGGAAACTGAGGCACGGGTCTGTTTTGCGGTGGAGTGGGGAGAGGAAGGAGGGACGTTCTGCGTGAAGCTGGGCATGCCATGCAGGATTAACTCCGCAGCCCAGGGTTTGGCAGTGCCAGGGAGTGGGAATGGGCACAGCTGAGGGGCTGCCTCTTCCCGTGCTTCCGCCACAGGCTCGGCAGCACTGGGGCTCTGCCCTCCAGGGACCCTCCACCCTGGGGACGGGGGATGCTCTGTGCCATGCAGGGACACAGCAGTTGGCACGGGCACCGCGGCATGGGCTGGCCACCCTCCGAGCATCCTCTGCTCCAGCGCCTTGTCCAAACAGGTCGGGCTCAGCGAAACAGCCTGAATTTTCCAATGAAAAAAAGCGTTTCCTCAGGAAATTCCCGAGCAGTTTTCACGGGGGAGGCGCTGGGGTGAGGGGCGGAGAAGGAGGAGCGGGACGGGAGGGGTCAGACACCTTGGCAGTGGGTTTTGCTCCCCACCAGCACGGCCTCGCCGCGGGGAGGAGCGGGATGCCATCCCCACCGCGGGCAGGGCACGATGCGGGACAACCTCGCTGCATCCCAGCCCTGCAGGGACCACACAGGGTTTGCTTCATGAAAGCATGCTCAGCCGCCCCTCCAGCAGCCACACACCTCCGAACCGCTGCCGGCTCCCACGGCCGCCGCTCCTGCCAGGTCCTGCTGCCCGCGGCCCTACGAGCCCAGGCAGGGGCTGGCAAGTCGGGCGCCGGGCTCCGTGCCCCCATGGGAAGCCTTGGCGCAGCGGCAGGGGGGGATACAACTACAGAGATTCCGGTAATCCTGAAAATCCCGGTATCTGAAAGGGGCACAGCGGGGACCTGCCTTGTCCTCACCAGAACCCACGGATGCCCTCAGCACGGACCACGGAGCCTCCAGTAGCCGCTTATAACTGTTCGCCGAAGCGGCTCTGGGTAATGAGTTAACCTGGTAATGAGACCTGTTGCCGAGACAGATGCAAATGATTGGGAAGTGCTCATTAGCGGGGATGGAAGGAGGCACTTAGGCCATGAAAGGCACCCAGCCCTTCCTGGGGCCGCCCTGCACCCTATTAGAGCCCATTTTACAATAATTGCTCCAGAGGAGGAAATCTATTTGGATTCATCATAAAGTATTTATTAACAAGAATTTATTCATAATTTTTGCTGCTCGCCGGTGTGGCGCAGCCGGGCGTCCCAGCCTGCTCCACATCGTAACGTGGCTTCCCCGGCCTGGGAGAGCAGCAGCGCTGATCTGGCGGGGGCAGTGACGGGGCACGGGGGCAGCTGAGGCTCCCAGGGTGGGTACAAGTTGTGCTGGCCTGGCCTGTGCACACCTGGCCCCACGACAGAGCTGCCTGTGGGGCAGAAGACGCTGTTGCAGCCACGTTCCCCCCAGCTCCTGGCTGACCCAGGCCCTCGCTTGCAAAACCCCTCCTGCAGCCCACGCCGGGGCACAGAGCCTCGGTGCCCAGGACACCTGGCTGGCACCACCGGCACAGGTGGAGGTGAAGGCAGGACACCGGCAACCTCGCAGCTCCTCTCTGCAGATCCTGTGACTTGTTCCCTGCCAGAGCCAAGAGCATCCTCCAGCCAACATCCCCACATGGCCGGGGTCTGTGGGTGGGCTGGACTGTTCCCACTACGGGTTCTGGTGTGAGGGGGCGCAGAGATGGGGAAGACAGAGGCTTCCACCCCTCGTTCACTGCCGCGATGCTCAGCCGCACTCAGGATCAGCCCAGGAAGGGGTGGATGGGCTAACACAGCCCCTGGTTCTCACCGTGCGCCCGGGACCACGGTGACCGCGCACCCCTCACTGAGCCGCCCTGGGCTCCCCACACCTGGTGCTGCCCAAAAATGCCCCGCCGGGTCCTCTGAGCCACCCTGGAGCAGGCAGGTCCCCGCCGCCCCCGGGTGCCGGGCCGGTGCCCACCTGCCCGCGCCTACGTGCCGGGGCGGGAGCGATGCCGGCGCTCGCCCTCGCAGGTGCTGCGGCTGCGAGCGGGGGCGCGGGGAGCACGCCGAGGCCGCGGGTCACAGGAGGCCACGGCGGCAGAGAACCTGCCAGTTGCTTTGGAAAACAGCAGGAAGAAAAGCAGCTCTCTTGGCAGCCCCGGGCTCCGGTGCCAGCGCTGCCTGGGCCCCCGCCAGCCAGCACAGCCCCCCCCGCAGACGGCAGCTGGGGGTGGCCCAGGTGGGATGGAGCCCGAGGGGGCTTCTCCGGCAGCACGGTACGTGCCCCGACACCGTGCCCAGCACTGCCTCTGGTCTGTCTGTGCGCACGCCCACCCCAGCAACGGGCATTGCCACTCCCCGGGTTTCCTAAATGCACCCCAAACTGGGGAGCAGCGTGAGCAGCATCAAATGCACCCCAAACTGGGAGCGGCGTATCCAGCATACAGGGAAGGGGTACAGATACCCCAAGGATGGTATCCAGCAGCAGCACGGCCAGCACTGGGTGGTAGAGGAGCCAAGAGCGTTCTGGTGAGGGAGACTCAATGGTGTGAGAACCCAGGGCCACTCGCTGACTTCCTGAAGACTCACTTGGACTCCTCAGGTGCCTCGGTTTCCCCAGGTGCTGTCTCTGTGCATCCCCCTTGGGGTTTGGGAGCCGACAGCTCCGCCACTTTCCCAGGGTGACCCCACCTGCCCCCAGGGTGAGGCGCTGCCTTTCCAAAAATAAGGAAACTGAGGCATGTCACACCTGCCAGGCCTGCCCACAGAAGAGGTGGCTGCTGAGGTCTGCGAGAGGTGTGGAAGCAGCACAGGGTAAGCACAGGGGGGACCCAGCCCATGGTCAAGGAGATGTCCCCTCGTCTTGGGAAGCATCCCGTGGCCAGCAGCACCAGAGCCACGTGGCTTCCCAGCCGAAACCCCCCCGGGGCTCCAAGGAAGGGAAATGTTTTATGGAACTGGAAAAAAAAAAAGCTTTGCCAACAGATCCTGGCGCTGCCAGCTCCTCCGCCCTGCCCTGCACCAGCGTGGGGCCCTGGGGGTGGCCTGTCCCCCACTCCTGGTACACATGGCGGGGGCTGCGGTGCCCAAGATCCAGCGCTTTGCCTATCCCAGATCCCAGGGTCTCAGCCTGAGGCTGCCAGGATGTGACCCAGGGACAGAGGCAGCTCCCAGGAGCACAGAGGGAAACTGAGGCAGGAGATGTGTTGGGGCTGGCAGCACCATGTTCGCTCTGGGGAGGGGACACTGCCAGACAAGGTCCCCCCAGCCCCCCCGGGCCGGGCCCAGGGCTCTGAGCCTGGCTTTAGCCCCTGACGCAGGAGGTTTTATTTCCCTCCCAACATATTTTTAGCCCTGCCTGCTTTGTCCTGGCCTTTCCAAGGGGGATTAATTCCCCCCCATCATGCACCATTAAAGGTGTAGGGGTGCAGAGAGGTGTCCTCAGCTCCTTCCTGGGGCTGCCTGCTGGGGGGATTGGTGCTGGGGCTATCTCTGCACCCCATGATGGGCAATGCTGTGATGGGCTTGCAGGGCTCACCCTGCTGCAAATCCAATCCCTGGAGCAAGTCAGTGCTTAAAAATAGCCCTGGCCTTTTGCCGTGGAGTCAGCGACCTTGCAAGAGGATCGGCCACCCCAGGGCCCTGGGGGTGAAGAGTTCATGGCCCCCCACAGCCCCAGTGCCTTTGCTGTGCCATGGATATGCCAAAGGCTCAGCCCCTCCTCCAGCCTCTCATCGGCTCCCTCGGTGCTGGGGACAACCTGCCAGGACCCGCCACATAGAGGTGGGGAAACTGAGGCACAGGGTGGTGATGGCCCCCCCTGGAGACCAAAGGGGGTGGGGGTGTCCCCAAAGGGTCAGCTCTGAGTCTGGCCAAGCCCTGCACCCTCAGTGCTGAAGGATGCAACTGGTGCAACGGGGCGGAAGGGGGGTGCTCATCCGCTTTCGGCAGCTCAGCAGAGCCTTCCTGGGGAGATTCAAAGGCTGAGCCCGGCTGGGTCCTATTTCGGGAGGGTTTTGGATGCCTCCCAAGCGACAGAAGTGGGTGGGGGCTGACCTGCACAAAGGGACTCTGTTCGGGACGCTGGGCTCTGGCGGTGCCCGACGCGGAGGCTGGTGGCTGTGGCCAGTCCCCCTGTCCCCCACGTGATGGGTCAGCAGCCCGGGCTGGCGCAGGGGGCGAGTGCCCTCCTCCCGTGCCGGGTGCTGTTCCCCACCTGGATGTAAACTGAGGCGCGGGGCAGGACTGTCCTTGCCTCCCGGGCTGCCGCTGTAACCGCTAAGTGACACTGCCATACCGCGGAGACGGCCGTGCCAACCTGCCTCGTGACGTGGGCTCCAACAGCCACCCGCCCTGGGCTACTTGCCCAGGCTGGCCCCGAGCCATCCCCTGGGGGAGTCCAAGGTCCCCCAGTGGGGTCGGGCACTTCGGGAGCCAATACCCCAGTCACCAACTCCACGGCAGAACAGGAAAAATCCCCTTGGCCGGATCCCACCAGCTCGATGCCACCGAAGGGCACACTGGGGTGCCAGTGTGCCAGCACCACGGACTGGGTGCCATCATGCATCACCTCACTCTCCCCCCACTGACCACCTCAGGGCCTGGGGGTCTCCAGAAAGCTCCCAGGGCTGTGGTGCCATGCCCAGCCTGTGCACATTGCACGCTGCCTGCCACACGCAGAGCTGGGAGCACCCACAGGCACCAGGAACAGAGACCCTGGCATGGGGACTGAGGCCCTCACCGAGGTGATGCCAGGCAAGCTCCTGTCCCTGTCCCCACACGGGACACAGCGGTCATGGCTTGGCCCCAGCTGCTGTTGGTGACTCCTTTCTCCAACCAATTCCCCACCGCAAGGCAAGGAAGCTGGTGAGCGCGTCCCAGTTCCCTCCGGCGGTACCTCAGGATGCGATGCAGTCATCGTTAATGCATCTGGACTCATTTATGGGGATGAGAAAATGTTTCCAGGTTTCCCACAAAGTCCCATTAAGATCCCAGTCCCACTCTATTTTTAGTGCCCTCATCAACAACACCTTCCCCAGCCACCCCGGCACTCCAGGGCCCCGTGGGGCTGGCGGGGGCACCTCTGGCACAGGCCTGCCTGGCTCTGTGGGGAGCTGAGCTGCACCCAGACCGGGCAGCTGGAAGGGGCAAACCCTGGCTCTGCACTCCCTGATGCAGCAGCTTGGCACCCATGGGTGCACCCTGGGGGTGGGAGTGCCCCAGCCCAGCTTTTGCTTGGCAGCAGTGGAAGGAAACATGGTGGGGAGCAACAGAAAAGGCCACCCCTCTGCGTCAGCAGAGGCTGCAGGACCCCACTTGTTGTAGAGGACGGAGAGCAGGTGGGTCTAAGCATCCCTGCAAGGTGTAGGGTCACACCCTGCACCACCAGATTGTCACCTGGCGATGGCCAGCGGCTGGCCCAACCAACCTGTCCATCGGCAACCCCCAGCGCCCTGGCAGCGTCTCCTCCCAGTCAGGGGGTGCCCACAGGGCTCTCGGTGCAGCTGGCAAGGGCACGAGGATCCTGCCCTCGGCGCTGCGCCCTCCCGGGCTATCTATAGCCATGACCTCAGCGGGAGCTGGGGCAGGACCCGGCCGCGAATCGTCCCTTCTTGGCAGGGCCACCGCCTCAGCCCCCACCCGGCACAGAACTGCCGCCAAGCCGAGGCTTTTATCCCGTACGTTCGCTAATCCAACGGGATTCGGTGTCAGGGGCTGCCCACGGGAGGCTCACAAAGGCTGTTTCCAGGGGTGCTCAGCCAAGCGATGGAGAACGCCAGCCGGGAAGGGCAGACGGCGGTGCTGGATGTCACCGCATTAGGTGACAGGGTCTGACCCCGGGGGCTGGACGGGAGGGAATGTGTGTGACCCGGCTGCGAAGAGGTCGAGCAGGGGACGTCCTTGTGTAGGCAGGGGTGACATGAGGACACCCCGCAGCTGCGCCCCGCAGGCGTCGGGGTCACAGCCTCCCGCGGAGCCGGGGGTCGTGGGGAGGACCTGCTCGCTCTGCGCCGGCTGCCCCGGGGGAAGCGGGGAAGGGGTGGCCCAGAGGAGGGGAATTTCCCCGGCTTTTTTCTCCAACAAACTCCTTGGCTTGTGCAATTAGAGAAATTTGTTTAACAAACTCCCGGGGGAGCGGAGCGGGAAGGTGGGGTGGCGCGCGGCCAGGGCGCTGCTCACACAGGCCCGCTCCCTCCCCGCCTGCGCCTTTGATCAGCAGCGCACTGCGCCGGGGGACGGGAGCCGTTCCCTGTGGCCAGGGCCACGCTGTGCCACGGAAGGGCCCCGGCCCCTGCGGACACGCTGCCCGTGGCAACCCCTCGCCATGTGTCCCCTCAACTGCTGCTTCGCAGCCCCTCCACTCATCAGCCCCATTCCCAGCACCCTCGTGCTCGCCGGGGTGGCACGACCCTGGCACCCTGCCACGCTCAGCCTCCAACCTCGCGGGCCACAGGTGCGCACACGTGTATGCCCCACTGTGCCCGTGCGCTGCGCAGGCTCCAGGCGCGCACTCGCCCGCTCGCTCCCGCTCTCTTTCTCATGCGATGCCATTTCCATCAAAAACCCTTTACTCGGCACTTTTCCCCTCATTGGTATTCACGCCGCGCGCTCCCTGTCCTGGCGCACAGGTTACTAAAGGAGATTTTGCGGCGCAGCGTGGCGGGGGTCACATTTCAGCCCGCGCCGTCTCGCTTTCCCAAATCGCTGGGCAGCAGCCAGGGACAGCGGGAGGGGGTGCAGGATCCGGCACATCACAGCTCCCGCCAGGCAACCGTGGGACCAAGCGGCCTCGTCGCCTGTGGCAGCGGGGCGAGGCGGGCTGGCAGCGGCGGCTCTGCAGCACAGAGTGATGGGTGGCTCCCTGGGGACAGCCAGCAGGTCACCGGCGCCCGCCGTCCTCACGGCAGCCCCACGTGCCTGTGCAATGTGGGAGCAGCTAGAAAAGAAGGTCTGAGCAGAGAGGGGGGCACACACTTGGCGTTGCCACCACCTGCCAACACCCAGATGAGCCCTGGGTGACATCCACTGAGCCCCCGATGGGACGGTACCCCCAGGATGGCATCCTGGGGCAAGGAGGGAGCAGTGGTGCCTCTCTTTTTCAGGGCTGGTTTGGGGAAAGGGGAAATGTCTGGGTGGAAAATCAACATTTCTCTCTCTCTTTTTTTTTTTTTTTTTTTCCTTTGAAAGCAAAAATATTTCTTGGTTTTTCGTGATCAGAAACATGTTGGGGGTTTTTTTTGGACAACAGCCGGTCAAATACCGTTTCCCCGCGAAGGGAATGCAGGGGCCCTTTGCAAGGAGAGCAAAAGCCTTCTTAAAAAACAAGATAAAAACCCCAGTTTAAAAAAAAACAAAACACCTGGCTATGGACTTGAATAAGCTCCCAGGGAAGAGGGGTCAGCAGGAGGGCCGGATCCTGGCATTCCCATGCCAGGCAGGGCTGCCGGAGCTGTGGCAGCGGTGGGGAGGGCAACGTCCACGGCAGGCAGCCTGAAGCCCAGACCTGGGGATTTTGCCCAAAATGCTGCTCGGCGCTGGCTGCTGGCCGGGGAAGGAGGATTAATGCACTTTTAGAGCAGTGGTGAGTTAACCGAGAAATCAATCCTTGGCAGTGGCTGGCCCCAGGTCCCCCAGCGCGTGAGTGCTGCCGCACCTGAGCCACGGGATCCTTTCCCAGCTCCTCTCCAGGACTTGGGAAGCTCCAGGTCTTGGCGGCCGGCACAGGGCGTTGGGTCCTGGCCAAGCTGGCACAGAGCGCCCGGCCACGGGGGATGCCTGCCCAGGGCCGACGTGACGGATGGCGAGCCCAGCCGCCCGCCCGGGTGTGAGCCAGGCCCCAGGATCCCGGGGGGACCCTGTGCACCCCCTCCCTGCAGCTGGCGTGTCCCAGGGGTCCGCATCCCCTCCTCAAGGGTGAGATCTCAGGGTGTCAGGCTGCCAGGGCAGGGAGGGAGGTTGAGCTCAGGCCTGCACCAATTTGATGCATCCAAATGCACTTTGGAACCCAAAATCCACGAGGATTTAGCACTGGGCACTTCTGGCCCACGATGAGGCTTCGCCCTACTCGGACTCAGCCCCAGCAGCAGCCCTCAGCCACGCCGTGGGGACATCACCAGTGATGCCACATGGTTCTGGCAGGGCTCAGCACCCACTGATGCCCTGGCTGCTCCCATCGCCTTCGCCACCCTGCCTCGACCTGCCCGGCACACCCCAAGGTGCTGTGGGAGAAATCCTCTCCCCATGGGTCCCTAAGGAACAGATCCCTGCCACCCCAGGGCCCTGCCTGCACTTCCCAGCTTGGGTGCAAGGACTGATGGGGACAGGAGCCCCCCCAGCCCCCTCCCACGGGCAGCCAGCCCCCTCGGAGGTGCTCAGCGCTGGCACCGCCATCCCTGCGCAGAGAAGCCACAGCACGGCCGGGGGTGGCAGGCAGCGTGCCAGCCTCACAGGGAGGGATTTTACCTCCCCCACAGCTCTCCTTCTTCCCCTCCAGTGAGGGACTCTGGGGATGCTCCTCATCACCATCACCATCTCCATTCTGCCACCAAGGGCTTGGCTTGTGCCTAGAACAGGTGCAGGTACGGGAGTGATGGGGGGACAATGGGCACCCCTCGGGCTGCAGGGAAGTGTCAGGGGCCAGGCCCAGGGACAGCTGGCACAGGCAGCACCGGGCAAAGCAGGCTGGTGAGCAGACAGGGCAAGCTGTGCTTGACCCTGGGGCCATTCCCAGAGAGCCCTGCCTTGCAGGGACCTGCCTCCACCACCTCCAAAGGCAGGAGACACTGTCCCTCCCTTTCCCTGTGAGTACCAAATCCCTGTTCAGGCCCTCCCTGCCATGCACAGCCCCAGGTCGGGACGGATCGCTCGGTGCCACCGTGGCAGTTCTCCCCTGGGCTCGAGCTCTGCTCCAGGGCTGCCCAGGGCTCCTCGGGGAGCCGCCTTTCCCGCTCTTTCCTGTGCCTTAGATAAGAGCAGCATGGCTGGCTGGGCTGGCCCTTGCCATGGCTCCTCTGCCCAGTGAGCCTCCTATACGGGCACTGCCCCTGCCACACCGGCCATGCCACAGCCACCCCTGCAAGTGGGCAAAACCGACGGGTCAAAACAGGATCAGGCTACAGCTCCCAGCATCCATCCCCAGCCCTCCCAGGCTCAGGGGAACAGAAAAGCGCCAAACGGAGCTATTCCCAATGGCTCCATGAGCTCCGGGCAGCGCTCTGGGCCCTGGCAGCTGGGCTTTGTTCAGCAATCTGCAAAGGCGTGCGCACACCCGCAGCGCTGGGCACGCGGTGGAATCACTCCCTGCCCCGGTACGGAGGGAACTGCGGGCATGAGGGACCTGAACCACGGCCAAGGAGGGAACTGTGAGCAGGGGAGGAATCGGTGGGTACCTCAGAAAAGGGTGGCTGATTTACTACACGAGGCCCCAGCCAAGTTCAAGGTGATGAGGGGGAGAGCGGCACAGCGCGAGCGCCGGCCAGCAGCCCCTCGTGCAGCTGGCTTTATCCCACCCGCCTCCCCGCATGCCCATTCCAGCCCTCCGATCCAGCTTCAGAAACCTCACTGAAAACAGGATCTGTTTTTCCTGGGTGAGGATTTGAGATGGGATCAGGCAGGAGCAGCGGGCACAAGCAGCGGGGCACAGCTCGCCAGGGCAGGCGGGCACAGCGCGGCGGGCGCCACGGGGAAAGCGAGGATCTCCCGAAGGTTGCATTTAAAGAACAGCCTCATTGTTTTTCCCAAACAATACTCAGCAGATGGGAGAATTGAAAGTGTGTTGCAACCTTCCCTCTCTTCCCCCGCCATGCCCGGCTTGCTGCTCCCATCCTTTGGCAGCCGATCTGAGCTCCCGGCTGGAAACCAGTTTGCCAGAGCTACTGGTGGAGGGGGTGAGCACCAGCGCTGAAAAGCCCCAGCGCTTTTGGGAAGGGGGTTTGCCAAAGGATGGCCCATGAGATGTGCCCAGCAGGCAGCTCCCTGCTCCAGCCACGTGCCCGAAGCAGCAGTGGCAGCTGAGTGATGTGTGGAGCCCAGTCGTGGCTGGGGAGAGGTGGGATCCCCTTGGATGCCTGGAGATGTGGCTGTGACCATGCCACGTGGCTGCAATGCCTCTGTCAGCCCAGCGCCATCCCCTGGGCCCTGCACTGTGCCCGTTCGCCGGTACCGAGGTTTGTGCCAGGCCAGCTTAGCCAGGTGCTCCCCGACGCCCCTGAGATGCTGAGCCACCAGCTGTGGCACACACGGGGGTCCATGCCTGGCCACCAGCTCTCGGTCAGGCAGCGCGGGTGCATTGCCTCTGCCGTCCCAAAATCAGCTCTGTACCCCTAGCGTGGAGAGGGAAGAGGGTCTCTGACCATTGCCTGGTGGGATGCCCGGCATCGTGATTCCGGCTGCCTTGGAGGCTGGGGCCCTTCTCACCTCGTTCCCATCCTGTGGGTACCAGGGTGGGGGGCTGAGGGTGTGCTGGGGGCACTGCCAGGTGTCAGGCACGAGGCAGAGGTTTGTAGGATCACCACCAGTCATAAAATTTGCACATTTTCTCCCACCAGGAGTATCCCAAATCTCCCCCCATTGCAGATCCAGGAGCCAGGGATAAGCATTACGGCTTTGGAAATCCCTTCGGCTCCTCAGCACCAGCTCTCAGGGGACACACGTGCAGGTCCCTGGCAGGTGCTCAGCTCCAGGGTTATTTTGGAGCCCTGGCAGCCGGACCACCCCCCCCCTTCCCGCTTCCCCGTGGGCAGGGTGAGGCCTCGTGCGTGGCGGCGGTTCCGGTGCTGCTTCCCTGCTAATCTGGGCAGCTCCCTCTTGACTTCCCGGCCTGTCCCTGAGGGGGGACAGAGGTGAGCTGCGGAAGCAGGAGGAAGTCCCCAAGCAGGGACACAGAGCTGGGGAAGGCACAAAGCCACCCTCTTGCCTGGCGGGAGACGCGGCCGAGGCCGTGGCCAGGAGCGGGTCACGGGCGATGCCTGTGCCAGGGCTATTTTGGTGCCGCTGGGCTCTCCAGCTTGGGCTCGTTCCGGCTGGGAAGGGCTCCTGCCTGAGGGGCCGCCGGGGTCCCAGCGGTCGTGCCGGGCTCCAGGGGCTGGCAGTGGCGGCGGTGGGGAGATGCGCAAAGGCTAAGGCAGGGCGGCTCCCGCGCACGTTCCAATGTATCCACATCACCATCCGCAGCTCCCGAGCCCGGGCGAGCCTGCCCGCCGCGCGGGTGGGATGGGAACGGGAACGGGAACGGGAATGGCCGGGCTGGCGCTGGGGGACGAGGGCTGGTCCCATCCAAGCCCGCCTCGATCGGAGCTGAGGCTATGCCAGGGTGAGGGGGAGGACACCAGAGCCTTCCCTGTGCCCAGGCAGTGGGGCAGAGGATGTGGGGAGAAAAAGCCAGCTCCCCTCCATCGGCCAGGAGGAGTGCTGGGAACAGCACGGGTTTGTGAGGAGAAGGGATCCTGCCAGCCCCGGCCCGGCCAGCGACCGCACGGCTTCCCACATCACACCAGCACTGTGAGCTGGCAACAACAGGCACTGCCAACCCAGCACCAGCTGGAGACTGGGAGGGTTGGGAGGTGGTGGGACCCCTGGGATGGATGGAGTCAGGGTGGGAAAGGCGGGATAGAGAGAAAAGGGGGGAAAAAAAGAAAGGGAAAAAGGAAAAAAAAAAAGATAAAAGAAAAAAAAGGAAAAAAGAAAAAAAAGAAAAGAGAAAAAAGAAAGAAAAGAAAAAAGCAAGGGAGAAAGAAAAAAGGGAAAAAATGAAAAAGAAAAGAAGAAGGAAAAAAGAAAGAAAATACAAGTAAAAAATAGAAAGAGAAAAAGAAATAAAAAGAGAAAGAAAAAATAGAAAAAACATAGAGAAAAAGAAAGGAAGACAGAGAAGAAAAAAAGCCAGATTGAGGTGTGACCCTTGCCAAGTCAACCACACGACAGGGAGCACCACCTCAGGGTCATCTGAGCAGCCCTGGTGCTGCCCACCCTGCCCCTGCCCTGCTCGTGCCCTCACAGCCTCGCGCTGCACCCGCAGAGAGCCGGGGCCGGACCCCGCGCTGCCCCCGCACCCCACAGTGCCACGAGGGGACCCCCACGGACCCCCACGGGCAGCGGAGCCCCGGGCCCTGAGGTGGAGCCAGACCCTGCCCGCAGCTCCGGCCCGAGGCAGGGGGTCTGGCAGGAGAATCCCACGCACAGGCGGGCAGGGGGGTCCTGCAGCAGCACCCCCTCCCCACGGCAGAGCCCTCGTGGGGTGCAGCACGAGGCCGGGCTCAGAGCGGGCAGTGGCTGCCAGCAGGGAAGAGGTTACGAGCCGGGGAAAGCTGCCTGCTCAATAATTAAATAAATATCAGCGATCAATAAGCACAGAGCAAAGGCAGAGCCGCAGTGGTTGTGCTGTGGGCAAGGGGGGGGTTCCTGAATCTCCCCCCCCTTGGCCATACCGGCTGTTGGGGGGAGATTTTGGGGACGCCTCTCTCGCCTGCACCGTGGGCCCTGGCATGGCCACCCTGCCGCGTGCCGACGGACCACGGCGGCGTGGCCTGGGGTGACACCAGTGTCCCCATGCACGGCTCCGGGCGGCCCCTCGCCCTCCCGACACCCCGATGGGGACTGGCATCGCCCCTCACCTCGGAGACGGAGGGGGTGCCCCCCACATCCTGCCGTGCACTGCCCCCCGCCGCCCTCTCGCCCGCCGGCACAGCGTGGCACGGCTGGGCGCACGTTGTCCCAAACTCGCAGGATTTGCGACAAAAAGCCTGTGCCACCCCAGCCCTTGCACCCCACCATGTGCAGCTGGGCTGGGAGGGGGGGAAGGAAAAAGTTTCACGCTACGCAAGAGGCAGCACGGCCGAGGCCGAGCCCGCAGTGCCGAGCCCCCC
>VZTX01016221.1:0-13534 GCA_013400915.1 Pardalotus punctatus
GTTTTTTAGGGATCTGGTGAGTTTTCGGGATCAGGCAGGTTTACGGATCAGGTAGTTTTTAGGGATCACGGGGTTTTTAGGGATCAGGTGGTTTTAGGGATCAGGCAGGGTTTTAGGGATCAGGGGTTTTTTAGGGATCTGGTGAGTTTTCGGGATCAGGCAGGTTTACGGATCAGGGAGTTTTTAGGGATCACGGGGTTTTTAGGGATCAGGTGGTTTTAGGGATCAGGCAGGGTTTTAGGGATCAGGGGTTTTTTAGGGATCTGGTGAGTTTTCGGGATCAGGCAGGTTTACGGATCAGGGAGTTTTTAGGGATCACGGGGTTTTTAGGGATCAGGTGGTTTTAGGGATCAGGCAGGGTTTTAGGGATCAGGTGTTTTTTAGGGATCAGGTGGTTTTAGGGATCAGGCAGGGTTTTAGGGATCAGGTGTTTTTTAGGGATCAAGCAGGTTTTAGGGATGAGGCAGGTTTTAGGGATCAAGCAGGTTTTAGGGATCAGGTGTTTTTTAGGGATCAGGTGGTTTTTAGGGATCAGGCAGGTTTAGGGATCAGGCAGGTTTTATGGATCAGGTGGATTTTAGGGATCAGGCAGGTTTTAGGGATCAGGCTGGTTTTATGGATCAGGTGGTTTTTAGGGATCAGGCGGTTTTTGGGGATCAGGCAGGTTTTAGGGATCAGGTGTTTTTTAGGGATCAGGCAGGTTTTAGGGATCAGGCAGGTTTTAGGGATTAGGCAGGTTTTAGGGATCAGGCAGGTTTTAGGGATCAGGCAGGGTTTAGGGATCAGGTGGATTTTAGGGATCAGGCAGGTTTTAGGGCGCAGGCTGCAGCCCCGGGTGCCAGAGGTGTTGTGGTCAAACCTGCCTTAAAGGAAACGTGAGTGCCTCAGGTTTGAGCAGCCTGGGGCTCTTTTTAACCAGCAAAGCTGTTTTCTCCAGCACAACAGCCCCAAAATACCTTCCCAAAGGGCTCCTTTCTCCAAAAAAAAGCAGAATTTCTTGGGAACACTTCATTCTCGTGCCTCTGCCGCTGTGGTGTGACCATGGCTGCAGCTGCTGTGCGCTGCTCTGGGGGTCTGTGTGCTGGAAATGTGCTGAGAGTGTCACCGAAACTGCAGGGAAAACAAAAACCCTCCAACAACATTTTTAATGGTCGAGAGTCAAGGCTTTGCTTTATTTTCTGGCCAGGGTGTTGTTCTGGCCAGGATGTGTCAGAGAAATCATCTCATCCCCACACAGCCCAGGTGTGCAGGGAATCATTCCATGACGTGGATTTTACAAGATTTCCCCCAAACTTTATACAGTCAAAATCCATAGAACTTCAAATCATCTNTATACAGTCAAAATCCATAAAACTTCAAATCATCTCATCCCCACACAGCCCGGGGGTGCAGGGAATCATTCCGTGACACGTGGATTTTATGAGTCACCCCCCAAAATTTATACATTCAAAATCCATTCTTTGGTTCAATGTTCTTTTGTCTAAACTTGCATCGCCTTTAGTATTTGATTTCCTATTGGATCTGGATTTTTTCACTTCTGATGTTCACTAGATCTTCACTCCTTGATTTCTTGTCAGTCTTTTCCAGACTGGATGTCTCCAGCTCTGCCAGAGGCAGGTCTGGGGTAGATGTTCATGGATGGCCGTTGATGTTCCACTGATGTTCCATTGATGTTCCATTGATGTTCCACTGATGTTCTATTGATGTTCCATTGATGTTCCATGGATGTTCCACTGATGTTCCACTGATGTTCCATTAATGTTCCATTGATGTTCCATTGATGTTCTGTTGATGTTCCATTGATTTTCCACTGATGTTCCATTGATGCTCTTTATCTTTTTGGGTCTCTTTTGGGCTCCTCCCAGTCTGTTGAGATGTTAAGCTCATCTCCACAGAGTGGTGCTACATCCCTTAAAAAAAAAAACTTCTAAAATTTCCTTGCCCCGAGGCAAAGGCAAACCAAGCCTGATTAAAGTTATACAGAAATTTTTAAACTGCTGTGTTTTCTAACAACAGCAGGGTGGGCACTGCAAAAATGAGAGTTCTTGTGCTCCAGGAGTTCCAGTAATTCATTTCCCTGCCGTGGAACTGCACGGGAACAGCTCTGGGGCAGGGAAAAAAGGCACTGGGAATTCCAGAGATTCATTTCCGTGCCGTGGAACCGCATGGGAACAGCTCTGGGGCAGGGAAAAAAGGCACAAGGAGTTCCAGAGATTCATTTCTCTGCCGTGGAACCGCACGGGAACAGCTCTGGGGCAGGGAAAAAAGGCACCGGGAATTCCAGAGATTCATTTCCCTGCCGTGGAACTGCACGGGAACAGCTCTGGGGCAGGGAAAAAAGGCACTGGGAATTCCAGAGATTCATTTCCCTGCTCTGTGCCGGGGGAATGGCACCAGGAGTTCCTGTGCATCTGTTCTGGCTGCTAATCCCATTACCAGCAACAGGATTAGCCCATAAACAAAGAGCTCTGCTCGTCTGCTCCCTGGAAAATCGAGTGGGTTTTATTTTACACACTGCTCCTCTCGTGCTCAGCGCCACGTCCAGATATTCCAGCTGCCGGAATTCCCTGGGCTGGTGCGCAGATTTGTAGGATTTCTGGAAAATAAAAAAGTTCCAATAAGAATGGAACAACCATCCTATCTTGGAAGGTTTTGAGGGTTATGTGTCGTTAAATATATTTCAAGATGTAATTATTCCAATAGAGTTGGGGGGTGGGAAAAGGCAATAATTCGGGACATTATTAATGAGGGGACTGTCCTGGGTGTCCCTGCCTTGCCCTGAGGACAGGGCTGGTGGAAGGACCAGGATTTCCTCACCAAGTTACTCACCTGGACAAGGTTTTAGTGAGGGAGGCTGGGAGGTGCCCGAGATCCTCTCCCTGCTCCACAACCCCTGCCCATCGCCGCTAAATCCCATTTGCACCCGAAAATCAGATGGAAACCCCAAACTTCCCTCGCTCCAGGATCACGTTCGGAGGTACCAGGGAAAGGAGCAGGGACAGAACATATGTGACTGTCCCCGGCAGGAGCTGAGGGTGGCACAGCCAGCTCTGCTTTTCTAATTCCTCCCGCAAAGCCGTGCTGGCAGCTCCTCCCTGCAGAACCGCAGCATATGCCAGCAAAACTTTGGGAGCTGGCACCGCTCCCCGAGCTGCTCGGATGATGTGAGCGGAGTTGACAAAAGCAGGATTTTGTCAGTGCTGCTACATCTCCTGGATTCAATATTTTAGGACCAGACAGAGCCATTCTTCCCTTGCTCACCTCCTTCTTCTCTTTCCCTCGTGTCTTTCCTCATCATTTTCTGCGCTCGGCAGGAGAAACAAAACCGAACCCGAATCCTCCCCCTCTGTGCCCCAGCATCACCCAAACCGCCCCAGATCCCCAATTCCAGAAATATTTTATCATTTTTATCAAAGCTTTTCTGGCCCACACCTGATCCAGATATTCCCCACCTGGGGATCTTTGCCTTCCAGGACGGACTCTCCTCACCCAGAGAGAGCAGAGGACGTCACTCGACCTTTTTGTGTGTCCAAGCTGCCCGGCCTGGGCTGGGGAAGGGGGATGAGGAGCAGATGGGTTTGTGGCAGGAGCTGGGAGGCAGATGGTGCCTGCAGACAGCTCCTGATGGCCTCCATGGGCGTGGGTTTCCCCTTTTAGCAGCGCTGATCCGGCTCTGCTTTGTGTGGGGGCATCGTAGGGATGTGCTGAGAAGGGACTGATGCCTAAAACCAGGCTTAACTAAACAAGAGGCCAGACAAAGTGAGGAGAATAAAAAGCAGATTAGTTGATTAATTTATTAATTCATTAAAGGCTTTCAGGTGCGTTCAGGGCAGGCAGAGCCCACTGGAGAGGCTGCACCCAAAATGGGCCCCGAGTCACGAGTTCTTCCCATGGGATCAGTTCTGTCCATTCCCACATGGAGCCTTCATCCTCCAATCACACCTTCAGCTGATGATGGCACCCACCCCAAGCCTGCTCCCCCAATTCACTCTTGGCTTCATCTTTTGGGGCTCTGAGGCAGCCAAGGGTCCTTGGATTTTCCAGCTGAGAGGAATGGTTTTGTCTGAAATGCTGGGAACAGAGGTTTTTAGCACTTTATATGGAGCCCAGAGCTACACACTAAAATTACAGATACACAAAAATTATAGAAGCTAAAGATCCTAAGGCATCAGGACTGCCCCAGCACCAGCAGCAGGACAAACCCTGATGCTCAGTCTGAGGGTTTAGGAGTTCATCTTTACTCCTGGTAAAGGAGAAATCTTTGCAGACCATGTGATCAAATCTGTGAATTCTTGAATCCCCCTTTTTCTGATGGAGAATTTATTCTGTTCACCTCCAGTGCATGAGATTGATTTCATCTGGTATTAATCACCATCTTAATTCACCCGATATTTTTTGTCTGGGTTCGAAACAAACCCAGAGCCTTCTGGCTGTCCCTGTAAAACTGGAAACAGATTTATACTTTTTTTTTTTTTTTTTAAATGTTCATTAGTGCCATCAACATTTTTGAAACAGTTTTTGGGACAGGCTTAACCAAGAGCATTTTTGAAAAAGTTTTTGGGACAGGCTTAACCAACAGCATTTTTGAAAAAGTTTTTGGGACAGACTGAACCAAAACCCAAAGCAGTCTTAGCCTTAATCTTCTGATCAGACTCATCTGATTTAGAGCCCTTCTCTTCCTTCGAGAGCATCCCCAAAGGGCTGAGCGAGCCCTGGGACGCTCAGGTTGATTTGTTCCCTTTCCCTGCATCCACCTCAGAAATTCCCAGCTTTTCCCAGGATCTGCTCTCTGCCATCTTTCCCTCAGAGTGATTTATAATTGCCTGATGTAGCATTTGTGGAGCTGCGGGGTGACATCCTCAATCCCGGACTAAACCCTTTTCTTTACTGCGCTGCTTTCAATCTCCTCTTTCTGCATCTCCTGAATTTTTCATGGCCCGTAAAGAAGGATTGTCTTCTGGAGTCAAAGGAGAAAGATGAATTAAAAATGGGGAGGGAGCGGAGTTGTGTGCTAATAGGTTGAGTTGCTGCTTTGGGGGGTTTTTATTTGTGTAGGAATGTGAATTACAGCAAAGAAATTTGGCCGAGACAGCCTGGAGGAAGCTGAAAGTAAAGATCTTCAAACCCAAGTGTTGCACAGAGATGAGGAGATCCCTCCCTGCGTGAAATGTCTGGGGTAAAATGCGGTTTTAAATAAAAACGAGAGAAAAATATTGCTCAGAACAAAATTTCCGCTCCCAAACTAAACCAAAGAGAGGTTAAATGTTTATATTTTACCTCTTGGCACCGCTCAGTCACTCTCAATATTGAGAGTACATTGGCACCCTGTGCCACAGGGATGCTCCTCCTTGCAAGATCTTTTTTTTTTTTTCCTAATGTCAAAACATTCTTAGTTTGAGAAATCCCAGTCGAGGGAGGGATGGGAAGATCCATATGTTTGGGGAAAGCGGTGTGAAGTGTGGTGGGAAAGTTTGCGAGCTCGGAATTCTCTCCAAGCAGATCGGGGCTAGGGGGTGGTGGGGGGGGGAGCAAAGAGTTAATTCTGAGGCAAAAAATATGAAATGCTGCAGTTCTGATGTTGCTGAAATCTGAATGGAATGAAATCCAAGTGCCTTCGATGTGACACGGCAGTGGAATTGGGAATCAGGGCCATGGAGTTCCATGAAAAATCCATGGCCAAGGAGGAGCCGAGCCCTGAGGAGGGAAGAGAGGGCGGGGAATCCCAGACCTGGATTTGGCTGGTTCTGCCTGGAGTCCAGGGAATTTTGGGGGCGCTCCCATCACGGAATTCCGGGGGCAATCACCTGGAGATGGGGAGGTTCCTCTGTGATTCCCAGGCTCTGAGGAAGGAGGGAGTTCTGGGTCACCCCTGGAGCACTGGCTGTGGATTTGGGCTCCTCCTCTCTCCAAAGTTCAGAATTGTGACTCCCCTTCCACGGCGCTCCCATTTTTCTGTTTGCATCATGGAGATGACGACGCTGGACTTGTTTATGAGGAGGGCTGAGATGCACAATTTGGAATATTTCTATCTCTGAATGAGACAGAATTAATTTCTTTCTGTCATCACACGCAGAATTCTGCGGCAGATGGACCAGGATCATTTGGCAAATAATTCATCCGACATTCCCCTCATCAATCATTGAACAATTGGTGCAGCTCTTCGTGGTGCAGCCAGATTAAATCCTGTTTTTTTCCACATTTCCCAGCGTGCTGGTGGGATTGGGCTGGATCCATCGGGATCTGGGAAGGACTGACTGACCTGGGGGTCTGTGAGCAAAGCCCTCCTGTCTGTCCCCAGAGGATTCCAGGATGGATTGGGCTGGAAGAGATTTGAAGCCCATCCTGCCATGGCAGGGACATCTCTCACTGTCCCAGGGTGCCCAACCTGGCCTTGGGCACTCCCAGGGATCCAGGGGCAGCCACAGCTGCTCTGGGAATTCCATCCCAGCCCCTCCCCACCCCAGTAACTTTCTCCAGAGAATAAACCTGGAGCCACCAACCTGAACCCCTCTGGAATGTGGCCGGGATGTCGATGACCCGTGGATGTCACCCCAGGGAATCGTGATTTTCCACTTGTGATGAAGGAACACTAAAAGCTCCTTAACTCCCATTTCCCACGATGGAAAAAACATCCCAGCCCCTCCCCACCCTCATTCCTTCCCAGGATCCCATCTCACCCTCCCCTTTCCCAGTTTGCAGCCATTCCCTGTGTCCTGTCCCTCCATCCCTCTTCCAAAGCCCCTCCCCATCTTTCCTGCAGCTCCTCCAGACCCTGCAAGGCCACCCTGAGCTCCCCCCAAAGCTTCTCCTCTCCAGGCTGGACAATCCCAGCTCTCCCAGCCTTTCCTGCTCCATCCCTGGGATCATCCTGGAGCCTCCTCTGGGCTCCCTCCAGCAGCTCCAGCTCCTCCCTGAGCTGGGATCAGGGCTGGGGCAGCTCTCAGGTGGGGTCTCACCTGAGTGGGGCAGAATCCCCTCCCTGACTCTGTGGGGAATTTCCCCGAGATTCCAACACTTTCTGGATGTCCGAACTCCCTGCTCTGGTTCCCAGCCCTGCCCCAGGACAGCGATTTGGTTCCGTGTGGCTGCAGGACCAAGGTTTGTCACCACTGGCCCGGGGGAATCCTGCCGCCCCATTAAACAGCAGCAGCCAATAAATCCCTTTTTTTAACGGTCTCTTGAATTTTTAAATCTTGGAATTGCTCATGCCCAGGCTGGGGACGTATGGAAATGGATATTTCAAACCCGGGCCCTAACTCTGAGCAGGGTGATTTGGATAAATGATTTCACTTCTCGTCCACCTTTTAATTAAAAGCGCCGTGGCATGGGCTGTGTGCTCCAACACCTTCCCTTAATAAATGGCATTAGGTGCCATCAACTTCCAGGGAATGACTCCAGATTAACTCTCTCTTTTCCAGGATTTCCTCCACTCTTTTCCATGCAAAAACAGCAGATTTTTTTTTGCCTTTTCCTCCCTCTTTTTGCATCAGCGTGCGCCGAAACCCGGGGGCTTCTCCATCCTGAGCGGAGATAATGAGCCCAACATTAATTCCACTCCAGCTGCCCCGGGCATGCAAATGAACCTTTCATGTGTCCGAGCCTCACCCCGAGCAGGCTGGGAGGTGAGGGGAGAGCAGAGGAGAGGCTGGAACCGGCTGGAATTCCGATGGCCGGAATTAAGGTTTCCCACCCCAATCAATGCCGCCGTTATCCACAGTTAATGACGGCAGGGTCACTTTTCCTGTCCCCACCCGCTGGGATCGGCCATCCTTGGCCTTCCAGCGCCAAAACCGACACGTGAGGCCCCTCCCAAATTTTTTACCGCTTCATTCTCCTGAAGCTGTGTCCACATCGTGCTCGGCTAATTAATTCTGCCTCTCAGCAAACCTAATTAATCCAGGCCCTGGCAGGATCAGTTCGTGGCTGATGTCACCCAAGTGGTTCTTGCCGGGGTTTTTGTGGCCATGGCTTGGGAAATGTCCTGCTCTCGGAGTTTTGTGGGATGGGTGGGGAATGCTGCCATGGCTTGGGAAATGTCCTGCTCTCGGAGTTTTGTGGGATGGGTGGGGAATGTTGGTGCCGTGTGTGGCCTCTCGTAGAACATTTCTGTTTTGACACCGCACGGAGGCTTCGCGGAGCTCTAGGAAGGAAATAATCGGTTTTGAAATCAGGTTTTGTCTGCGTGGCGGCACGGTGAGGAATTGTCTGTGGTGATAACAACGGGGGAATGGATAACTCTGCGCTGCTGTGGGGAGAAATTCCCCACATCCCTGCCATTCCCGCTGCTCCAACGCCCCCAGTGCCACCATCCTGGGAATGGGATCAGAATGGCTTCGGTTCAGCCACGGCAGTTGTGAGGGGCACATCCGGCTTCTCATGGAAATAAACACGGGAACAGGAGAAATTTCCTCATTACAGCCTCGGGGGCAGCTGTAATTACATTTAAATAACAAGTTTAGCTTGCTGGATTGAGGCCCAAATGGCAAACCCCGATTTCGGTTAGCTCAGTGGGTCTCAAATTCCAGGTTTGGAATCTCCAGGGGAGAAAATGGAGCCTGAGCTGCTTCTTTGGCTCCGGGAGAGGCTCAGAGGTGCAGGATGGCACCAAAATCAGGTTTTGTGTTGGTGGCAGCCCTCAGGAGGTGAAGGTTGACAGATTTTTTAGGATCTTCTCAAAAAAAACACCTTTGAAATCCATCCATCCCTGTTTCAGAGTTAAGGCAGAAGTCAGCAAGGAATCCAAAAAAGCCGTGGCTGCCCCATCCCTGGAAGTGTCCAAGGCCAGGCTGGAGCAGCCTGGACTCCTGGAAAATGTCCCTGCCATGGCAGGGGTGGCACTGGATGGACTTTAAGGTCCTTCCCCCCCAAACCATTCCAGGATGCCATGATTTGCCCCAATCTTTGCTGCAGCTGGAATTCAGGTGATTTCCTTCAGGTCTCTCCTATTCAGTTATGGGGAAAATATTTTCATTTATCGAGGTAGAATTAAGAACAGGCACTGCCTGATACATTTTCCATCAATCTGACAAGTTTTTTACATGTTGAAATTCCCTTTCCACATTTTGTGCACACCCTCGGTCAAGAGAACCACTCACAACTTGCCCAGGTCTCACAAAGCACAAACCAGGATTTAAAAAAAATGACTAAAAAATGAATAATTGGCCTCTTGAGTATAAACACAGTCTGTTTCTAAAGGACATTTGCTTGTGTTAAAACCAACCTTTTCTCCTCGGCTGAAAAACAGATATTTTTGTGGCACTGAAGAAGTAATTGCCCGAGTTGTTTGTGTCACAATCGTTTATTAATCTGGAAAGATGAAGACGCTGCCCAGAGGTCGTGGCTGACCCGGTAATGAGCCCATCGAGCATCCCCATCAATAATTAACCCAGGACACATTCCTCATCAATAATTAACGCAAAACACAATCCTGGGAACTTTTATTCCTTTCCCCTTCCTGGGCACCTCGCGGGTCCTTCGTTATCTGCACCGTTTGTGGGATGGGAGATTCCCGAAGTCAGAGCTGGGATTTAATTCTTGTAGGGAATGGTTGGGGCTGATTCCCAAAGGCAGAGCTGGGATTTAACCCTTGTAGAGAATGGCTGGGTCTGATCGCAAAGGCAGAGGTGGGATTTAATTCTTGTAGGGAATGGTTGGGGCTGATTCCCAAAGGCAGAGCTGGGATTTAATTCTTGTAGGGAATGGTTGGGGCTGATTCCCAAAGGCAGATCTGGGATTTAATTCTTGCAGGGAATGGTTGGGGCTGATTCCCAACATTTTGCACTTTAACCCTTGTAGGGCTTGGGGCTGATTCCCAAAGGCAGAGCTGGGATTTAATTCTTGTAGGGAATGGCTGGGGCTGATTCCCAAAGGCAGAGCTGGGATTTAATCCTTGTAGAGAATGGCTGGGTCTGATCGCAAAGGCAGAGGTGGGATTTAATTCTTGTAGGGAATGGTTGGGGCTGATTCCCAAAGGCAGAGCTGGGATTTAATTCTTGTAGGGAATGGTTGGGGCTGATTCCCAAAGGCAGAGCTGGGATTTAATTCTTGTAGGGAATGGTTGGGGCTGATTCCCAAAGGCAGAGCTGGGATTTAATTCTTGTAGGGAATGGTTGGGGCTGATTCCCAAAGGCAGATCTGGGATTTAATTCTTGCAGGGAATGGTTGGGGCTGATTCCCAACATTTTGCACTTTAACCCTTGTAGGGCTTGGGGCTGATTCCCAAAGGCAGAGCTGGGATTTAATTCTTGTAGGGAATGGCTGGGGCTGATTCCTAAAGGCAGAGCTGGGATTTAATTCTTGTAGGGAATATTTGGGGCTGATTCCCAAAGGCAGAGTTGGGATTTAACCCTTATAGGAAAGGGTTGGGGCTGATTCCCAATTGCAGAGCTGGAATTTAATTCTTGCAGGGAATATTCGGGGCTGATTCCCAACATTTTGCAGGGAATATTTGGAGTTGATTCCCAAAGGCAGAGCTGGAATTTAACCCTTGTAGGGAATATTTGGGGCTGATTCCCAAAGGCAGAGCTGGGATTAATTCTTGCAGGGAATATTTGGGGCTGATTCCCAACATTTTGCAGGGAATATTTGGAGTTGATTCCCAAAGGCAGAGCTGGGATTTAACCCTCTCAGGGAATTTAACCCTTGTAGGGAATATTTGGGGCTGATTCCCAACCCTCTGCACTTGAACCCTCTCAGGGAATATTCCCAAAGGCAGAACTGGAATTTAACCCTTGTAGGAAATGGTTGTGGCTGATTCCCTAAGGCAGAGCTGGGATTTAGCCCTCTCAGGGAATTTAACCCTCTCAGGGAATGTTTGGGGCTGGAGCACCCAGTGCCCAATCCAGGCCAGGCAGGATCCCAGGGCTGTGTCCTCCTGACTCCTGAGTTTTTCCAAAAATGAACTCTCCCCAGCCCCTTTGGTTGATCTCTCTCCCAATGAAAAGCTTTTATTTCCGTTTCAGAGCCATTTCCAGGCTTCAGGGTGTGCCCGTCCCCTCTGGTCTGGCTTTGGCACCTCTGCCCTCTCCCAGCAGTTCTCTGGAAAAGATTCCCCGATCCTTCTCTTCCTGAGGCTGAACCCTCCCACCTCTCCTTGCCTGATGAGCCCCCAGTTTGATGCCATTCTCTTCTCCCATTTCTAGTTCCAAGCAGAGAGGAAAAAGTCGAATTACCCTGGTCTGTGGCTAAAACTTGACCAGGGATGGACTCGTTTTTCCTTCCCCAGTCCTTCCTCGGAATGCAGAGCTCTTGGGACAAAATCCGTGCAAGCCTCAGCACGGGGTTGGAATTGGAAATTGTGGATCCTGGCAATTTGGGATGCGTGGGAAAGGGGAGGATTTAGGGTTTTGGATCCCTGAGGAGTCAGTGTTAACAGAGATCACCGTGTTTACCTGAGAGGCATAATTAATCTGCAGTTAATTGAGTAATTCTGTATTTAATCTGTTATAACAGAGAATTCGATTGACTCCCTGAACCAATCAATTTCTCTCTCTCTCTCAGGTCGGTTTGGGGCTTTGAAGTTTTGTCCAAACCCACTTCGGCCTCACCTGCAGCAGATCCAGCAGCTCCTCCCATTCCCCCAGGAGAGATTTCCAATCCGAACACAATTCCTGAGGGGTTTGTCATTCCATCCCTTCCCATCACCGGGATTTAAAAAAAAAAAAGTGTTGGAAAAGTGTGGCAAATACCTTTTGACCCTCCTTAAATGTGGCGGGTACTGAAACAACCATGATTGATTTTGTCTGCTCTTGCAAACAGGAATCATCCTGGAATCATCCCAAAATATTATCCCAGAATAATTTCAAATTATTCTGTAATCATCCTGAATTATCCCGGAATCATCCTGAATTATCCTGGAATCATCCCAAATTATTATCCTGGATTCATCCCAATTTATTATCCCAGAATCATCCTGAATTATCCCGGAATCATCCCAAAGTATTTCCCAGAATCATCTTGAATTATTCCATAATCATCCCAAATTATTATCCCAGAATCATCCTGAATTATTCCAGAATTGTCCTGAATTATCCCAGAATCATCCCAAATTATCCTGGAATCATCCCAAATTATTATCCTGGATTCATCCCAACTTTTATCCCAGAATCATCCTGAATTGTCCCAGAATCATCCTAAATTATCCTGGAATCATCCCAAAGTATTATCCTGGATTCATCTCGATTTATTATCCCAGAATAATCCTGAATTTTCCTGGAATCATCCCAAAGTATTTCCCAGAATCATCCTGAATTATTCCAGAATNTGGATTCATCCCAATTTTTATCCCAGAATCATCCTGAATTTTCCTGGAATCATCCCAAAGTATTTCCCAGAATCATCCTGAATTATTATCCCAGAATCATCCTGAATTATTCCAGAATCGTCCTGAATTATTATCCCAGAATCATCCTAAATTATCCCATAATCATCCCGAATTATTTTCCCAGAATCATCCCGAATTATCCCATAATCATCCCAAATTATCCCATAATCATCCCGAATTTTTATTCCAGAATCATCCTGAATTATCCCATAATCATCCTGAATTATCCCATAATCATCCTGGCTCCCAGCCCAGCCTGCCTTGGGTTTTGAAGTGGTAAAACACTGAAATTTCCATGCAGATCGGGGAATTCGGAGGCGAAGGGAAGTCGAGGTTCTCCCTGCTTGGCCGGATCCGCAGCCACTTCCATTAAACATCACCCTGAGAGCTCAAAATTAAATAAATTACATTTATTTCTGCTTTCTCTTGTGCTTTCTGCCCAACGGCCGCTGCAGGGGTCGGCAGTGCCAGGCCCTCGGACTGGGGCAATGTTGGATTTTACAAAAACGGGCACATGCGGCAGAATTCCGACAGGAACGGGAATTTTCGGCTCCGAGCCATTTCTGTTGGAGCCAGGCTGGGTGGGTCAGTCCCAAGGATGGAATTATCCAGACAAACAGCCAGCAATTTGGGATAACAGGGATTTCCTCCGTGGAGAGAGCAGGGATTGGCATCCCTTTGCTGGCTAAGGTGGGTTGTGATTATTTAATTAGCTATATTATGTATATTATTGCTATTATTATATCAGTGATTTAATTTTTATTATTGTTGTTATATAATTATTTATTTACATTATTATTTAATGTGGGGGTTTTTTTCTTAAAATGGCTTTATCCACATTTTCCTGTTCTCTCATATTTCTCTGTGGTTTGGATTTCTCCTGTTCAGGGATTTTACAGCTAGTCCAGATAATTTCCCTTTCTTTACTCTTCTGTCCTACAATGTCTCTCATCTCTCTGCAGACCCTTTTTATATTTAATCCTAAAAGAGTCCTAGGAAATAGAAGAGCATGGAAATGCCTTGTAGACCCTTTTTGTATTTAGTCCTAAAAGGGTCCCAGGAAATAGAACAGCCTGGAAATGCCTTGTAGACACTTTTAATATCCAATCCTAAAAGAGTTGTAGGAAATAGAAGAGCCTGGAACCACCTTGTACACCGTTTTTATATTTAATTCTAAAAGAACGGTAGAAAATAGAAGAGCCTGGAAATGCC
>VZTX01016222.1:0-28801 GCA_013400915.1 Pardalotus punctatus
GGGTGGGGGGCTCCAGAGAAAGGACTTGACCCTGGGGGGAATCACATCACCGCTTTTCTTCATAATTGGTGCTTTTTATCAGCTACGGTAATTTCCTAAAACCTATAAAAATTAATTCCCCCCTGTGGGGCTGGGCTTTTGAGGCTGTTCTTCCAGAACTGCCGCTGGAGCTCTGAGGAGAAAGATCCTCTCTTCTACGACCTCCTCGACTAAAATGATCTCAGGTTTCATTTCTAGGCTGAAAAAGGCAGCACCATCACAAGGTTTGTGCCTCCCCTCCTTGTTTCTTTCCCCACCACCTTGTGCAATTATAAGGCCACAGGGCTCTGCTCTAAGCAAGGGCTGGCCAATATTTGTCAGACCAACAGAAAATTTTTTTTTTTCCCAAGGAAATCTCTGCATGCTGCCTGCTGTTTTTCTGGATCTTACCCTGGCTATTGTCATCTGTGTAGGACATTCACTCTGGTCCCCACAGCCTCCCCCTGGACTGGAGCAGCTGCTCTGCTCAGTGATGGACCCCAGGGTTCAGCTCAGGTCCTCAAGGGTTGTAATTATGCCACTAAAAAATAACTCGAATTCCATGACTTCCCTTATTGCATTTGTGCAGCCGCCCTTGCCAAACTGCCTGGGCACAGTGGTGCTGTGGCTTAGCCCAGGAGAGAGAGAAAGAGAGGGAGAAAAAAGGAGATTGAGGGAGAGAGGGAGAAAAAATGAGATTGAGAGAGAAAGAGAGGGAGAAAAAAGGAGATTGAGGGAGAAAGAGAGGGAGAAAAAAGGAGATTGAGGGAGAAAAAGGAAATTCATAAGCAAAGTGATGGTAGTACTGAAAAGGAAGTGGGAGATATAGGCAGGGAAAAGAAAGCCATGTGTCATGTTCTTGGTCACATCTGGTAGGCACAGCAGATTTCTTGGCAGAGCTTTTCGGAGCCTGCCTGGTGTGTGGGTATCTCTTGGTGACCTGGAGCTGCCATGGAAGGTGTTTGCAGGGGGATTGTTGGGAAAACCTTTACATTTATCCACACAGAAGTCTCGCAGCCCCTGAAAATCTCTTCTTGATTGTTTCCCTAGTCAATGCACTGAGATGAGTCCCTAGGAAAAAAAAAAAAATTTAAAAAAAAAAAAGGAAGAAAGAAAATACTAAAAAAACCCCAAACTGATCTCATGGAAGAAGGGACACATTTTGCTAAGCACAAAGCAGAAATGGGGTCTCTGGAGGCTCAAGCAGTGTTTAAGGGACTTAGTTCGGACTTCACAGCCTGCGCAGATGAAGCAAAGGGACGAAGCCCAAGATTTTTGTCAGCTGTCTCGGTCATAAAGCAGCCAATTAAGTCTGGAACTCCCAGGGGAGGATTTCATGTCTTTCAGCTGGGCCCCATATGTGCTCTGCTCCTCCAGCTGGCCAGCAGGCAGCCCTGGTGTTCCCTGTACCCCAGAGAGCTGCAGGCACTCCGCAGGTTCTGCTCACACTCCGTCATGGAGCTGCAAGTCCAGGCTCCTGGGCTCTTCCCCTGCCTCCATCTTCGCCTTGAGGTCTGACTTTAAATAAATCATTTCCTTCCCTGTGCCTGCCGTCTGTGAATCGTGGCTAATGACACTCTCCTGCCTCTTCAGATTGCTCTGAGGTTCCCTGCAGTCGCAGGGCAGTGCTGTTGTAGGGACAGGGCTGCATTGCCCAGCTCAAAAATGCTTTTAGGAGAGCTGATTGTGGTGATAGTGGGGTTTGCTGACTGAGGCAGAGTGGCCAGAGGGTAAAAGATCAACAGACAGGACAGGAGAGGTCTGAGATCAGCAAAGATCAGAGCATCCAAGAAAGAGGAGGAGGATGAGCAAAATGAGAGTTCCACCTTGGTTAATCCAAGGATTAACCTCGGAGATCCAAGGATCCCCCTGGGAGATCCTTTGCTTGGTTAATCTTACATCAGGGATAATCTTTCCAGTGTGTTATTCCCCAACAAGGGGATGGGGTCACTTTCTGCTTTTTGAAACATTTTGGGAGTTCTGGTTTTGTGACTCCAAACTGGAGAAACATCCAGGGTAGTACCTGGGCTCCTGTAGTTAGTCCAGCAATGTATTCAACTCAAAGTAAGCCTTTACTGGTTGGATCACATTAGATCATCAAAATTATTATGGCAAAGGGGCTTTCAAGTATTTCTCCAGGTGTGAGGGTATCAGTGCACAGTCACAGGACAGCTGCACTGCTTCAGGGAACAGAAAGAAATTTGGTCTTTGGGAAATTAGATGTGAATTTTCTGTCTGGGGTAAAGAGCCTGTGCCCGTGTTTCCCAGGTGTTGAAGGAAATATTTGGCCAAATCTAGCCTGGATATACTTGGACTCCAGCACAGAGCGTTCTGGGTCATTTCACACTGGGGAAGATGTCAATGTTTAATTGAGATTGAAAAATTGAAGGGAAACAAAAGTAACTGAAGGCCTAAATGGGGTTTGTCTATGGCCACCCCATGTGGTAGAAATTCTCAGAAGGTATTTAGCCTGGGGAGGAATGTTAATGGCAGGAGTATTTTAGAATTATGAGAGCCTTAGTGAAAAGGAATTTATTGCTCTTCTTGCCTTGGAATCATAATATGGAAACTGTGATATTCGATTAGATTAATGGTTAGGCAAATTTAATACAGGTCAAAAGAAAAAAAAAACCCACCAAGAGCTGATGGACTGTGTAGTCAGTTCATGTAATTCACTGCTGCAGGAGGTCACAGAGTGATGTGCTGGAGCTGGAGTTAAGAAAGAGCTCTGTAATTTTACAGCCATTAAGAGCATATCATTATACCTGTGAATGGGGGAATGGAAATCTCAAACCTGAGAATGCACAGAAAGAATAGCCGTAGGAAAGAAATTTCCCCATCTTCTCCCATCACCTTTCACAAGCCTGGGAGCTGTATGGGGCTGGGTTATTGCCATTACTCCTGGAATTGCCTGCTGGCAGCCCCCACGATATGTGCAGGTGGGGCACGGCCAGAAATGGACTCCTTCACTTGGCTGAACAGCCCTGCCTTTCCTTGCAGGCTCCCAGGGCCTCCTGCTCTGCTGGGTTAAGGAAATCCTCGCTGCCTGCACCCCGGAATGCGACAGCCACAGAATTCCCCACTCCTGCCCCTCCAGTGCGACTGGCCGGCAGCAGAGGAGGAGGAAGGCGATGCCCTTGTGGTGGCTTTCAGCTAAAAATCCCTCTTCCTGCAGAGGATTTTTGCAGCTGACATCTCACAGCCTGGGCCTCACGGTCTGAATTTGTGGGCACTCTCCCCACAGGGAATCAGTTCCACAGAAAGCAATACTTCCTAGGCTTCCGAAGAGCAAGGAGGGAACTCTATTTCTGCAGAGGCAAAGAGCACCAGGAGCAGCCTGACGCCTCTGTGCAAGTCGTTTCACCCTCTAGATTTTCACAGATCCATGAGAGAGATGAGCTGGGAAATCTGGAGCTCCTGTCACAGTTCGCTTTTTCCCAGGGAGAGCCATGGTATTTCATTCCCAATGTCGTGCCCCTGCTGTCTGCACAAAAACTCCTCATGTTTGGGTGAGGAAGGCGATGACAGGAGGGCATATTGGGTCCAGGAAGGATGGCATGGATGTGGCATGCACAGGGAGAAAATGGGACACTTCATTGAGTATCTCCAGTTCCCTTGGTTTATGGTTCATCTGCACCTTCAGGTTTTAAGCTGCACCTTCTCCCCAGCAGCTAAATGGAGACATCCCTAAGAATGTCACATTCCTACGAATGTCACAGACGTAAGAATTAGACACACGTGGGAATTTGGTGCCTTTTCCACCTGTCTTTACATTCAAAAATTGAATTAATCTGCATTTAAACAGGCATTGTTTTCTGTGTTGTGTGAGGAACTGGGGAATAGATTCATGTTTTAGTCAGGTTCTAATTTGGTGGAGAATTAAAGTCTCATAAATAAGGCACAGTATTTATTCAGCCTGTTGTTGAAGACATCCATCCTGCAGCTCCAATACAATCTTTTTCCTTTTTTTACAAGCAACACAGTGAAATGTAAAGCATTTTGTATGCCATGAGCACACAAAACTCATGGCCCAAGTGCTCAGCTGGTGCAACCTGGCACAGATGAGTGGCTGGCAATGCAAAAGCATCCTCTGATGATGCACAAAGCGGTGTCAGAGCTGCCCTTGCTTTGCTCTCACGTCTCCCTAACATTGCTCCCGACCTGTGCAATTACACCTGCATCTCCCTGTGGCTTCCCCATTCCGTGTGGAAGCCTTTCCCAGTGTGTTGGGTGTGGGGAAGGGGCTCCCAGGGTGAGCTCCCTCCTGCTCTGCAGCTGGAAACATGCTGTGCCACTGCCTGTGCTCGTGGGGAAACAGAGATGGATGCCAGGTAGTGAAAATACAGAGCATTTCCCGGGTGAGAAATTAACCTTCAAGCCACCCAAAAGGCTGTAGGCAGCAGCAGCCAGCTCAAGCCCTGAAATAAAATATCCTTTATCCATCCCCGTGGCTCAAATGTCCCTTCTTGGGTTCTCTGGCTCCACTGAGGCTCCCAGAAGAGCACACACCTCCCTGCTCCGTGTGCTCCTGCCGCCGGATGTTGGACTCTTCTGCCAGCATCCCGGGGTCCAAATGGCCTTTCTCCAGCTCAGCTAATCTGTCACTGCCGAATCTGTCAGCTGGCAGATAATGGATGTGCTCCGGCTCGGGGCGGGCAGGCAGGGATGGCACAGACCCAGGATTTACAATGCGTGCCTCGGGGAAAGGGGGTAAAAGCTGCAAATGTGACGCTTTTCCCGCCCCGTTTCCAGCAGGCTCCCAGCCCATTTCAAAGGGAATAGGCCACGGGAGGCTGGTGGTTTTGTAGAAGATTTTCTGATGCTGAAATAATCCCAAATTTTCGCTGTCTCCATGCAAAGTTCCCCTGCCCTCTGAGCAACCCGCATGGCGGACACCTGCCAGAAAATGAAATGCAGGGTGTTTGGGGCAGAGCCAGCTTTCTAGGAGCGTCTCTCCCACTCTCCTGGGTGGATTTGGATGGCGTTTGCTCCCATCTCCAAGTGCTGCTGCGGGTGGGAGGATCTGCAGTCACAGGGTCCCTGTGTCAGCCTGCTGGGGTTGTCAGGAAAATTAATCCCCAAACGCCAGAGGTGTATGTCCAAAAAGGAGACAGAGGAGTCCTGTAACTTTATTCATTAATAAAGGGAGAGGTCATGGGCATTTCCCATGGGGTCTCTCAGATTGACAGAGGACGCAGCCTCTTTTATCCTNTTCAGGGTGTTGGGAGCCCAGAGTCTCCATCCCTTTGGGATGATCTGTGCACCCCAGAGCCCCCAGCTCCAGCCCATCTGCACAGCAGAGAGGAGCTGCAAGGCTGGACCCGGCGTGGCAGGAGCCCAAGCTGGCCATGGTTCAGCTGGAGACCTTCCACCAGTGACAGCCCGTGCTGGGGCCGTGTTTCACAGCTTGTGAGTTCCTGCCACTGCCTGGGTGACTCTGCACTCTACACAGCCCTGCTCAGACCTTCAGCCTCTGCTTAAATAAAACTCCTTCTAATTAATCATCTCCGAGAGTCCTGCCCCTGCACGCACAGGCCACTGTCCCCTCTCTGCAGAGCAAGCTGTGCATTTCAAAGGTAGGGGTCAGACACCACGCAGGACTTGCAGCAAAACATATTCCAAGTGATGCTGTGGCAAGTAATTATGGTGATCCCTGACTCAGAGATCAGCCACTGGACTGACTCACAGCACAGTAAAGCTCTTTGTGTCTGTGGCAGGAGGAGTCTGAACTCTTGCAAACCTGTCCAGTTACCCGAGTCAGAGAATCACAGAATGGTTTGGATCCGAAGTGTGATAAATACATAATAATATAGTGTTAGCTGTTCGCAGATATGCATTGTGTGTATGGTTTTATTCCATTTATAGAAGTAGTCTTGTCATAAAGATAGAGGTACATAACCAATGTTTTAATTTCTGTTATGAATTAGATATAGTAGTAAAATAACTAATAAAAGTAGTTAAAGACTTTCCTTTACTAACCGCACTGCCTGCTTGACTGGATAACACCCAAAGGACAGCACAGAGAAGACCTGCCACCGATACCTGACTATCAGCCATAACCAGAGGCAAGGACCACGGAGAAAAGCCTATGCATGATGACTCAGCAAGCCTATGCATCACAGAAGGGACCTTAAAAATCATCTCATTCCAGCCCCTGCCATGAGCAGGGACACCTTCCACCAGAGGCTCTCAAAGCTGGCCCTGGGCAGGTGCCACACCAAGATAAACGGAGTTCCCCAGGCTCCTGGAAGCTCCGGGAGCTTTGCTGGCTGTGTCTCAGAGCAAACACTGCCTGGAGCACGGGACAGGGCAGCTGCAAGGTTTGACGTGGAGCTCACGAGCCAGGTGACAGAGCCTCGGTGCAAGCACCACACGCCCCAGGAAGGTGGGCCCTGCCTGCTCAGACACAGCACCTGCACTGAGAAAGAGGTGGTCAACAGGTGACTCAAGTTCACGATGGAGAGACAGAAGATGGGAATGCTAAAAACACTAGAAAAACAGGATTTCCTTAATCTTGTCAAGATAAAGAGGGACAAGAATCTCTTTGAAGGCAGCACAGAAACTGCTGAATCATCCCCACCAGGTACCACGCATGCCCTAGAGAGAAAGGTGAAAAGTGCACTGTGATGGAGACTGCCAGATCTTCATCACGAGAAGACCCCCGAAGACCACCAGGACACACAGCGCAGGCGTGGCACACATGCTAATGATATTAATGATTTCTGAGAAATGATTTGTATAACCACTCCTATCTTGAGGAATGTGATGAATATGCATGAATGTTACCCATAATATTGTGAGTTGGCAGTGCCGATGTGTGTGTGTGTTTGGAGGAGCGATCCCCCACACCCGAATAAAGCAAATCCCCACTGCTTTGACTTTGTCTCTGAAGTGTCTCTGGGCCTGCTTGGGGCGAATCAGCACAGAGCTGGGACAGCTCTCTGAGTTGCTCTGTCAGCTGGACACTTGTCACCGAGGAAATAATAAATGCCTGGAAGGAGGGTACAACAGGGCTGTGGTGGCCTTCAAAACACGCTCAGCCATCCCACCAAAGCAGCAGGTGGTTCTACTTGATGCTCTTGATGCTCACAGAGGCAGATTCCCCCTGCATGTTCCTGGTGACACAGAAAATAAACAGGAATTTACCACCCACGCTGCTCTCAACTCCTTGCTTGGGACTCAGGACCTGACATCTCCTCCCTGAGACTGACAGAAATAGGGAATTTCTCCATGGCAGCCTGGTTAAAACTGGCCTGAAGACTTCCTATCTTCTGTGGTGGCCCCAAAAGCTGTCAGCCTCTGTGTCTGACTGGAGGTCAAGGGGTTTTGCTGACCTACACCTGCTAAATCTGCAGGTAAAGATTTTAGTAAAAAAAAACCTTTTAGTAAAGATTTTTAAATTGTAATTACAGGTTTTCCTGTCCTTTACTCAGAAGCTTCCCCAAGCACCTGTTGTCTCCAGTTCCAGCTCTTTGGAGCAGGTTGTGCACCTCCTGCAGGATTGTTTCCACACAGGGTCTGATCCTCAGTGGGTGTAGGGAGAACTGACCCATCAGACTCGCATGGTGCTGCTCCCTCATGGGACACTCTGAGGGATCTCCCCTCCAACTTCAGCTGCCCAGAAATCAAACACATAACATAAACCAATTCTCTGGTCTTTCTCTGTGGTCACTGGAGAAAGGCTGGCATTTCCCAGCACAAATTATTGCCATCATCCAGTGGGGGTCAGGGAGGGAAGGGTTCAATTACCACCTCATTAGGGCTATGCAAAGCTGTAAGAACATGAAACTTGCTTGATTTGCGTGCAAAACCCGATCTGCCCCTGGGGTGAGTTAGTAAAGCTCCTCTAAACCATGCCAACAGCACATTTGGATTGATCAATAGCCCTGGCTCAGCTCTCCTCACTTCGCAGTAGTGCTCATCTACAGCAATTACCTAAAAGCCTGGGAAGGGGAGGAGATCAAGCAATTTAGCAAGGGGACAAGGCCTTTGCATTGATTAAAAAATGTAATGGGAGCTTTGCGATGGTTTCAAAGTTGCCCCTGAGGTAGCGGATGAGGCAGAGGCAGGAGCCACAGCACTGCTGGGGTTCCCCTGTGCTCCCCAGCCCGGCAAATCCCTCTGCTCCCTCATCCCCAGGGCACCAGGGAGCTCTCCGAGATGCAGCCGGGGATGTCGCTATAGCCCCGGTACAAAAACAGCGCATCCCAACCGAGCGGGAGCGATGTGCCAGAGATTAGAGCAGGATGGCACGTGGGGCAGGGCCCGCTGTCTAAATCGATGGAACAATCAGTCGAAAGCTAAAGCAATTTCGAGATTAGGCCTCCTTTATGGAAAGCAGTGATCTCTTTGTGATGAAAAGCCGTCCCAGCCTATTGCTGTAATCTTACCTCTCTCAGGCAGGTTCCCCCTGTCTGTGCCTGACCCACTTCCTTCAGCTCCTGCGCTTGTTTCCTTCAAGTGCAGTTTTAGCTCCACATAAACACCTCGTTTAAATTGCTTTAATCTCCGAGTGCTCTTTCTATTGATTTGAAACAGTTAAGCTGTCAATCAGCCCTCCCTCTTCACACTGCGGATGGGGAGGAAGATTAAAATAACAAACAAACAAGAGGTAGATGGGCAGGGAAGTTCATCTGAATTCTGCCAGCTCTCTGGAGTCTGGAAACAGGTGGAAGTGAGGCCCTTCCAGGTGGAAACGGGGTCATTTCAGGTGGAAATGAAGTTCTTGCAGGTGCTGAACTCTGCAGAGAGGCCCCATCCGGTGTGTGATGCCCTGTCCTTGCAGCCTGTGCAGTCAGACACTCACACAGCTGAGGGTGTCTCTCCTGCTGAGTGTTATGCAAATATTTCCAGGAGACAACCTCGGTCTTAACCAAGTTTGCAGTCAGCACTAATAAGACACACACACACACAAAGATAACGCAGCTAAACAGGTGCACAGAGACAAAAAGCACTTTTTCCAAGGGCAGTGCGTGAATCCAAGGAGTCTCCTGATGAGGATCCAGCACCTCACCGAAAACAGCAATAAATAAACACAATAAACACATTCAATAAACACATTCAGAGTGACTTTTCTGTGGGATCCTGAGGGAGGGAACGGACCTGCACTCTCACATGGCATCTGGGGGCTCTGTCCCCGAGGGCTGTGCAGAAGTGCCATTGAGGAAGGACATTGGAGCTGGACCACTGAAGCTGCGGATGCTCCTGCAGGCAGTGATGCATCCCCTGGCTTGGAGAGCACACCAGGCCATCTGCACTCGGGACCATCCTGATGGCAGGCTCCAGGCAGCCAGCTATTATTTCATCATTACAGCGAGGATAATGACAGGGCCAGAGAGGCTGATTGCTGCTGGAGAGGTCAGTGGTCAAGGAACTGAGAAGGAGAATAAAGATGAGGAATGGCACGCGTGGCTTTGAAAGGAGCGTGTGGCCGGCTTAGCCTTGCTCCAGTCAGAGTATTGATTACTAAAATTAAGTTGAGGGTCTCTAGTTAGAGTCTTCAAAGTGGAAATGCACTGAAGTCCAGCGCAGTGCTAGTCACACGCTCTGAATCCATCAATTAATCACATTAGGCAAAGCCAATATTAGACACAGCAAAACTCAGATTACTCTGCTGTCATGGGCTGAGGAGCAGCCCCTCTGGTGACCTACTTGCTTCTGCCCCTTCCCACAAAAGGTTTTTTTACAGCCCCACGAGTGTGATAAAGACTCACCCTCTACTCTGCCCTGATGAGAGGGAAAATTTCCTGGGAGTGTTTCCCTCATACCCAGTGCAGAGGGATTTTCAGCAAAATACATTTGTCTGCTAAAATCCCCTGAATGCTGTGACCTGGGAGGGACAGAAGATGGGGAAATAACAACCCCAGAGGGGCTGGAGGGACATGGGGGGCTGAAAAGTGGGGTTTTCAGCCGTGCTCTGCCTTCTCCAAGGCAGAGCTGCCAGTCCTGCAGCTGGAGCGCTCAGGAATTCCTGGCAGGGGCTCACAGAACAAAGAGGCCTGAAATCGATTGGGTCATTCATTTGAATGTTTAAAATAATAATAATAACTCTCTTTGAATGGCTTTCTTTCCCCTCAAGCAATTTAAGCAGCTGCTCAATTTCCATTTGGCCTCGAGATCCTTTTATTGATAGACTGTAAAAATTTGCATGTGGTGGAACGGCTGCGGGGAGTTTGGGGCATGAGGGTCTCACCTTTGGAACCACAGGGGCTGTGGGGTTCTCACTTTCTTCTGCTGACTTTTGGAAGCAGGAGCAGGAATAAAAGTTGGAGCAAAGGGGTCACGGAGGAACCGGCAGGGATCAAAAGGGAAAAGATCACTGTCTGCACAAAATGAAACAACTGTCCTGAAATACCATCTCCCCTGCTACATTTCACCAGTCCACGCTCAAAAAGTGACGGTCTTAGGTACAGGAAAAGGTGGAAATCCTAGGGAGAAAATACTCAGTGATTGAAAGAATAAAGATGGAATAGTGAATTTAAATATGAGGTAGATTTAAGGTTAGATGGACAGCTGGTCTTTCACTTCTGCTTCTATAAAACCTTCCTTTTTAAACTAATATTCTGTATTTTCCTAATATAATAATATTCTATATTTTACTAGTATAAAAATATTCTGTATTTTACAAATATGTTAATATTTTAATATTTTACTACTATTCTTCAGTCAAATGGGAGAAAAAGAGGAAGGAAGGCATCAGAAGAATTCATATGATTTTTTTTTTTTGCATGGGGTGTGAGGTGAAAGTTGCTTCTCATGGGGGAGATACAGAATATCCTGAAACCTCAGAGAAAACCTTCTGGAGGCTGGTAAGAGACAACTTACACAGGGAACAGTGTAACGTGGAGAAGGGAAAAATCTACGTCAGCACTCCCTTTCTGACGATGGAACAAAGTGTCGTTCCAGGAAAACGAGCAAATTCGAAAGAGGGAAAAGAGAGAGGCTATAAAACAAGTAGATTTTTTTTTTTCTTTTTATACACAAAACAGAGACTGGATTGATTTCATGATTTTAGAGGGCTTCAATCCTATGAATAAAGATGCCTTTCCCCAGTTGTTCACAGCTGGCTGGCAGCCACTGGACGCAGCAGCGAGGGCCAGAGCACAGAATGGAGCAGCCAGGAGCCGGTAGAGGAGGATTATGGATGAAAGCAGGACAGACAAAGGCCTGGGGAGAGGTGTCAACTAAAATAGAACAGGGCCACAGCACAAAGACCTAATCTGTGGGCTTGTTCTGCTCTGTAGGGGTGGGCTGATGTGACACCCACGCACTGAGCAACAGCTGGCAACATCTGCCACAGCTCCTCCTCTTCTTCAGCTTTCAAACACTTGCTGTCCTCATCAGTTCTTCTGATTTCTCCTCCCCTTGCACTTCCTGACTGCTGCAGTTTGCTTTTTTTTAATGAAGTCCCTTACTGGGGCTTCAAAGGGGAGGTGCACAGGAGTCAGGAAGAGGAGGGAGTGGAGCCTTTCAGTCTTTCAGGTTAGAATTGCAAACACACACATATGCACTGGCAAAGCAAAGCGAAGAGGGAAATCAATAGCCCTGGTCAAAACTCATTTTCAAATCTGAATGAAGTTTGTGATTAGCAGAGCCCCGTGGCCGCCACTGTTTCAGTCTTGATCTGATCCTTAAATGTCAGCCCTGCACAATCCCAGAAAACTGGGGGTGAATGGGACTTCCAGATGCCACCCAATCCATCCCCTTGTCAAACAGCCCCCTTTACAGGAGGTTCTCGAGCAGGGAGAAATGCCAGGTCCTTTTTATGGTTTGGTGTTGCGTTTGGACTAGAAAAATGCAATGGGCAGAACCTTTCTTCACTGAGTTCACCTCACCCCTGACAGGCAGCGTGTCCCAGGATCTCCCAGACAATCAGGGCAGATCCCAAACTTGGATTTTCCTCATCAACAGCTCAGCCACTGGGTTTTAGCATCTTCCCCACTGGGTTCAGAATGGGTGGGGGGAGTTGGGAGGGATGATCGTGCCTGGAGGAGAAGGAAATTCAGGATTTTCTAATCTGCTCTACAAAATCAGCGATTTTGTATTTTAATTTGTATTTCATTAAATGAGCACAGGCACATAAGTGGTGGGGTGGGAGGGTGGAGGACCAGGCAGAGGTAGATGGGGATGTGAAGAGAGAGGAAATGAGGAAAATAAGCTTTGGCCACCTGAGATTATTTCTGAAGCCGGACACAACCGGTGATTAGCAAAATCCGAGGGATCCACAATTATCTCCTGCCTGGCTGGGATGTAAATGTCAGAGTCCTGCGGCTGGGAGAGGACCACGAACGTCTGCAGCACAGCCGGGGCGGGGTGAAGAACCTCCAAATGAGCCTGACATTTGCTTAACCCGAAACAAAGGCCAGGCAAGGGGCCCATCTGAGAGGGCTGGAGATGGAGAGCAAGACCTCGCTGAAACACAGCCTTCCCTCGTGGAGCTGTGACAGAGGGTGAGCTGTGGGAGTTTGCACGGGGAGGGGGTGCCAAGAGGGTGGGTGGAGGAGCAGATGTGTTCACACTGCCTTCTGGCAAAGGGAATAATAACATTTGCCTCCTCTAAAGGGAAGGCTGATGAATAGTTAGTGAGCCTGGGCTGGGCTGCTTTCCATAGGCTCTGTCTCCTCTTTCAGTTTCGTACAGGAGGATTTGAGAAGCAGGACCTCTAAGCTGAATTCAAAAAGCTACACAGCGGGGATGGCTCCCTTTCTTGCAAAACTCAACATTCAAAGAAATTTTTTTGTCTCCTTCACGGCAAAAATGAGATCTCAAAATGTTATGGGCTGAACCGAGAGGGGAAGCACAAAGAATAGGTTCTCTCAGATGAGTCAATGCACTTGTGATCAGCAGAGTCATCTAAGACAAGATAAATGCAGGTTCAGGTCTGCCTCCACCTTGCTCAGAGCAAGGGAGGTGTCAATCACACCTCAGTCACTCTTAGGATGACAGTCCTGTGTCCCACCTCGACTCAGTTCTGCATCTTTGCCCATTAGACTTGTCCTGCCCCAGTTATGAATTCATCTAAGCTGGTTCATCTCCCACAAGAACAAATGGACATCACCCATGAGCATTTTCCAATTAAAATCCATTTCAGGCAAATGAAGTCATTGTAAAGGATCTCTGGTGCTGTGTCAGACCAAAGGTTCCTTGGCCCCCACCTCACAGAGCAAAGCTTCAGAGATGGTCTAAGATCAGGATAAAAAAAGGAGTGATCCTTTATATCAAGCAATTTCCAAGTATATTTCCAACTTCAGGTGGTTTGTGCCACTGGAAGGACGCTTGGGTTTGAGGCCCCTCAATCCACAGAGTCTCCTGGAACTTTCCTTGAACAAACACACAGCCACCACATCTTTTCTGCTGCACACAGGTACGTGCATGGTTTTGAAAAAGCTGCTTATTACAGTTCAGTGGAGAAGGATAGACCATATTTTATCACAGATCTGTTTGTAAGGTTCATTATTGATTTTAATGTACTTGTGCCAAGAGGCAACGACGGGCACAGTTTTTTAAAGAGAAGGGAGGAAGATTAAATATACTCAATCCTTGTCACCTTAGCAAACATTTATCCATCCGGTTGTGTGTGATGAGAAGGCTCTATTCCAAAGGAGGAATTAAATTTTAATAGGACAGAAACATGTTCCTGGGACTGTCATGGCCCGGGATTGGAGCAGACCATAGCGCTGAAGGGAAACACCAGAGACTGCTGGCAGAAGGAAAGCAGAAGCTGATAAGTTATGCCTGAATGAATGATAGTGGGGAAGTAGGTGATGCAGGACAGGATGTGGAGTGTCCTGGCCACTGATAGGAGAGAAATTCCGCTCAGAAAGGAGGCAGAGACCCCCCAGCATTGCTGTAACTCACCAATGTGATGCCAAAGTCAGGACAGAAACCGGCAAAGCCCAGTCTGTGGCAGTGGGTCAGACCAATTCTAACACTGCAGGACTTCGCTGGTGGAAAACCTCCTGATCTAAGCACCCCCTGGAAAACACAATGGTCTCTCCCCAAAACTGTGTAATCCCCTCTGGTTGTAACCTACCCCTAATCCTACCCTTCCCTACTCCCCGTTGGTTAAGGGGGTTTCTCCCCGCCTCCTGTTATCTGGCCCCAGATCGTCCCTAGAACTGGGGGCTCTCGGGGCCATCTTGCCCTCTTTCTGCCTTGGACCCCTTCAGAAATAAACGTCTGGAACTTCCAGGAGAGAGGAACTCTGGATTCTTTGTCTCTGGGAATGCCAGGGCTATCCGGCTCACTGGGTGAGTGAGAACTGTGCCTGACACCGGCTCGGGTGTGAGAAAAGCCTTTCTGTACAGCACCAGAGCAGTGCTGGCTGCAGTGATCTCTCACAGCCATAGAGACACTTTGGGTAAATGCAGAGGCTGTTCCACCCCTCCTCACCCACGGCATTACCAGTCCAGAAGGCTCTTCACTGGCTCACATTCCCTGCCCCAGGTTCCTCAGCAGCAGCACTCAGCCTGCAGGACTGCGTTTATAACTCAGCTTCCTCCCTCCTGTGCAGGTGAGCTCTGCTCCAGCTGGGCAAAATGCAGTCCTTGCAGGTGGTGCCAGCCTGGCTCGGTGCCAATGAGAGGGTAAATCTCCTTGGGCAGGGAAAGGCTGGCACAGCAGGTGGAGCCTTTGCTGGGCTCCTCAGGGCCAGAGTGAAGCATGGGGTGGGATGTCTTCTAAGGAACCGGGCCACCAGAGGCTGGGAGATGGTTTGGGCAGCTCCTGTGCCCTGCTGGGGACCACAGAGTGGGCACAGCAGAACCTGCTGCTGTCCCACCCGAGTCCCCTCCACGCTCCACTGCTGAACTCACTTTGCCTCCTGCCCTTTCGTGGCCTTGGCAGCTTCTTACTTCCAGTCATTACCAGCCACCGTCTGGATTTAATGAGGCCAGAGTTCGCCGGATGAAATAAATGCAGGTTCCCGAACCCTCTAAACCAAAGCTAATGAAAAATATATGCTCCCTCACTCCTGCTCTCATTTTCACATCCTGCAAATTATCTGTGCTAATGCACGCAAGGCGCTGCTCCTCCGCGGCTTCAGATGCTGAACTTTGAGTCTTTGTCACATCAGCCAGCACCAAGTAATTCCGTACAGAAGTCTGACATTTCCAGTTGAAAAAAATAAATTGATTAAAATTCAACAGGCATGTAGTGTTCAGCTTTTAAAGGTCGGCAAATCTAAGGAACTATCAACTGTAAAATAATTCAGCATTTAGAGGGGAGGGGCAGCTGGGGGGGTCCTGGGAAGAGGGAGGGAGCACAGAATGTTAGGATCATTTACTGCCTGCATTTCACTGTCAAGAACATAATTACAGGCAATTTAATTATCATATAATGGAAAGGGTCCATCTTCTGAGCAGCACAGCCAGATCCTCCTTTACCTCCTGGGCTCTGTGCAGACGTGGGGAGGGGTCTGACTGTGGCCTGCTGTTCCTGTGGGGGAGTGCCTGCACCAGGACCTTGGAGAAGGAAGCTGCTGGAGACTGGGTGAGGCTCAGCTGATGGAGACTTTCAGTTGTCCTTCTGTGTAGAATCCCAGAACTGTGTGGGATAGAAGATCACCCAGGCAGGGTCACCCAGGGCAGGTGACACAGGAACGAGTCTGGGTGAGTTTGGGATGTCTCCAGAGAGGGGGACTCCACACCTTCCCTGGGCAGCTGTTCCAGTGCTCTGCCGCCCTCCATGGAAAGAAATTCTTCCTCAAGTTGAGGTGGAAGTTCTTGCATTACAGTTAATGTCCGTTAGTCCTTGTCCTGTCACTGGGCACTGCTGACAGAAAGGTAAAAGGATCAGGCTGTTTGGAACAATAGCCCCATCCCTGGAAGTGTCCAAGGCCAGGCTGGACAGGGATTGGAGCAACCTGGTCTAGTGGAAGGTGTCCCTGCCCAGGGCAGAGGGTGGAATGAGATGATCTTTCAGGTCCAACCCCAAACCATTCTGTGATTCTAAGAAACCTGGAGGCAGAAGCCTTCAGCCTGAGCCTTCTTTGACAGGCTGCAAGTTCCAATTAGGACACGCTCTCTTCCCTGAATTGCACTGAACATGTATAAATCATGTTATCTAATGCATGGCTTCCTTTCTTCTCCCTTATCCCACACTCTTGTTAAAATCTTTCTTCTCCACACCCTTTTGTGTACGAACTTGAGACCAGTTCCTTCTAGCCTGGAACCAAGTTTGTTTTCACTGCTCTGCAAACTCAAGAAATAAATCCCATGGGAAACATCTCCTAGAGCTTAGAGGCACAGAGAGCAGAGGATGGTCTGGAGAGAGGGATACCTCTGTCTTTATCACTCAGAATCCCTGAATATCAGGGTACAGTCAATATACTTGTGATTTATTATTCCTTGTAATATCAAATTCTCCCCTCACATCGGTGTCAAGCCATTGATTTTACTGGGGACAGGAACACTGTGACTGAAGGGAAAAACATGGCCCATGAAGTTACTGTGGAATTGTGGTGTCCAAGTCAAAGGACTCAGCTCCAGGAAACAAAAATCCACATCAAAGGAGAGCAAGAGGACTCCTGTTGCAAGCGAGGTGTAGGAAGCTTCTCCAGGGGAAACTGTGACTCAGCAGCAGGCCAGACCAAGCTTGAAAAGTAGAAAGGGGAAAAGAAAGAGAAAGAAAGGCCAGCAGGCACACTGCTGTTGCTCTGTCTGTCACCCAAACGCTGCTGTTGTCAGTACAAAGGAGAGGCAGAGGAAAGGGAACATTGTGTTCTTTTGAAAGCTCCCAGCCTAATCTTTGCTAACTCAGCTCCATCCCTGGGCCTCTGTCTTACCTTGTCTCAACAGGAATCCACTCCAGTGCATCACTGCCAGCTCCCTCTAAGCTTTTGACCTCTCTTACACCACGGGAAAAGTCTCCCTGCCCCTTATCCTGGCTAGTGAGCCTCTTTTGCAGTGGGACATCCACATCCCCACCCATTCTGTTGGCCTGGGCAGGGATTCATCACTTCCATCACCAAATACGAGACCTGGACCCCCCTTCCCCAGGGCCACAAGCACACAGCCCGAGTCTCCAGCACTCTGGGAACTTGTTCTGGGTGGGTCAAACCCACCACCAGGCTGCAGGGGCATCTCCCCAAGATGTCAACACTCCCCAGATCCTACCCCTATGGACTGAAACCTGTGCCAGGGAAAGAGAAGGGACCCCTGTGGGCTTGCCTAGCTGGGATCCAGGGCAGATGGGGAATCCCAGCGAGCAGGGCCGGCTGAAGGCAGCACCAGGGCTCGCTCATGAATGAACGTCAGCCGGGCTCTGCACTGCCTCCCTTCCCCTCCCACCGGTACCCAGCAGCCAAAAAGCACCATGTTCATTATTCGAGAGTGGGCTCTTAACAGCTCTAATCAGCTGATAATCCAATAACACACTCAGCTGAGCTGCACTCTCAGCTCCCAGGTCCCTGCTGCTGAGAGAATATTTACAGCTGCCTGGTGTTGATAAAAACTGCCCGGCTGGCAGGAGGGGAGCACAGCCAGACTCCCACTCCCTGCTTCCTCCTGCTCCTCAGCCTGGCAGACCCTTCCTCCCATCCCCTCTCTGCTCCCAAACTTGGGCACAGCTGGCAGGGTCCTGCCTTTGCCCTGCGTGCAGCTCCCACAGTCCAGCCCCTGGGATCCTCAGCGAAATAAGTTGCCTGTTCTCTTGAGCTAAGCCCCTGGCAAAACTGCTTTAAATGTAATAAATAAAAGGGGAAGCATCAAATCCATCATTTTGAAGGCATTTGAAATGCAAGATGCCAGGGACCAGCCAGCACAGCCTCAGGCCCTTTCAGTTCTCCAGCACTTCAGCACAAACTGTGAGTGTTCAGCCTGGGTGGCCTGGAGCCAGTGCGGGGAGAGACATTAAATGCAGAAATATCTCTTCCTCCACATCACCCCAGCTTTCCATCCCAGCCCCATCCCGAGGCAGGCAGAAAACCGTTCACACCTGCTTCTCGCTGCTTTCACAGCTTGATTTCTCAGATTGAGAGTCTGGCTGAGCCTTCTGGCAAAGTCCTCTCTCCTCGTCTCACCTCCCATTTTGCATAACTCCTCTTATCCAGCCGGGTCCCTCCCCAGGGCTTTGCCCCATGCTGGGGTCATGCTCAGCCCCTGCTGCCCCGCACAGCAGTTACCTGACCCCATCTCATTAATCAATTCCCCTCATTAGCCATGTAATTCCAGATGACTGCTTCATTCCTCCAGGTGTATGACAGGGCTGCACTAGAAAAAGGTGTGGAAAGCCAGTTCTGGGCCTAAGTACAGATATTCCATTAAGAAATGAAACCAATTTCCCGAAGCACTGAAATGAGTAGTTGCATCTGTGTGTGCATGAGTTTGTGCATTCAGAGCATATCACCCTTTATTTCCTGAAACACTTTAGCTGGCAGATTTACTACTCAGACAAAAAGGTGTGAAGAAATCTCTATCCCCACTGTAACCCTGCTTTGGGTACCTGAAGAAGGAAAGTAAAATGAAATAACCCAGAGCAGGGTGTTTCTTCCTCACCAGCTCTCCCACTGCTCGAATGTCTCCAAATGGTAATTTTTCCATGGGTGCCCCTCTGGAGCAGGAAAGTGCATGGTTTGGTGTCAAATTAAGTTGTTCAGGTCTAATGGAAACAAAATTGGGGTTATTGGTGAGGGAGATGAGCTGGACTGGGCCTCCTCCATGCCCAAGGGACAGTGGACACCACACACCCAGTCCCCACAGCCCCAGGGGGTTTATGCTGCTGTTTTCTTTCCTGGTGCAAAACTTTCCCTGTCTGAGCCCTGCTGGCCTGCTCTTCCACCCCTTCCTCCTCTTTCTGGGATGCTGCTGGTTGCCATGGCAGCCTCACACCCCGCAGGAGCAGCTGCCCATCCTCACCACAGCTCCTGCAGCCCCCCAGGAGGGCTGTAGAGGCAGCAGTCACCCCACACAGACCGTGCTGTACCTGTCCCACTGCACCCCTCCCACCCCTCCCCAAAGCCAGCCTGCTCCCCTCCACCCCTCCTCCTGACTGTCCCTGACTTCTCCCCTTTCCCAATTAATCCTGGATGTCATTTCCCTGGAGCTGCATGAGGAATGAGCTGTGCCCTCCTGTGCTCTGCAGGTGGGGCTGGATGTGTCCCTCCCTTGTTTTGGTAGGTCTCTTTCCCATCTCCAACCTTCCCTCACTCCCTGCAAAGTCTTTCTATGGCAAGTCCCAGCCAGCAGCTCCTTCTCTCCTGGTACTTTTGCTCCCTGCCCTCTGTCTCCTCCATGCCAGGCTGCCAGTCTTGGTTGGATTAGTCTACAGTTGGACTCAATGATCTTAAACATTTTTTCCAATCTTAATGATCCCATTGCCCACAAAAATCAGATTTATTACCTGGTGCGCAACAAGCCAGTATTCCGTGATCCCATAATATCATCAGTGTTCAGGGCCACAGGATGGGACACTCATATCCTGATGCTTTTGGAATTCAGGGACCAAGAGAAAAGCTCATTAAAATCCAGAGCCCAAACCTCCTTCTTGCCTGCACAGCTCACGCAGCAAAGTTCGTTCACTGTTTCCCTGTGTGCTGCTTATTTTGGGTAGAAAGCAGCTCCGAATGGCTTCGATGGGGCTTCTGTGCTCTGCTGTGTGTGTAATCCCTCTCTTAAAACAGCCCTGATTATATGCTTAGGGAAGAGGCTGGAAAAGCCCAAGGGACACCAAGATCCTCTACAGAAGAATCTGGGAAGAGCTGGGGTTTTGGAACTGAAAACAGAGTGAAGAAGTGTCTGTGCCTCGCTTCTCCCTCCCTTTGCAGAACTCCTCGCAGCAATAATGATGTGCTCGGGGAGCTGGGGCACTGCAGCTGTGTCTGGGAGGGGGACAGGAGGGCTGGGAAGGAGAGGAGTGGGTTCAGCACATCTCCAGGGCTGCAGAATGCAGCTGGCAGCCCCCCAGTGCCACATCTGCACGGCTGAGCTCAGGCCGGGTGTGCCCGTCCCACCGGCGGCCTCCAGGTCCTGGCTGTTCACTCCTCCCCAGTCCTTCCCAATTTCCCATTAACTGGGCCAGCGCACAGCAATTTAGTGTGATCCCACTGGGCCATGGAAGGTCCACGCAGGTCCTGCCCAGCCTCATTTCACACTCCAGGCACAGGGATATGATGAACTGCTTCCTCTCTCACCTTCCAGATCCTACCGGGACCCTAAGGACCTAAAGGAGTGGAAAAGACCCAACTGTGCATCAAGACCAACCCCTGCCCAGGTGCTTTTTGTACCAGAGCTTTCGAATCCCTTTTCTGAGGTGTTTTTATGCAAAGTGTGAGGGGTGAGGATGAGCAGAGGGTGCGTGGACAGCACAAGAGCTCCATACATGGCCTGATGGGCTGGAGGGACCCATGAAGAGGGCACTGAAACGTGTCCAGGGCTTCCTCAGCCCCTTCTCCACATTTGGCCCTGCATCCCTTTGGTACATTCACTCCCCAGCCTTGACGAGGAAGGGCCCAATTAGCAGGAACAGCTTTCCAGTGGAAAGCACTGGGCTGAGACTCCCAGCTCGTTTCACAAACCGCTGGCCCTGCAAAGCCATCAGTGTGTAATGGCTCTGAGCACTCCAGAGGGAGCCAGCAGCCCTGAGCCAGAGGCTGTGTGGTCTGTCATGGTCCCCTGCACCCCCAGCCCATCCCAAATACGGCCCTCTGTGCCAGGGGCATTCCTGATGGTGCACAGCGGTTTCTCCTGGGGCTTTCAGAGACTCCCCCTCCCACAGGAGGTGCTGCACTGATTTTCCAGTGTGCTGAGGAATAAAATCCATCTCTTCCTGGTGGTCATTTCAACTGAGCACTCTGGGGTGTATTTGATTGAGCCTGATAGTCAAGTGTACACCGGAACTTGGCAGGCAGCAGCTCTTCCTGAGGAGTTTCTGCTGAGAGCAGTAAAAGGTGTGCAGGATCTCCCCGGGGTCACTGTGCTCACCAGAGCTGGGGTGGGAAGGGCAGCACTGGCCAGTTTGGGGCAGGAAGCACAGAAAAAGGGAGCCCCTGCAGTCAGAGACCTGGCAGCAGTGGAAGTTTCGGGATAGTACCCCAAATATTTGGTCCCTGGCTCAGTGGGGACCCAGCCACACTCCGGGAGCCTTCAGCCCTGTGACAGCAGTGTCCCTGCTGCCACTCCCGCACCGGCTGCAGCCAGGAGCCCTGCAGGGACTCCCTGGATGTCCCCTGGCAGGATCGAGCCCATGGCTGGGCTGGGGGTGGGCACGACCTGGCCCTGTGGCCCTGCTGTGGTCGGTTCCACCACGGAGCGTCCAGGGCTCCCAAACAGAGCTTGGCATCGTCTCCCCTCCCTGCTCTGCCCCCTCCTTCCTGTCATTCCGTGACATAATGGAATCAAATTAAAGCCCCATTTACCAGTTTTATTGCCTATTATTTATAATACTCCAGCTCCAAAGTGCTGTTTTATAGAGTGCTTAAGCTGCCATTGCTGGATAGAGTTTGCCATAAATGTCTCCACATGCACAGAACATAATGTCCTTGTGTCGTGCAGGAAAAGGGAAGAGATTATTCTCAATTATTTCATATAGTCTGTTTTATTGTCTTATTGTAATAAACTGTCATACCCTACAACACTTTAAAATCAATAGTTTGCATTAAAAGTAATGAAAAGTAGTTATTAATCCCGCTTAGTGCTTCCGCTCTTCCTCTCACCGCGAGGCCCTGGAACAGGGAGTGGGTGATAATTATTCATTTCCGATCAATAGGAACATTTCCCAGCGCTCCTCTGTGTATCTGTGCTCCCGCAGCCGTGCAAGATAATGACACTGGAGGCCAGGGGTGGTGGCTGGGGGTTGGCTGTGCCTCGCTTTCCCCCATCCCCCGTGGCTGTGAGATGGGAGGGCTTTGTTTGAGAAACAAGCCTGGGTTTAAATCAGACCAGGGGGATTATTTAGTTTTGTTTTGTCTCCTCGAGAGCTACCAGATTTATGGCACACAAGGGATTTTTTCAAACAAATCAGATCTGTTGGCTCATGACAGGTTTTTGCTCATCCCTGGACTAACTCAGTTAGCATCAGGCTCTTCCCATTGACCAAGCTCTGCATCCCAGACATTTGACCAGCAGTGACTGAGGCATTTTTAGGACACCCAGCAGTGCCAGTTTGGAGGGATGTGCCCCAAAACGCAGCCCAGTGGCACTGGGTGTGTGGTGGTGTCCGTTCATTTGCTGCCTGCACTCTCACCATGATGCCAAAGACCCCACAAAGATTGGGGAGAATCCTGGGCCCCTCATCGCTGGAAATGCAGGAAGTGCCAGCCTCAAGCACACCCAGCTTCTCCCCAGCACAGAGAAGCATCCAAGCAGCCACCACCAGCTGTTTCCAAACCTAGGCTTTCACCAGCACCTGGTAACCCCCAAAATCTTGGATTTACGCAGCACTCTGAGCCATAGAATTTATCTTCTGCAGGAACAATCCACTAAGCCACATCCTCCATCCATGCTGTTCCCTTCTTCCATTGCTCTGGGAATGCAGCAGGCAGGGAAGGCAGAGTTGGGCTGACACACATGATTTTGATGGTATTCGTGGGCAAAATACGACGAATTTTTAGAAAAAGTTGAGCTGGATTCCAGGTTTCTTTGGGATCCTGCAGTGGGATATGCAAATCTCATATGTGCTGGGCCAGGTGGACCAAATTTGAACTTATTCACATCACTGTCTTTGCTTTTTGACCCTCCACACTGTGTGGGGCATGGGAGCTGCTCCATGGATGTTGTCCAATGTTACTGAAATGTGACCTGGACGCCGCAGTGCCAACTGGTCCTTTGGAAAAGCAAAGTGGCCTTTTCCCAAGGACAAGCTTTTGGGATCACAGCTCACTGCAGACGTGGTAGAATGCACCAAAATACAAATTATTTGCATTTTCTAAAACCTGAATTTTGTCAAACCGAGGTGATGAGGTGATGATCACCTTCCCCCAGGGCAGTGTCCTGCTCCAGACCCCGGCTGTGCTGGTACATGTGGCACAGCTGGGAACAGCTGTGGAATTTTGGCTGGGGAAAGATGGAGAGAGCAAACAAAGGATGAAGAAGCACGTTGAGCATCAGCACCATTCCTTTGTATTCCGGATTTTTTTAATCATATTTCAAAATAATCATATTTTTAATATTTTTTTTTCAATGGGAAGACCCAGCTGGTTGTTTGGATTGACTCTGTCTCAGATTCAATACAGTTGTAATGAAAAGAGTGCAGTAGCACATTAATTGTCATGATAAACATCAAAATCACCCCTCCACCTGCACACAGCTCCACGGCAGGATTGTTATATCAATATCAGAGCAGCATTTCTTCACTGCTGCCGCTTGTGATAGCTGAGAAACAGAACAAAATGCTAGCAAAGCCCAGAAGGAGTTATCAGTGCCTGATCAGATCTCAAGAGATTTTATTTTTATTTTTAATAAAGTCCATCTTCCCTCTTGTTTGTCAGAACCACTTGGCTTTAAATGTTGTATGAGCAGAAGCAGGAATTACGTGCCTGCATTCACTCAGGGAAGAAAATAAAAGCAGGCACTTCCACTCCTTCCAAAAACAGAGATCTCAAAGCAGTTAAAAACATCCTTGCCCCGAGCTGAAAGGCTCCATTTTGGCATGTCCCAAAGCTGGAGAACCCCAAGGAGCAGGAGCAGGAGTTGGAGCAGGCTCCTGGAGCTCAGCAGAGCTCAGCACAAGGGAGAGGCTGAGGGAGGAATAACATTAAACCACCAAAGAATGGCTTCCCAGGAAGGTAAAACACCCTCCATGCACACTGCCTCTCATTAGCTGTCAAGTGCACAGAGAGATGTCTAATTTAGGGGTCTTTTCCATTTGATGATGCCATTCTAAGTGTTCCTAATTTCTGTTTGTCTCTGGCAGAGCCAGGAATAAACCTCCCACAACCCTTTCTGGCTCTGCAGGCACCCCTGGCAGGGCACTGGGGAGCAGCCAGGCACAATGGGGAGCTCTACAAATGCTGCTTTCACCTTGTTCTGTAGTGCTTGACCCAGCCATTCCTCAGCTCTCAGGGCTTTTCCCACCCTTTTCTGCGCTGGAACCTCATTTTCCCGGTGTCTGTGGCTGACATGACATCTCTGCCTCCCAGGGTCCTTTCCTTGTTCCTAGATAAAGCATCCTGACCCCACACAAGCATCATTTATGGAGGGCAGGGGGGCTCTGGTGCCCAGGGACAGGATCTGTGAGGAGAATCCAACCCTTCCTGGTGTGCCCCGACCCAAGAGTGAAGGGAGAGGAGGGGGACATGGCCGTCCCTGTCCTGGCAGCTCCATGAGGTGAGGGGGAAGGATGGGTCTCTTTTCCTACCTTGATGATAGGGTTTTAATCTGCCTTTGACATTATCTGAAATTAAAATCAAACCTGACACACGGACAGTGGCAGAAATGAATTACACCTCTCCTGCTGGTAGATAATCCCCTTCTAATTCCCCCACTTTATTCAGATGGGAGAGGGTTTAAGGAAGGAGCAGGTAAGAAATAGTTTCCCTCTCCCTCTTTGCAGCTCGTCCAAAGCCTCTGCCTGGCACAGCCCTCCCAGGACACATCTGTCAGCTGCCAGAACCACACCACCACCTCAGATCACCCAGAAATCTTCTCCCCTGTGAGCAGCATCCTTCATCTCTCCGAACAGAGAGACCAAAGCAGAGCAACAGAGAGGGCAGCTCGGGAGAGGGCAATGCCTCGGTGCAAAAAGGGAACAAAGACACAAAAACCTGAATGCTGGAACAAAGAATTGCAGAATGAGGACACAAATGTTAACTCACGACAGCTCTATGTCATCCTACCTGCCTTTCCCCACCCCTCAGCTGCAGATCTCTTGCACAGCAGCATCTCATAATTTTTTCATTTTCTGAATTATTGTGGCTGTGCTGGCAGAGTGTTTCTCTCTCTCTCTCTCATCCCTCCCTTCCTCATAATTTCTGAACCTGAATGCCATTGTCAACCAATTTAAGAGGAGCTAATGCAAAGCTCTCATGTTCCTACAGGTTGCATAAGAAATAAGTGTCCAAGTGGAGGAAAGAGATAGGAGCTTTGTCAGGCATTGGAGACACCACAGGAAACTGGGATCTTCTGTCCTGCCCCCCTTCTCACTGCACGCCTTGGCTGGGGGTGCTGTCACCCTTTGGCCCATCAGTGGCTCCAGAAGGATGTCAGGGTGTGGGAGTGGGCAGAGATGAGACTGATGAGCTGTTTGCTCAATTAAACCCATCTCAGAGCAGCCCTGAGTGAAAGCAGGGGCGAGTCAGAGCTTTTAGTGGCTGTACAGCACCTCTGCCTTCCTCAGACAGTCTGTGGTGAGCAAACACTTCTGGAATCCCTCACTTTGGCAGAGAAGATCTGATTAAGGACAGCGAGATGTCCTCACTGTCCCCAAATGCCAGTTTGTGGTGAACACATTGACTCAGTTTGGCTCGGTGGGGTGAAGAGCGATTTTTAATGCTGTTCTTTGTGTGTCTGATGAAAGCTTCTGCATGGGAAGAAATTACTTACAGAGCCCTCCTTCCCAGCTGGATCCCCTCCTCCATCCACACTTCCCTCTTCCCCAGGTCTAATGCAACCCGTCAGTGAGCGTGGGTAAAATCAGTGAGGAATCTGCAGCACAATTCAATTTCAGAGCCATTCCAGCCAATAATAGCTCTAAACAAAATGTAATATGTAATTCACATCATAATATCACCTTAATTACATTTTTTGGAACAGTCCTTTCTCTCTTGGTCTCTCCACCCTCCAGCCCCAATGAGCATATCTAAAACTAGAGAAAGAACACCATCCATCTCTTAAAGCATCACAAGGGATGGGAGGGAAATTGCAGGAAGAAGAGATTAGAATTGCAGGGAATTTTACTCTTTTTGTGGAACAGTGTTCTCATCGTCACCTTCATGTGCTGGATAATTGATTTTCCATGGAACTCTTAGAGGCTTTTTTTTTTTTTTCCCCTCAATTTACTTTCTGAGTTATAAATTAATTTCACACCAGTCAGCTGGACCTACACATTGAAGTCTCCTGTGTCACCCTCAGAATAAGCATGGAAAAGAGATAGCAGGGCTGATTCTTAATCCACCTGTCCAACAGCTATGCCTGAATCCCTGAGGAGAAGTCTTGTAAACACTGGAGATTATTGATTCTCAGGGATCTGGTCCTGGAAATGGTTAGGCCATGCTGCCCTTCACAGCTCTTTGATGTGATCTGCTCATGGAAACATAGATCCTAAGGCCAAAGGGATAACCTGGTTTGACCTCTGGTATAAGAGGCCATGGGATTTTTCCTGGAGTATAAACTTTGGGGAAAAAAAAAATTAAAAATCCAGTCTTGCTGGATGAGGATGGAAAAACCAAGGACTGGAGAATGTGAAGTCTTCTGCACCCTGGGAAGGAGTCAATCTTTGCAGCAGATATCTCACATGGCTGCGCCATGACAACTCCCTCAGCAGCTCCTGAGTGGAGAGCAGGGGCTCGGGGATGAAATCCAGAGGTGAAACCGCAGCTCTGGATGGAGCAGCAGTGGACTGCTCTGCGAGTCCCCAGCACCTGAGGCAGAAGCTGCAGCTCCCTGGCAAAACCTGCCTGGCGTTCAGCAGCAGCTCCGTGTGACCGGGCAGCACAGCGAGGGGGAATGGATTACAAGTGCACCTTCTGTTGGAGCAGCTGATCCACCCGTGCGGCAGAAAAACAGCTCCTCACACCTGTTGAGGGAGTGCTGCAAGGAGCCGGCTCTGACAGCAGCTGCTGCACACGGGCTATTTTCCTAACACGGACACAAGTCATAATCTTGAGTGAGATTCCCAGCAAGAGGCTAACTGGGAGCCTACAGCTAACAAAGCTCACAGCTGTGACTTGCCAAGCAAGAGCTGAGCCAAGAGCAAGAAGCCATTAGAAGGTAATAGTGTGAAAACACTAATGGCCTACAGCCAGATTTGAATTAACAGTCCAGAAGAGAAGCCCATCAACACTTCTTTGTTTCCCCTTGGTTTCTTATAGGGCTGCAGTGCTGTCAGAAACCTGGGAGACAAGGGTGGCTCGTGCTGTTAAGGATGCTGCCCCCAGCACTGCAGTGCATTAACCTCAGTGCTCAGATCCTCTGCTCACTGCTCTCCAGGCTGGGAGGGTAATGAAGACAGGCGCTGAATGCTGGACCTGCAAATTAAAGACCATTAGGGCTTCCCGTATGAATTTACAGGCAGCTTTAAAGTGTGTCCCTTTTCCTTCCCAGCCCCTACACACCTTTCAGCCAACCTTTACCTGCTTTTCCTGGACCCAGTGCCTTCTCCTGCTTTCCACAGCGGTATCCCAATCCGTGTAGCAGCAGGGCAGGCAGGGTGGGAGGTGCCCAGGCTGAGAACCCTGCTGCTCTGGCTGTAGAAGCAAAGCACAGTCAGCACCCCCCTCTTTCCCGATCCCCGACACCACCAGCCTGTCCCTGCTGTCCCCTCACAGCCCGAGCCATGTGCTCCCCACAGCTGCTCTCAGATCCCTGTTGCACGCTCTCACAGGTGCCAGCTAAATGCCAGGTGCTTTCTAGCTCAGCCCCCTCTGGATGTGACTCCCCAAGGCCACATCCTGGCCCGATTCCCTTCCACAGATGGGTTCTCCCCCTCCCCTGCCTCCCCTCCCCACAATAAATAGGAGGTGTCTCTGCCATTCTGCGCTCTGGTGTGACCGGCAGCACTGGGGTGAAACCACTCAGCACAGATGGCAAATTAGCCTGCCCAGCTGCTCCTGTGTGACGTAGACCTTCTCTGGCTTCACTGCTCTTCAGCCATGGGCTCCTGCTCCTCCATGCTGCCCTGGCCCGGATGAAACTGGATTCCAGTCCTGCTGGATCCCAGTAAATCCCAGTGATCTTGGTGGGGGCTGCATTCAGGACGAAAGGACAGGTCCCACCACAAGCTCTCTTTTGGCAGGAGGAAAGGGAGTTTCCATCCTCCAGCCTATGTTTTCATCTCTTAGTTTTAATCTCTTTTCAGAAGTTCTTCAACTTCTTTCTTGGATGCATGGAGTTCATAGGGGTTGTCAGGGTGGACTACAGTCTTGTAAATACATGTGTGACATCTTATGTCTCTTCTTTGAAAAATCCTTTTTTCCCCCCATCAAAACAAGTCAGTAAAACACAGAAACATCTTCCAGAGATGCCCTCAGGGCCCTCTTATTCTGCCTGCTCTGAACATTTCATCTCCTGCTGACACTTTGTCTGCCTTTCTCTGTTCTCCATCTACAGTCAGTCGTTCCTCAGCTGTGGTCCCAGCAGAGCAGCACTTTCTGAGAAGATACAAGATGGCCTCAAGTGGTTTTACTTATAGTTAAAACAGTCCTCCTCTTTCCACCCCAGCCATGATCCTCTTGTCATCATTCTGCTTGGACAAGGTGACAAGGTCTCAAGATGAAGGACTGGTGAGAGGACAGATTCTATGCCTCAAGACAGGCTGAGAGAATTGGGATTGTTCAGCCTGGAGAAAAGAAGTTTTGGAGTGACCTAATTGTGGCCCTCCAGGACCTAAAGGGAGCCTGCAAGAAAGATGGAGAGAGATTATTTACAAGCGTCTGGAGGGACAGGACAAGGGGGAATGGCTTCAAACTGACAGAGAGCAGGTTTAGATTGGATATTGGGAAAAAATCTTCCCTGTGAGGGTGGGGAGACCCTGGCACAGGGTGCCCAGAGAAGCTGTGGCTGCCCCTGGATCCCTGAAGTGTCCAAAGCCAGGCTGGACAGGGCTTGGAGCAACCTGGGATGGTGGAAGGTGTCCCTGCCCAAATCGGTGACATCAGAAGGAGATTATACTGATCCTTTCCAACCCAAACTAT